>LZPO01066277.1:575330-589676 GCA_001675575.1 Neotoma lepida
TGTGTATAATCCTAAATACATAATATGATCTGTTCAGTTTGTGTAAGTATAATGTTACTTGTGTGTTAATGTTTTTAGGGCTGACCATTTGGTAGTGGATAACCTATTGCTGTGCTCTTCCCCGGGGAAGACTATTTCTCCAGCTCCCAGCATTCCTCAGTTGCCCATATTTCTTTGTGTAGGGTTGACGTCTCCTGAGTTTTCTTTCCCTGTCCATGTTAGCATGTCTATGTTGTTGTCCTTGTTCATCTTCTGTTTAGGCAGTCATGTTGGTGAGACTTCATGGGTGTAGCTTCCGATAATTGTAGGAGACACAATCTCATAGCAAACTCCCTGTTCCACTGGCTCTTAAATCTTTCCTCATTATGGCTTATTTTTTAATTTTATTTTTGAGATTATAATATATTTATACCGTTTCTTCCTTCTCTTCCCTCCCTCCAAACTCTCCCATATACCCATTCCCACTCTCTTTAAAATTCATGGCCCTTTCCCCCCAATTGTTACTGCATGCATATATGGTCAGCCCTGAAAACAGATGTACAAGTAACCTTATACAGACTGAGCAAGTTATGTTTAGGAATATGTGTATATACATAAATGTTTATTTTTTAGATTTATTTACTATTCTATGTATACCTATGTGCAAATGTGTATACCATGTGTGTGCCTGGTGCCCATGAAGGTCAGAAGAGGGTGTTGTAGCCCCTGGAACTAGAGTTAGGATGTTTAGCCACCATATGGATGCTGGGAATCAAACCCAGGTCCTCTGCAAGAGCAAGAAGTGCTCTTAACTGCTGGGCCCACTCTCTACTTCTCTTGCTTATTTTGTGACATGGTCTCTCATATAAGCTCAGGCTGGACTCAAACTTACTATGTAGCTAAGGATGCCCATGAGATTCTGATCTTCTTGCCTCCACATCCTGAGTGTTGAGATTACAGGCATGTACCACCATACCTGCTTTGTGAGGTGGTAGGAACTGAACCCAGGGCCTTATGTGTGCTAGGTAAGCACTCTGCTAACTGCACTACACTCCAAGCCCAGTTTGTTGATTTTCATTGAGCCCAAGCTGGCTTGGAATTAACTACCAAGTTTGGTGTTGAACTCTTGCAATCCTCCTGCTTGAACTTCCCAAGTGCTGGGATTACAAGCATGAGCCACCACATCAGGCTATCCAAGTGGGTTTTTGAGGAACTTTTGGGGACTGTACCATGTGAAGACTTTTGTTTTCATATTGACAAGAAATGGAGGTGCCCCTAGGGCACTGCTGATATCTGGGGGTGGGATGTTACAGAATCTGAACAGCAATAAAGAGGAAAAAACTCATATGTTCCTTGACTGCTACCCAGACCTCCAGTGAGATTTCATTTCAAGGGTTAACCCTGCCTACAGAACATCTGTACAGGCCACTTCAGTTTAGTCTATCTTTGTTTTTGTTTTTGTTTTTCCAGACAGGGGTTCTCTGTGTAGCTCTGGCTGTCCTGGAACTCACTATATTGACCAGACTGGCCTCAAACTCACAAAGATCCATCTGTCTCTGCCTCCTGAGTGCTGGGATATTGCAGTTCATTTTTGACTCTTTTGGCTGTTTGATCTTTTGGGGGCCCACCACCCAGCTCCCAAATATATCACATGGAGGCTTATTCTTAATTATAAATGCTTGGCCTTAGCTTGCTTGTTTCTTGCCAGCTTTTCTTAAATTATCCCATCTACCTTTTGCCTCTGGACTGTTTCCTTTTCTTACTTCTGTAATCTTACTTTCACTCCTACTCCGTGACTGGCTGTGTGGCTGTGTGGCTGGCCCCTGGAGTCCTCCTCCTTCTCTGGCTAGTTCTCTCTCCCTTCTTCTTCGAGATTTCTCCTTCTATTTATCTTCTCTCCCTGCCAGTCCTGCCTATCCTTTCTCCTGCCTCACTATTGGCCATTCAGTTCTTTATTAGACCATCAGGTGTTTTAAATAGGCAAAGCAACACTGCTTCACAGAGTTAAACAAATGCAACATAAAAAAATACAACACATCTTTGCATCATTAAACAAATGTTCCACAGCATAAACAAATGTAACACATCTTAAAATAATATTCCACAACACTGGGATTAAAGGTGCGTGCCACCACCACCAGGCCACATTAGTCAATCTTAACTCATAGGCATAGGGAATGGCTTGGCTGTTTACCTTAATACCAGACAGCTATTCTTTTTTTAATTAAGAAATTTTTTATTCATTTTACATACCAATCACAGATTCCCCCTCTCTTCCCTCCTCCCACCCCCCAGCCTAACCCCCTTAACCTACCCCCCTATTTCCTCCTCTGAAAAAGTAAGGGCTCCCATGGGGAGTCAGCAGAGCTTGGTACATTCAGTTGAAGCAGGTCCAAGCCCTTCCCCCTGCATCAAGACTGTGCAAGGTTTCCCACTATAGGTAGTGGACTCCAAAAAGCCCACACATGCACCAGGGATGGATCCTAATCCTACTGCCAGGGGGCCCCTTAAGCAGATCAAGCTACACAACTCAGAAAGTTGTTCTTATTTATTTATAGATTTTATGTGTGTGCTTGTGTGTATTCATGTACATGGGTACACATGTGTGCATTCACATGCAAATTTGTTTATGTGTATGTAGAGGCAAGAGGTCAACCTTTAGTTGTTCCTCGAGAGCCTTGTTTTATTTTGAGACAGGGTCTCTCATTGGGACCTGGGACTCACTGATTCATCTCAGCTGGCTGGCCACCAACCCCCAGGGATACCTCCTGTTTCTGCAGTCCTGGGATTATCTGCATGCACCACCATGCCCAGGTTTTACATGGGCACTAGCAGCCGAACATGGGTCCTCCCATTTGCATGACAAGCACCTTACTGACTTAACTATCTCCACAGCTCTTGTTTATGCTTTTTGAAACACCACCCATACAGCCCAAGTTGGCCTGGAATTGCTAAGTGTCCCGGATGGCCTCAACATTTGCATCAATCCTCCTGCCTCAGACTACGTTGTGCTGGGATTACAAGCATGTACCACCACACATACCTGGCATTTATTCTTATTTTTGACACTAGGCAAGGGGAAGAGCATATAGTGGAGCAAAATGGCCCCAAATCACATCCTTCAATCTCTCTCAGGTACTATCACTCTTAGTAGGGTATGGAAGGAGTTAACATGAGCTTTTACCATTTTCTACCTAGACAGGCCAAACCTCATGATGACAAATCTCCTTAAAGAACCTGTTCCACAACCCTCAGAGAATAGATGGTCTGAGCTGTCGATCATAAACCAGGAGTAGAAGTAGCCCAGGCTCCAGAGTCTGGCATCTTCATGGAGACTCAGGTGATCTCACTCCCGTTTCCCATTTCTTCTAAAAAATCTGTGTGTATCAATTTAGCACAGTGCACATCTAAGTGCTGTAGACCAGGGGATTAAACTATGCCATTTTTTGAAATAGATTCTTGTTATGCAGCCCACACTGGCCTTGACCTCATTGTGGGGCTTGGATTGCCCCAAACATGTAATTCTCCTGCCCTGAGTTTCTAGGTGCAGGCATTATAGGCATGAGCCACTACACCCGGCTAGAATTTATTTTTGTGCAGATCTGGAGAATAGGATGTCTAAGATGAAGGTCTCGGTAGAGGTGATCTCTCTTACAGACTCTGCTTGGTTTGTCTTCACAGTCTTCTCTGTGTCTGTGTCCATGTATTAATGTTCTCTCCTCACCAGCCACCAGACAGGGCCATCCTAATGATTGCTAGCATCTCCAAACAGAACCACAGTTTCAGACCCATCCACATTTCATTTTGAAGGTATACAGTTCAGCCTTTAAACCATGGGTGATTATTCCATGTCTGTGGAATTAAAAAAACATCTCGCTAGATGCTGGGTGCCTTCTGGGCTAAGCTATGCATGCTGAAGAGCAAAGGCCTGTCTCTAAATATAGCAACTCTTTGATCCTTGAGGGAGGCTGAATTTTTGTTCACTAGACCTAGTGTAAGGAGATGTGCAGACAAACAAACTATGTGCTTGGCCTGGATTCCTCAGTTTACTGCCCTCAGGGCTTTTATCCCACACGCTTTCCACCAAAGGGCCCTTGGTAATTTCTCTGCTGAAACCGAATTGGGTTTGGAGGAGGATTTTTTGCTTAGCCTTTCTATCTCCTTTGTAGAACCTTCTGAGTGTGTACGACGTATATGCTTCTTTTTACTTTTTTTTTAATGTGGTCTTATGTAGTGTAAGCTATCCTCAAACTCACTATGTGAGTGAGACTCACTTTAAACTACTGTTCTTCCTGTGCCTGCCTCCTGAGTACCAGAAAAATTTTCCAGAAACTTTCCTAGCAAGTTGCAAAGATAGCATGGGCAGATCTCATAGACTCTTCCTTTTTCTAGCCCTCCCCTCTGTAACAAGGCTATGCATTACAGAATTGTAGAATAGCATTCAAACCAAGATAATAACGTTAGTACAATGGGTGCATAGAATTCTTCGCCTCTATCTCATGTGCAGATAGAACTGTGTATGTACCACCACATTCAAGACACATTTTGGACACTGTGACTCATGCCTGAAATCTCAGGATTATTTGAGAGCTTGAGGCCAACCTAGGCTGTATATTAAGTTCCACCAGTCCAAAGAAAAAAAAAACAAAACACCTCAAAGGTCTATGATAAAGAGACTCTAACGAACTGTTTATAAATACTTTATGCACAGTTGTATTGAAAGTCATGTTCATTTGAAATCTTCAAACAATGTTCCTGTTTGTCTTAGTCACTGTTCTATTGCTGTGAAGAGACACCATGACCACAGCAACTCTTATACAAGAAAGCATTTAAGTGGAGGCTTGCTTACCATTTCAAAGAGTTAGTCTACTATTATTATAGTGGGGAGTATGGTGGCACACAGGCAGGCACAGTCTGGATCTCAGAGGTTTACATCCTGATTCACAGGGAGCAGGGAGAAACCTCAAAGCCCACCCCTAGTGATGCACTTCCTTCCACAAGGCCACACCTCCTAATCCTTCCAATTTTCAAATAGTGCCCCTCCCTGATGACTAAGCATTCAAATATATGAGCCTATGGGAGCCGTTCTTATTCAAACCACCATACTGTTAATTTTCAATTTTTAATTCTTAATTCAAATGGGTCAAGAAGTCTAAAAAGCTGCTTGAAGAATGCCAGGCACGGTGACTCACACCTGTAATCCCAGCCCCCAGCAGGCCTCAGCAGAGGGAGCAACACAAGTCTGATGCTAGCCTGGGCTACAGAGTGAGATCCTTTCTTAAAACAAACAACAAAACCAAACCGATATATTGGTGTACACTTAAAATTCCAGCACTTGGGGGTAAAGGCAGGAGAACTAGAAGTTCAAAGCCATCCTGTCCTAAATATTAAGTTAGAAGCCAGCTTGGAATACATGAAACCCTGTCTCAATATGTAAAACCAAACCAACAGCACAAATTCTCTGAAGGCATCATCTGCATTCCACAATGGTGAAATTGAACTTGACTGGACCTCAAAATGACTTTCACTTCCCCTTCTACCATTTCACCTACCTTTGCTGTGTTTGTTACAGAGGTCGTTTAGCGTCTTATAATACCTCATATGTCTCAGCTACTTGCTTGAATTTTCTCCTGACTTCTTTATTCTCAGTATTTTTATCTGAATGCTACCCTAGGGCCGGTTTCAAAAATACCATTTTCCCCCTAAGCCAGGGTGTCAGGTATTTCAGGTTGAGCCTTGAACTCACTACATAGCTGAGGGTAACCTTAAACTTCTCACCCTGCTGCCTCCATCTTCTGGGCATCTGTGCTTGTCTGTTTCAGTGGTAGGGATAAAACCTATGGTCTTATACTGTGCTGGGCAAACAGTGCGCTTCTGAGTCACACCCCTTGCCCAAGCCATGACTTCTTGCATCCGCAGATCGCATAGGAACAAAGCAACTCTGGGGGGACTCTTTTATAAGAACATTCATGTCACTGAGGAAGGCAACACCTACAACTTTCATAGACTTCACTTCCTAATCATGTCTCATTGGTAATTTTCTTCTGACTTATAATCTTGTATTTATTGCTAATTTATATGCAGGAGTAGGCTAGGTTGTATTAGGAATCTTATCATCAGATTGGTATTCTCCAAGAAGCACAGCAGGCAACCTTCTTGTTTCTATGACAACATGCTTTGAGTGGAGACATTGCTTTGCCTTCCACTGAGTGAGATACAATGGCCTCTTAGATTCTCTAGCATAGAGATATCAGGTACAGGGAGCCTAACGGCACCCCCCCGCCCCAAATAGACACATACCTGTGGATCCAGCAATACAGCAAGGAAGTGACCAGTCTCAACACGTATCCAGTGAAACCAAATTCAAAACCCATCATGTTGTCCAGGTCTCTATAGCAATATGGGAAATTCTCATGTTAAGATAACAAGTAGTAAAAGAAGTACTAAGAGATGCTCTTGGTGAGTGGTTACATGTGAGGGGCTGGCAAGATGGCTCAGTGGTTAAGGACACTTGCCACTAAGCCTAACCACCTGCATTCCATCCTCAGAACCCACAGTGAGAACCAACTCCTTAAAGTTTTTTTCTGACATCTATATGCTCACTGTGGCAATGCACACACATGCACACACTCGAACACACACGTGCGTGCACGTACACACACACGTGCACAAACACACACAATGAATGAATGAATGAATCAATGTAAGGGAAAAATTGAAAGGAGCTGACAGCATACTTTCACCATGTGTAGTATTGTAAATATAGTAATTAGACTTCTAAACTAGCGTTCTTCCAGGACATAGCCATAGATACTGGTCCTAACAACTACTGACATGTAAAGCTCAAATGTTCTGCCCTGGGATTGACCCCCAATGGCATCTGCTCTGCAATCTGGATTACAGCATCCATCCCTCAGATTACATTTAGACAGTTCAGTGGTCAGCAGATGGCTCCATGGACAAAAGGTACCTGCTTGCCAACCCTGATGATCTGAGTTCAATTCCCAGGACCTACTTAGTGAAAGGCAAGAACTAACTCTCAGTTATCTTCTGACCTTCAGGGAAGATATTCACACACGTGTTCACGTGTATGCATGTATACATTCATACACACACACACACACAAAATCAATAATATTTTAAAAGGTAATCCCTAGATTAGCCACCAGATGGCAGAGTTGCTCAAGTTTAGAAAATTTTAATAGCCTCTGTAACAGAAGTGTGTATGTAACCTTTTCATAATACAAGTAAACCAAAGATAAAATTTACCTGACACATGGTACCTTGGATAGAGACTCAGAATACTGTGTCAGTTTCTTCACATTATTTTACATTTACTTCAGTGTAATTAAAGTTTTAAAGTATTCACTTACCTGCACAATATCTTGTTTCTACTTTGTAACAGACTCTTGTAAGGATCTTTCCAAAATACTAAATATTCTTTTATGACATTCTTTTAATTTTCTTTCTTTGGAAATTTCATATGTGTAAATAATGTATCTTGAACATATTTATCCCCAATTCTTTCCTCCTAATCCCTCGGGGAACCCTAATTCCCTCCTCCTACTCTCCTCAAGTAACCCAAACGTAACACGCCCCCATCCTTCCTTTTCTCAAATTTTTTTACCCTTAATAATTTATTTTGAGTTAGGCTGTGGTGGGATATTTGTATGCCACAACGAAAGCATAGAAGTCAAAATGCAACCCTGGGAAGCGGTTTTCTTCTCCAATTGTAATGGTCCGAGGGATACAACTCAGGTTGTCAGGCTTGGTGGCAAGCCCTTTATCTACTGGGCCATTTTTCACCTCCCCACTTTAAAATATACTTTTATTAAGTTTTAAATTGTATGTATATGTTGGTGTCTGTGTACATGAGTGCAGGTGTCAGGGGAAGCCAGGGGAAGCCAGGGGAAACCAGAAGGACTCGATTCCCTGGAGCTGGGGTGAAGGACAGTTTTGAGCTATCCAATGTGAGGGCTTAGAATGGACCTTGTGGGTACTGGAAATCTAGTTAGGATCCCTTGGAGCTCCAGTCCTCTGGAAAAACAGTACATGGTCCTAACCATCAAGTTATCTCTGCAGAGCACTCCCCTTGGGAAACAAGGTCCTGTGTAGCCCAGGCTGGCATCACACTCAGTATGGACTTCATCTGGACCTCCTAATCCTCCCGTTTCCACTTTTTCGAGTGCTGGAATTACAGGAGTGAAGTCCCACACCTGGCTCTAGGGCATTATTTTCCAATGCTTAATCATTATTTTAGGGCATATTTGCTAATGCTTTATTGTTCTTTTTTTTTAAAGCATAAGGTCTGTGATAGGTCGGTGGTAGGGCCCTTGCAAGCACAAGGCCCTGGCTTTATCCCCAGCATCCAGAGGAAAAAATCCAGGAAGGATGTTGGAGAGGGATTTTGAGTTGGAGGTTGGCCTGAATTATACAAGAAACCTATCAGAAAACACTAACAACAGTCAAAAAGCATAAACAATATGTACTTTGTCATGTTTAAATTGTTTTGCATATCAATAATGAACTCCTTCGCTTAATGTACTAATTAGTAAAAGAGGAACCGTAGGGACAGTGTAATTCGTTGACTGGGGCACACATTTTCAAGTTGTTTTCCCGAAAGACAAAGACTCTCCCAGCATCCCTGTGAAAGGATGCCGAGCAGGGTCTTTCATTTGCAGCATTATTCCAACTTTAGAAGTTTAGAAGCTGAAAAGCAAATTGCACCTCTTCAACAATTAAACCTAAAGGAAGCACTAGGCCTACATTATTGTCACCTAATGTGCTAAGCACCGGCAATCCAGAAGTGAGTGAATGCACTCAGCAGATGTTCCCATTCTCATGTTGGAGGACCATGAGGGCAGGCCCAAAACAATAGAAACTGATAAGCCGGTAGTTATGGAGAAGTGCTGCAGAGGAGAAAAAATGGGTTAGCACAGGATGGATGAAAAGGGGCATGCTCACTGGCTACTGATACGCAAGTTTTCCCTTAGCTCCTTAGCTGCTGTGTTTCTTTGTGTGTGAAGGGGAGTGGACATAAAGGGAGGGCCAAAGGGGAGTGGATAGATGTAAAGGAAAGGCCAAACAGGGGTGGACGTAAAGGGAAGGCCAAGGGGCACTTGCAGCCATAGTGCTGATGTCCTACATTCTGAAAAGGACACATTCAGCTCCTGTGTCCCTCTCTCCCGGACTGCGACTCTGGAACTCTGAAGTTGATCCATACTAATAGATCTGTTTCCTCTCAGCACACAACATGACTCCAGGTGCAGACTGACAAGCAGAAGCAAAGGCAAGGTAACCTTATTGGAGATGGGAACACAGAAATGATCTTTCAGGCCCCTGAGCAGAATGGGGCCCATCTTCCCTCCTCTCATGTAATTGGCCCCGTGTCTCATTACAAAGGCAGTATGTGTCCTTATTGAGGAGCAATTAGAATCAACTAGGAAGCCATTCAGCTGATGCAGGTCTTTTAAATTCAAGACCTTTAGATGCCGCATTGGACTTAACCTAGGCCTGCCCCTAAGAAAGGTACCAGATAATCAGTGGTCAGGGAAGTTAACCTGAGCTAGTGGCTCTCAGTTCCTTGTGGCATGCCAATGAAAATTAAATCTGATGACTCTTGTGGGAGTATGCAAAGTGGAAGCAGACTTTATTAAGAAGAATTATTTAAGAAGAAAACGATGAGGGGAAAGTTAGATAAACTCCTGAGGATGGGAAGGAAGGGTCTCCAAGAGAGGACAAGTCATTGCACTCCTTTGTCTAGGGATTTTTATAGGACCATGGTTGAGGTAATCTCTGATGAGATTGGTTAGTTCTCTGGGCTATCATAGACCAAGCTAATGGAGGGCCTATATGCTCTATACCTATCCTCATGGCCTACTTCCTGTTCAGGTACACCCCCCTAGTTAGGGGTGGTTGAAGCCTCACTCTGTCTATCATTGACTCTAGCTTTGTTAATTATTGGCTTTGACTGTCAGCATTGCTATCCTCTGAACTTGGAGGTATCTTGTCTTATACTACATTCTTTGTTCCCACATTTACATAACCAGCACTAGCTGTACCAAAGAAGACAGTTAAATTTATCACGGCCACCAAGACGCAGCTGTGGTCTTCCTTGGCTACATCATCTTTGGCTCCTTGACTATGGTGCAGTGGGGGGGAGGGTGTAGGTCTGAGATGTCCTCTTAAGTAGATGTTTCTTAGAAGCCATCCTGATACCATCTAGAGCTCTGTATTTGCTTTGTTTTGTCTTCCAGTTAAAGAGTTAAGAGGCAGTTTAGAAATATCTCAAGCACAACAGGTAGCATCAGGGAAAATCTCAGACAGAAGGCAGAGTGACCAGATGAAAACCACTTATTAAAGGTGAAGAAGCACACCCCCCCACACACACAAACACACACACAGAGGGGTGGCAAATATCTCCCCTGAAAAGCAGAAGGGGGACTGAGAAGGCTGAAGTCAGGCCTTCTTGGAGGACTGGGGTTATAAGGGTCTTTAGTAGGCTTCAATGTGAGGCCTTTGCCCCGGAAATTAGAGTTGATCAGTTTAAACAAAGAAAGGGATGCTGATAAGCCCACAGCTTTGGGTAAATGTGTCCTGGTGCAGCCTGGGAGAGTCTGCTGGCGGAGTCCCCTCTGATGGAAGAAGATACTTCCTGGGCCTTTGTTTTAAGGTGCCAAGCTTTTGTCTCAGTTAGTAGAGTGAGAACGAAGCCAGAAATTTGCCGACTTTCTTATGTACCTGTGGCCCCCTTCCCTATCTGTGTGCCTGTCAGGGCTATGTCTAAATTCTAGTTCCACAATCCTTGCTCCCAGTGTACTCTATCGTAATTAACCGCATTAGAGAACATAACGCTGAATGGTGGTGTGCACATATTGAATCCTAGTACCTGGAAGCCAGAGACAGGTGAACCTCTGAGTTCGAGGCCAGCCTGGGATACAGAGAGTTCCAGGATGGCCAGGGCTCCACAGGGAAACCCTGTCTAGGGTGCAGGGTGAGGGGAGGGGAAAAGAGAAGAAGCAAGAATATAAGAAAAGACAATAGGCAATAGTCCCTTATATTCCTCAAGGATTTTCTGGGTTGAAGGAGTAAACTGGCCATCTGTCATTGGCCCAAAGCCATATCCTTCCTTTTATCTATTTAGCTTGCTTATCTTGTACCCAAGTATAAGCTTTCTTATTCATTGCGGTGATTTGAATAACAATGACCCCTATGGGCTCATATATTTGAATATTTACTTCCTAGTTGGTAGACTGTTTAGTAAGGATTGAGTGGTGTGGCCCTATTAGAGGAGGTGTGTCACCAGGGGGTGGGCTTTGAGGTTTCAAAAGCCCACACCAGGCCCAGTCTCTCTCTCTCCTGTAGATTAGGATTAAATTCTTAGCTACTGCTCCAGCACCATGCCTGCCTGCCTACCACCGCTCTCCCCACCATGATGATCATGAACTAACTCTGAAACTGTAAGCAAGCCCCCAGTTAAATGTTTTCTGTTGTAAGTTGATGGAGATATTGTTCTGTATGCTGTGAATATGTGTTGTTCTGATTGATTGATAAATAAAATGCTGATTGGCCAGTAGCCAGGCAGGAAGTATAGGTGGGATAAACAAACAAGGAGAATTCTGGGAAGAGGAAGGCTGAGTCAGGAGACGCCAGCCGCCGCGGAAGGAACAACATGCCTGTAGACCGGTAAAGCCACAGAATACGTGGCAAAACATAGATTAATAGAAATGGGCTGAATTTAAGTATAAGAGCTAGTCAGTAATATGCCTGAGCTAATGGCCAAGCAGTTGTGATTAATATAAGCTTTTGAGTGATTAATTTATCAGTGGCTGTGGGACCCCGTGGGGCCTGGTGGGACCCAGACAAAACATTCACCTACAGTAAGTTGCCTTGGTCATGGTGTCTCCTGAAGGCAATACAACAGTACCTAAGTCGCTCATCTTCCTCAATGTTCCAGGCTTGGCTGTGTTATCCCATAATCCTCATTTTAACTGTAACCTCTGACTTCATGTCAACATAGATGAGCAAAGTTGAACTTTTTAACCACAAGCTCTTTTCCATCATCTGTTGAGAGCTAGCTCCTCTATCACGGAATACTCTACACCACGCAGCTCCTGTCATCACTCTTTCTTGAATTTCTAAGCATCCCAAACACAAGGTGGGGCTACCTACATGTTTGAGAGAGTACCTCTGACATGAATTATGGTTGGTACCACATAGGTTATCAGAGACTGGCATTGGATCTGGAAGAACCCATTAAGGTGGGAATGGCTTTTCATATTAGCATATTTCTCTCAATTGCTGTTGAAGGGTCTCATGTAAGGGATCAATGGGACACTGAGATGGATTTTTGGGGGGTAAGGAGTTTATTAAACGAGGCATTACCTAGGCACCGAGTTGCATACATTTAATCCCAGCACTTGAGAGGCAAAGAAATGTAGATCTCTGTGAGATCAAGGCAAGCCTGGTCTACATAGTGAGTCCCAGGACAGCCAGGGCTGTATTTTGAGGTCCTGTCTCAAAAAAGAAAAGAGTTATTGATGCCATGGGTAGACAGACAGAAAACAGCGTGTCAGAGACTTTGAAGAATCAGCTCATATAGCAGAAGTGTCTCTCAGAACACGAGCATGGGAGTGCTTTCACAGCTTGAGCCTGCATCCAGACCCTCCGATTCTCAGGCAGGAGGCAGAAAAGGGGGTGGGAGCAGGACATGTAGCCGTCAATCCTCTTTCATGTAAACTCACTTCCCCAGATGAGAAATCCACTCACCTAGAAGTCTGTTAAGTAGAGATCCACAGATAGTGCCCTCTGTGGTATGCCTATTTATATCTGTGAGAGGCAGAGGAGCGTTGTAGTAGCAGTCTGGTCTGGATTCGAACAGTAATAATAAGGGAAGTCATTATGGGAGGATAGAACACATGGTCCCAATCTAAGTCCTCTAATACACCAAGTACATTCATTTTCCTCCCTCTCATTTGAGACAGGCCTTCTTTATGCCATTTGAGTCACAAAAAAAATGTAGTTGTAAAAATCCGTGTGGGGCTATTGAAAGTTGTGAGGCATCATTGGAACGAGACATGAGATACAATTCCACAAAACATAGTAGATAAGGTTTCATAGGCCAAGATGGACAACACAGCCTCTCCTGAGATGTGAGGGATAAGACGGGTGTTTGGGGATGACAGAGCCTGGCCATACCACCATGTGTGCTCCTCTCTTCCTCTCAGTCCTTTCTACTCAGTCCTGTCATGGGCTTCTCCACAACAGTTATGGTGAAAGTTACCAAGCAGACATCTGAAGATGGTTCTAGGCCACAGGAAGCTGTATGTTAGCAGAGGCCCAGATTCCCCTCTAATAGCTTATTGCCAATGTCACAGGTATCTTAGGTGAGTGGTGGACATCTAGGACTTCCACCAAGTTTGTTCCGTGGGACAGATAAAGAATTGCACATCCTGAAAAGAATACCCATGCAGAGAAAGCATGACAGCCACTAACACCAGGAAAGTGAAGCGACAAGGGCTGCAGATGCAGGGAACATGAAAGCAGCTGCTGCCAGAAAGCCAAAGTGACAGTTGGAGATCTTGGGGGCCACAGACGCAGAGAACTGCCCAAAGGTGAAAACTCTATTTGGAGCTCATGGGGCCCCAGACACAGAAGGTGGAGAAGCACCAGCTAGAGAGAGAAACAAGAAGAAAAGCAGCAAATTTTAATAGGACAGAAAAACAGCTCCCATCAGGGGGATAGGGAGAAAGAAGCCCCAGAGACGGGAATCTTCCTGGAGGCTTTGTGTCAGATTTCCTATAGGCTCCCTAGGACTCTTCCTTCAGTCTTCTTCTCCCTCACTGCATTGCCCTCTAACCATTAGCAGTTGTAACAGCTGCAACAGTTCACTGTTGCAAGGAGCAACCTCTCTTAAAGGGGTTAGGCCCTGTTTTCTAAACGAGTACCAGTTCCCCTGATCCTCTTCTAGTCCCCTCTCTAGTCTCCTCTCAGAGAGGAGAGATTGACACCCACTCCCATTGGAGATGGGGGCAATGAGTACTCTGGCTACTTCCTGATGAGAGGGCAAAGTGTTATAGGGTTTCAACCAGAAAGGCGACTCTTAGGGGTGGGTCTTTAGGAGCAATATAGAGGACTGTGATAGGACTCAGATGGCTGCAGAGACCCAGAGTGCAGGACAGCCATTTTGACTTCGTAGAAGTGCCCAGTGGTATCCTGTGGGCATGAGATGGATATTCTGGGTAACTGTACCTAATCCTGTGACTTTGACGACTGGAAACTTAATTACCTCACTCAGTTTGGGAAATAGGCAGTTAGAACACAGGATTTTTTTCTTTTTCTTTCATTTATTTATTTTTTTTAAGTTTT
>LZPO01066277.1:589754-605431 GCA_001675575.1 Neotoma lepida
AGTCAGCAAAGTCTGGCATACTAACATGAGGCAGGGCCAAGCCCCTCCCCCCTGTCAAGACTGAGCAAGGTTTCCCACCCTAGGGAATGTCTTCCAAAAAGCCATTTCATGCACCTGGGATAATTCCTGGTCCCACTGCCAGGGGCTCACCAAACAGATCTAGCCACATAACTGTCACCCACATTCAGAAGGCCTAGTTTGGTCCTATGCATGTTCCCCAGCTGACAGGCCAGAGTCCATGAGCTCCTACCTGTTGTGATGTCTGCCCCACTGAGAACTTAGGTCTCCTGAGAAAGGACAACTTGGGACCATCCGCCCCTTCCCAGCCTCCCTTTCCTGGGAGACAATCAGACATGACAGGGAGTCCAGTCAAGCAAGAATTCTTTTTATTTTTATTTTTTTGAAAAACAGTGAGCCCCTTTTTAAAGCCTAAAACCACAAGACTAGAGAGAGGGGCACAGTAAATGCCCCGTCGGGCCAATCAGTTTAAAGGTCACCCAGACATAAACAGCTTAGGTTTCTCCCTCCTTGCTTCCTCCACAGACCCCCACAGACCTTTGTCAACAACTTGGTTCCTTCCTCCCAGGACCATCTTTACTTGTAAACAACTTGGCTCTGCAAGCCCCTACACCTACCAGCTTGGGTCAGCTGTCTGTGGTTTTTCACATCATGATCTTGACCTCACTTGCGGCTGTGATACCTCCTCCCTCTCTTCAACTGAAGTCTAGGAGCTCAGCCTAGTGCTTGGTTGTGGGTCACTGCATCTGTTTCCATCAGTTACTGGATGTAGGTTCTATGATGACAATTAGGGTAGTCACTAATCTGATTATAGGAGAAGTTCAGGTACCCTCTCCATTGTTGCTAGGAGTCTAAGCTGGGGTCACCCTTGTGAATTCCTGGGGACTTCCTTAGCACCTGGTTTCTCCCTAATCCACTAATGGTTCCCTCTACCAAGATATCTCTTTCATTGCTCTCCTTCTCTATCCCTCTCTCCACTCAGCCATCTCAATCCTTCCTGTTCCCATCCCCCATCCCTTCCCTTGTACCTCCCCTCCCAGTTTACCTAGAAGATCTTAACTATTTTCCCTTTCTGGGGCCCTCCATGTGTATCCCTCTTGGGGTCCTCTTTTTTAACCTAGCTTCTCTGGGGTTGTGGATTGTAGCCTGGTTATCCTTTGCTTTGTGTCTAATATCTATTTATGAGTGAGTACATACCATGTTTGTCTTTCTGGGTCTGGGTTACCTTACTCAGGATGATTTTTTGTGGTTACGTCCATTTGCCTGCAGATTTCATGATGTCATTGTTTTTTACAGCTGAGTAATACTCCATTGTGTATACCTACCACATTTTCCTTATCCATTCTACTGTCGAAGGGCATCTAGGTTGTTTCCAGGTTCTGGCTATTACGAATAATGCTGCTATGAACATGGTAGAACACAGGATTTTATATTATAGTTATGAGAAGCTATTTTCTATAGAGGAGAGGTTCTCTAAGTGTCAAAGATATGCTTAGATTTCCTCTCTATGTTCAGGAGGGTGGTGTGGTCCATTAGCCCATGAACAAACAGCTCAGATCTTATTTGAAGTAGGATGTCTAGCAGAAACTTGTTGGGCCAGGGTAGACACTCTTTACCAAGTTAGAAGTGGAAACCTATTCTTGGGAAATCCATTTTGTGTTTCCTTCCTTAAAGCCATGCAGCCTTCCCTGCCCCCACACAAAAAAGAAGCTGATTTTATGTTTTATGCCAGATGGGGAAGCCTTTTTTATCTGAAGTGGCCTAGTCTAGTTGCTCTTCAATCTCTAGGCCTGACTGATTCCCCCAAGCAAGTCCTTCTATTATGAGGAAAGGCTACAAGGCGGGGGTGCAATTCTTCTTTGTTTCTCTGGGCCAAGTCTGGGCTATCCACCAGAGAAACTGGGTATGCCAGAAGACTATGACTAGAGTATGGTTAGAGTAAAAGTGATGGCCCCAGAACCTGAAAATACTCTATTGAAAGGTACTTCTCCATGGTAAGCAAAAATCTGGGTGTGCCATAGATGCTCCCAGAGTTATCTTCCCCATAAAGTGATGTTTGGTCCAGAATACTTCTGGATCCACTGTGTCTTGCTCAATCCAGCCTGCAAGGTGAGACTGGTTTGGGGAGGTGGATGGGCCCATCATATCACTCCTAGAAGTTGGGCTTGTCTATTAGGGAATTCTGTAAGTATCCCACGGGTACGTGGCAGAAAGTTTTGGGGACAGTGTTCTATATTACAATGAACTTCACATCACTGATTGGGTTCATGAACCCTGCACTTAGATATTCCAAGACTGGGAGTGGACCTTACAATCTGTCAGCCATTCCTGGCCAGGAGTCCTTATCATATTGGTGATAACACAGGCAGAAATATGACAATTTTGATTCCTAATGCAAGTTATCTGTCAGAGAAGGATCACAAGGGGCAGTCTTTTGGGAACTCGAGCCAAGATAAGAAAAGATTCCTAGAAAAGATTCCCCTTTGTACAGGGCCAAGATGACCCTGTTCTATTTCCCAGCAAGAGGTGCTTGCAAAGAATGAGAGGTAGAGTGCTGTGTCTTTCTGTGCTCCTCACCAGGGATTGCTGTGCACATCCCAACAGCACCTAAATCAGTGAAAGTGCCCTGGATAGCGCTCTTTTCCAGCCATTCCTGGGAGCCTGGCTCTAGAGTTCAGAAAGTACACCAGGTTCCATAGTACTGCGTCCACAAGAAATATCATTACTAAGAAGAGTGTCTGTATATCAGAAAGAAGATGGCCCAGAGGAGGAAACACATTCCTAGGGAGGACCCACATAGTGACACTTCACTGGGCAAGGTCCAGTCAGAGGGAGCAACAGTAAATAATCCCCCCTAGCAGAGATACTACTAGGAGGAAGAAACAGGAATAGAAGAGGTACAGATTCAGAAGAGAATTGCTCATATACAAACCAGATGACTATCCCTTGAAGAGTAATTTGAGGTGCTCCAGTGGCTCCCAGGGGGTAAGATTTAGCTAGTGGGACAATTGTCTGGATCTATCTTTGAGAAGGGCTGCATGGAGAGCACTACTTCTTGACTCTCACGTGATTAATCTAGAAATTGACACCAGCAACTACCTTGATGGCTGTAAGGATGAACATAAAGACAAGGACCCTTGGCATCCAGAGAGGGTGTTCTCCTTGAGGATTTTGATTGAGACTAGATCTCCAGAACATAATGTGTGAGGCCTCATCTATCCCCCTTAAGGGGTTCCCTGCCTGAACTCTGAGAGGACTTTTTGGATCCTGGCTTGATGGGTGATGTAGGATAATCTCAAATCATGAAGTAGGTCTCTCAAAAGGAAAGACCCGAAAAAGTTTCTAGGAAGTCAGTCCCAATGGTCCCAGGGTACTCTTCAGTTGTACCAAAGCTAACAACAATAACTTCATCCAAGAAATCTGGGCTTCCCACACTGGTTTAGTGCGATGTCTTTTGAGTAGATCATTTGTTTTCTCTATTTTTCTAGAAGACTGGAGATACCAGTAGAGGTTAAATTGTATCCTCAGGGCCCAAGAGACTCCTCTAGTGATTCATGATTTGAAGTCTGGCCCATTGTCACTCTGTTTGCTTCTAGGTATTCCAACCTGGAAACAATTTCATTTAAGAGGACTTTTGCCACTTCAAGTGCCCTTTCTGTTTGGCAAGGGAAGACTTCAACCCATCTGGTGAAAGTATTTAGTAGCAGATGGGTTTTAGATTGCCTCAGGGAGTAGGTAAAATCTATTTGTCAATCTTCCCCCGGATATTTTTCACATCTTGGCATGCCAAGGGAAGGCAGGTGACTGTTTGGGGGAATTAGTCTTTTGGCAGGCTTCACAGCCTGAGCTAGCTGGGCTGCAGCTTGGACCATTGTAGATGGTGGGTCACCACTGTTGGTCATCTACATTTGCCTCAGACTCTACACTGGAAGACTTTAAAAATCCATCTGGCAAATGTACCACTTGGGAATGGAAATCTCTATTTGATTAGTAAGCAAAATGTTTATAAGGACAGGAATATCAGAGGTTTTAACCCAGTTAGTTCTGGGTTGCCAGTCCTTAGCCACTGAATCTAGCTCTTTGCTGAGGTATCCTTACAGCTGGGGTATCAGTCCTATGGTTTGCATTGGGATCCCTGGGGCAATCCCCTTTCTTTCAGTTACACAAAAGGAATATCGAGGTTCAGTGGGTAATCCCAGAATGGAGGTCCCAGTGAGTGCCTCTTTGAGTCACTGGAAAGAGCACCAGACCAGAGTGGCAGGGATGTAAAGGTGGGGGTGAGGGAAGTGGAGGGGTTAGAGGGGTGGGGAGGAGGGGCATTTCTGAGTCTCCTTAGAAGTTGGTAGAAGGGAATCCAGATACTGCAGAAGCTCATCGCTCTAAGGAAAGCCCTCAGTTGCTTAATAGTCTAAGAGAGAAGATACGTTAGAATAGGCTGGACATTTTTTTCCAAACTCAGACTTCATTTTTCTCTCTAATATTTCCAAGTATAGAACTCAAGACTGGCATAGTAGGACCTTTTCCTGAGAGACCTTATAGCCTTCTTTTGGATCTCTTATCTTTATGTTCTTTTTATATTGTTTTGTTTTCTCCCTGACACATGAGTAAGGACTGAGAGGTGATGTTGAGTTTGTTTCCTTTTTATCCTGGGACTTTTCATGATTTTATTCCCCTTTGTTTTATTTTTTAAATGTTTGAAGATTTATTTATTTCATTTTTATGTGTTTCAATGTATGTCTGTGTGCCACATGCATGGCTGGTGCCTGCTGAAGTCAGAAGAGGGCATGGGGTTATGGATGGTTGTGAGACATCATATGGGTGTGGAGACTTGAACTCAGGTCCTCTGCAAGAACAAGTGCTCTTAACCACTGAGCCATCTCTCCAGGCCCTTTTGCCATTTGTTTAAAGTCTGTACAGTCCAGAGAATGATCTACCCTAGCCATACTCTTGGTTATGAATGAATGGGAGTAGCAAATAAAGAAAATTGGCAGTTACATCCTTAAACATATGTTTACAACCATCCCCAGAAACCAAGAAAATTTCTGTTAAAAACTACTATACTAAAGTTACTAGTTGGAAAGCCTTCTAGGGAGAAAGTCCTGTCTCTCTTTTCTAAGGGCGAGCATCCCATCATCTGTTTTACTATAAATGTCTTTATGTCACGAGACAAACAATAACAGCTTCAACTGGAAGTAGTTTACCCCTTAGCTGCCATCATATCTTTATTCTTCAGGTGTTTTATTCTCCTCTGTCCTTGTCACAGAGTCACAGGGCCAGCTGACCTAGGACAGGGGCTTTGGAGAACATTTTGACACAAACATGCTTGGATCTGTAGTGGGAGGGTTAAATCTCATGCCTAGAGCAGCTTTCTGGTGAGCTTAAACAATGCATCGTAATCCACTAATATCTATACGCCAAAGGCATTTGTTTCTCTATGAAATTGAACTCAGCTGTCCAGAGGTGGTAGCACACACGTTTAATCCCAGCACTCGGGAGGCAGACGCAGGCAGATCTCTGAGTTCGGGGCCAGCCTGATCTACTGTTCTACTCTGTACAGGAAACTTGCTGTCAACTCCAATGATAACTGGTTGGACCCAAAGCACCTGTCTTCCTTATGACCAGCCTAGAGTTGTCTGAATGGACCCTACCTGTTGTATCATGCATCAGAAGAGGGACTGACAAGAGACAGAAGTCATTTTCTTCCTCTTACAGGACTATATAAACAGAGCATTTGATCATAAAGGGTTACCCTCTGATTTCCTTCAGCTTCATAGGGCCGTGTGCATGGCAGTCTGCACCAGTGATCAAGCAGAATCAAGTTGACAGAGGTGTCTGTCTCTAACAGTGTCTAACTCGAGAATCTACCTGCCTAGTTTTGTTATGACCAGATGCTTAAAACCCTGTATCTACAGCTAGTGTGTGTGTGTGTATGTGTGTGTGTGTGTGTGTGTGTGTGTGTGTGTGCACGCAAATGAAGGCAGATAACTGGAGAAATATTAGTATCTTCTCTCCTATAAAGATATTGAGTCATAGAGAATGTTTATTCTCCCCCTACAAAAAGGAAGTATCCTTAGTACCTTAGGAGGGGGTCTTGGAGGCTCTGCTTGAGCCCCTTGGGGAGCTCAGGATATGACCACAGGAGAAAGGCCTCATGAGGGGAAATAGAAACAGTCCACAGAAACCAAATTCAAGAGTACAGACTTCTCTCATGTTATCATGCTTAATATGTTGCATAGGCCCCTGCTTTTTTTAAGTTAAAAATAATGTGAATAGCAGTGAAAAGATAGTGTCCTTAGGGGTTGGGGATTTAGCTCATTGGTAGAGTACTTGGCTTGCAAGTGTAAAGACCTGGGTTTGGTCCTCAGCTCTGGAAAAAAAAAGATAGTGTCTCGAATATATACTACTATTGGTGTCTTTGACCATACAGGAATATGGGTAAAAGAAAATTTGCTTTATCAATAGGCCCACATGCTAATTAGCATAAATCCATTATCAGAAGAGGTAGTATCTGCCTCCTGCAAATGTTAAAATTGCGTACAAAAATTGTTTTATCCAGAACCAAACAAGATAATGACACATTCCAAACCTGCTACACACACACACACACACACACACACACACACACGAAAAAACAAAAAAAAAACCACGAAAAGCATGTAACTCAGAGCCCTTGGTCTTGGCTGCATACATTGATGGCTTCCTGTGACCATTTCTCAAGGGTAACAAAGCCCTGATTTCAATGCACTTGCAGGTAAATTCACAGTCACCCTACTGAGGAGGTCTGGTGACTAGGAAGCTTCATGAAAAGATGTAAGATATGAGTAAGGGTTAGGGGACATTTTGACATTTAATATTCAATAAATGTGTCATGAACAGAGATGGAATGCAATCTATGATAGACTCACTTGATTTATAAAAGATAGTAAAGAAATGTAGCTGTATGCAGAGGGATATTCAAAATTAATTGCTGTGATGGCTACTCTTGACTGTCAACTTGACATATCTGGGAAGAGGGAGACTCAACAGAGAAATCGCTCTATTGGATTGGCCTGTGGGCATGTCTATGAGGCATTTGTTTGATTGCTCATTGGTATAGGAGGGCCTAGCTCACTGTGGGTGGTCCCATACCTGGGCAGGTGGGCCTGGACTGCATAAAAAAGTAGTTGAGTGTGGACCTGGGAGAAAGAGCATAAGCAGGAGTCCTGCTTGATTTCTCGTTTAAGCTCCTGCCCTAAGTTTTTGCCTTGGCATCCTTGGATAATGGACTATGACCTTTAAAATGAAATGACAGTTTCCTTCTCAATTTGCTTTAGGTCATGATGTTTATCACAGCAACAGATAGAAAAATAGGGTAGAAATTGGTTTCAAGAAGTGGATATTGCTGTGCTGAATGTGACCATGTTGTTTTCAGGGGAGGGTTGTGGAAGCATTTGGAGTTTTGAGTTGGTAAAGCCATTAAGTGCTCAGAGCTTAATGAGGTGTTCTATGGGAACTTAGAAGGTAAGATTCTCTACTTCTTAATGGGGTGTTCTATTGGAACTTACAGGGTAAGATTCTCTACTTCTTAATGGGGACTTAGAAGGTAAGACTCTCTACTTCTCTGGCTCTACCACCTGCCTACACATCACACTGTGTATGCTGCTGATGGCAGGCCAGAGAAGTGGAGCTTCCCAAGCCTTTGGAACCAGATGATCATGAGTGACTCCCAGATGTTGGAATCAAGCTGTTTACACTGTTATAATTTTGTTTTGCTTTGATCTGATTGTAACTACACTCTAGTTCTTATTTGAAATAAAAAAGTGTGTATCTTGTTTTTTTTTTCTTCTATAGGAGCCCATGGTTAAGAGACTTTGGATAAGATATATAACTTATTTTTTTTTTATTTTACAGGAGCCCATAGTTAAGAGATTTTGGATTTTTTGTATTTATTTATTTATTGTTTGGTTTTACATCCCGACCACAGTTACCCCACCCTCCTCTCCTCCCCGTCCCTCCAGCCACACTTCCCACCCCAATCCACTCCTCCTCCTTTCTCTTCAGAAAAGGACAGGCCTCCCATGGATATTAACCAGCCATGGCATATCAAGTTTCAGTGTGACTAGGCACTTCCTCTATTAAGGCTGAACAAGGCAACCTGGTAGGAGGAAAGGTCCCCAAAGCAAGCAAGAGAATCAGAGACAGCCCCTGCGCCCAGTGTTAGGAATCCCACAAGAAGACCAAGCTACACAACTGTCACGTAAGTGCAGAGGGCCTAGGTCAGTCCCTTGCAGTTCTCTGGTTGGTGGTTCAGAGACTGGATTTTTTAAAAGCATTACAAATTGTGAAGATTGTAGAACTTTTAAAAATTGGACTATTCTTTATATTTTAATATCTACATGAACTTTGTGGGACAAGGAATGAAAGGTGGTCATTTAACAGTGCTGTGGTTTTGTGTCAAATTGACTGGCAGTAGACTTGTGATGGCTAATCTTGGTTGTCAACTTGATACATTTGGGAAGAGGGAACTCAATTGAGGAATTGCCTCCATCAGACTAGGGACATGTCTGTGGGGCACTTTCTTGATTGCTTGATTCAAGAAAGCCCAGCCAACTATGAGGGCTTCCATTTCTAGCCAGGGGTCCTGGGCTGTATAAGGATAGTAGCTGAAAGAGCTTGCAAACAAGCCAGTAAGCAGCAGAAACCTCCTTGGTTTCTGGGTCAAGCTCCTACATTGAGTTCTCAAATGCTGCATCCCTGTACAACTCGTCATCTTCAGTGGAGCAGAGGCAGAACAGCGTTTCAAGAGTTTGCTCTGCTCACTTCATCTTTCTTGTGCTGCAGAGGACATTTTGTAGAAATGCAATGTACTTTTCCATACTTTGTTTTCGTCTGAACCATTAGGAAACTGCTGAGTAACTATTGGAACCCTTCCTAAGTTGTACTTTCTTCCGTATGTATGTAGTGTTTCTGGTGGATCAGCCATGTCTTGGAAATGGCTGCAGATACCACTCGCAGACCATTTGGTAGCTATCCGAGGTTTGCCTCCTCATCATGGGGCAAAAAAGAAAGAAAAGAAAAACCCTTCACTTTCTGAACCTCCATTTTCCTCATCTGAAAATGGCTACATCTCTACCTTTTTCCCTCCAGCGTTTGGAAAAATTAAATGAAGTCAGAAACAGCCCCCTGGATGGGAAACTGTTAAGTGTTTTCAACCAGCCAATTATTTTAAGGCGCTCTGCAGGCAACCAGGGTCTGCTGATAGGAGACAGAGTTAACTGAAGCACAGGTGGCTTCTTCCTCAAGCAGCTGATATAGAGGTGTGATTCTTTTAGCCAAGAGACTGAGTTTCTGGGGTTGAAAGACGGACTCACAGCAATCTCAGAAAGTGAGAGCCTGTACTAAAATATTCAATTATGTCCTATGCTGCTTTATGCCTCCTGTCATCAGCCTGGGTCCAGGCAATGCTGACTCAGGACTACATGCCGGAGTGGCCTTCCTAAGGAGCTCCTGGTCTCTACACAGGTCTCTATCATTTCCTTCTCGTTTGGCAGCCAGATTGGACATCTTAAGATACAAACCAGATGCTTAAATCACTCCAAATTCTTTAATTTATTATTATTTTTTTTTAATTTTACAACCAACCACAGTTTCCCCTCCCTCCTCTCCTCTTGTTCCTTCCCCCACCTCCTTTTTACCCCTCACCCATCCACTCCTCAGAGAGGGTAAGGCCTCCCATGGGAGTCAACAAAGCATGGCATATCAAGTTGAGGCAGGACCAAGCTCCTCCCCCCTGCTGAGCAAGGCATCTCACCATAGGGAATGGGCTCCAAAAAGCCAGCTTCTGTTCCAGACACAGATTCTGGGCCCATTGCTAGGGGCCCCACAAACAGACTAAGCTACATATCTGTCACCCACATACAGAGGGCCTAGGCTGGTCCCATGCAGGCTCCCTAGCTGTCGGTCTAGAGTCCCTGAGCTCCCAGGAGCTAGGATCAGCTGTCTCTGCGGGTTTTCCCTGCCAGGCTCCTGTGGCCAAGGACCTTCCTGTTTCTCTAATGCATCACCCAGTTATATCCCCACTTGGCTATCACCACTGTAACCATTGTGATGCTCCTGTCTCTGGAAACTGTTCCTATAAGACCAAGGGACTTGGCATGTGAAGCTTCCTACAAGATGTCTTCTCCTCCCAGTCCTTTGTCCTTCTCTGTAGTTTCTGAAGTGAGGACCCTAGAACTGCAGCATTAGCACCACTAAACTTCTCAGATCTAGTATATCACAACCTTTCAGGTATGGTCTGGCTATCTGTTAGAGGGAACGTCCAGGGTACATTCCCCTTTTTCATCCTACAGGTGCTGGGCATAATCCAAGGGTAGCTGAAAGTGACAGGGATTTATGTTGCTCCAACAAGAGATCCTTCAGCAATGGCAGTGGGGTGTTTGATGGCTGCATTCCAAACCTTTCTCATGCTGTGGCTAGGACGAATCTGAGGTGGGGTGTTTTCTTCACAGTCTCCCAAAGGGTCCTCCTGGGAATACACTCCAGCTGCACACAAGGTAACTAGCTAGATTTTACTAGCTAGTTTGCCATCCCTTCAATGATCCCCTGCATTTCATGTATGCCCTCAGCTGTTACCATGAAATGCAGGGAATCATTTCATGAGTTAACAGCTGCTCTAACTCCAAATCCCCTTTACTCTGCAATGTTACTAAACACCTTTGCAAGAATGAGTACCAGAGATCACATGGCTGTAGCTGTTGAGTGGTATCTGGTTGGGACAGGAATATATAGGACATGTGACTAAACAAAAATGAGACAAGGTGAAATGAAACAAAACCATATCAAACTCCAGGAGAGAAAACACAGGCTCCACACTAATGGCTCCATTAGGGGAATGATTTGTTGCTCCATATCATCTTAGTTTTCCCACCATCTCCAGGAGACACAGCTGAGGAGGTCACGTGGTATTTTGGCAATGGCCAACTCCAACCTGGTGTTGTTTGTGTCAATGTCCACAGCCATTCTGTCAGGTGTATAGCTCTCCTGTGCCTCCCAGGCTGTCTACCAAGGATGACACTAAGAATGGGCTGGGAGGTCAGGTCAGCTTTCAGGTATTGATCTACCTTCCTCTTCAGCCTTGGGAGGCCTGTGCTGGGGCTGAAAGCAGAGTGCCTTTTATCCATGATGACTCAGCTCCACTGATGGCTGTGGAAAAGACAACACAATAGAGAATGCCTCTCAGTGGTGTTGGAATCCAGTTATCTGGAGGAGAAACTCCATAGGGTCCCTGTGAACTTGCTTGTCCTGAGTAATTGTGTATACACAGTCTTAGGATACACAGTTCTAAGAGTATAATTTGATGCTACAACTGAATCAAAATACCAACTGTTTGAGCCAACATATACATCAGTCGAATTCTAAGACATCTGATTTGGGGGCTGGAGAGATGGGTAAGTGGTTAAACATGTTTACTGCTCTTGTAGAAGACCCCAATTTGGTTCCCAGCACCTACATCAGGTAGCTCCCAACCACCTTTAATTCCAGTTCCAAGGGATCTAATGCTCTCTGTTCTCCTTGGGCACCTGCATACATGTGGTGCACGTAAACACACATAGATACATGCACATGAATAAAAATAAATCTTAAAAAATACTTGTATGCAACTACACGTATCAAGTCTTGCTTAAATTGCTAATGCTAAACAGTGACTCTTGATAGCCAGTAAGATAAGCTCCACTCTGGGAAAACCCTTTTCCTGTCCTCTTCAAAATAGTTTTAGGCTATGGCCATCCAAAACCACACACATTTGAAGTCCCATTCTGGTTTACAACTGAGGATGCACTAAATTTAGATTAACTTAGGGAATAATGAAATTTTGAAGTTAGTCCTCCTTTTCAAAAAAATTTTTAAGATATTATTTTAGTACACAAACAGAAAGTCCATAAAAGTCTCACAAGTATTTTCCTCCTATTTTGTCAATCATTTTTGCATGTGATTTATGGTTGTGATTGAGATAAGAAGGTCTTGTATTTTTATATTCCAATGAATCATATGCCTTTTAAATGCATTTATATTTATATTTATATATTTATAACAGCCAAGCTCCCTTGGCCTACATTTCAGATGATTGCTTTGGTTTTAAATGAAGGTAATCCAGAAAATCAATACAATTTACCACTCCTTTTGTTAACAAAATTCCTTACACTACATCACTATTCCTCTCTAGCATATTTGAGAGGCTGAACAAAGCTGCATGAAGAATTTTTAAAAAGATTTATTTCATGATTTATTTATGTGTATGTACGCCTGTGTGAAAGTATGTACACACACACATACAGGTGCCCATAAAGGTGCAGGTGTCAGATCCTCTGGTGCTAGACTTGTAGGCAGTGGCAAGCCACCCAGTATGGCGCTGGGAACCAAACCTGAGTCCACCGGAAGAACAACAAATGTTTTTAACCACTGAAACATCTCTCTAGTCCCTGTCTGAGTGTCTTTATATAGGGTCCTATGTGTGGTAGTCAGAAACACCAATGACTGGGATTTCCCTGCCTTTGGTGAAAGGGATTATGTGATGGTTTGAATAAGAATAGGCTCCCTAGGCTCTTATCTTTGAATGCTTAGTCATCAGGGAGTGCAACTGTTTGAAAAGGATTGGGACGTGTGGCCTTGTTGGAGGAAGTGTGTCCCTATGGTTAGGCGTTGAGGTTTCAAAAGCCCATACCAGGCCCAGTCTCTCTCATCTTTCTGTCTCTGTCTCTCCCTCTCTCTCTGTCTCCTCTCTCTCTCCACATGTGGATCAGGATGTAGCTCTCAGCTATTTCTCCAGCACTATGCTCCCCGCCATGATGATAATGAACTAAATCTCTGAACCTGTAAGCAAGCCCCAAGTTAAATGCTTTCTTTTGTAAGAGTTGCCTTGGTCATAGTGTCTTTTCACAATAACAGAACAGTGAATAATGGAGTTTTGGCTGAAGTCCGACTCACAGTAGGTCCAGTGGGTTCCTGACCTGATCCTGTGGTTATTTCCCTAGTCCCAGAATGTATAATTGAGATAAATATACATAGAAATTGTCAGAATTCTCAAATTGGTTCCCCGACATGTGGAGTGAGGGCTATTGTGGTTGGAAAGACTAAATGGAAGCCTTTAGAGTTGCCCGTGTCAAAGAAAACAGTGAATCAAAAACAGTATCACATCCCTGGAGGAAGTGCAGAAATTAGTGCCACCATCAAAGACTTGAAAGATGCAGGGTGGTGTTTCCCACCACATCTCCCTTTAACTCCATCTGGTCAGTGCAGAAGACAGATGGATAGTGGAGAATGACAGTTGACCCCAATTGCAGCTGCTGTACCAGATATGGTACCCTTACTTGAGCAGATTAACACATCTCCTGCTACATGGTATGCAGCTATTGATCTAGCAAATGCCTTTTTCTTGGCACCTGTCCATAAGGACCACAAGAGTTGGCAAGGCCAGCAATATACCTTTACAATTTTACCTCAAGTATATATTTACTCTCCAGCCCTGTGTCATAACTTAGTTAGTAAGGATCTTGATCATTTGTTTCTTCCACAAAATATCAAACTGGGGCACTATATTGATGACATTATGCTGATTGAACCAATTGAGTGGGAGGTAGCAATCATTTTGGACTCATTGGTAACACATAAGTGCACTGAAGTATGGGAAATAAACCCAACAATAATTCAAGGGCTTCCTACCTCAGTGAAATTGTAAGGAGTCCAGTGGTGTGGGGCATGCAGAGATATAGATGTAGACATGTGTCAAGTTGACAACAGGTGGACTTGTGATGGCTATACTTGGTTGTCAACTTGACCACATCTACAATTAACTAAAACCAAAATGGCTGGGCACACCTGTAAGGGATATTTTTATTAACTAAATCATTTGAAGTGAGAAGACCTACTTCTGATATGGATCCTTGAGGGAGGAAGATACACCTTCAATCCAGATCTTTTGAGGTGGGAAAATCCACCTTTAATCTGGACCACACCTGGTGGCAGCCTATATAAAGAATATGAAAAAAAGAAGCATGCTCTCTTTCTTTCCCAGCTTCCTCTTGTTGTTGCTAGCAAGTCCATTCCTTCACTGGCATTAGAGCCCACTTCTTCAGGTTTCCAGCCTATACTGAAGACCAGATGAGACATCCAGCCTCATGGACTGAATAACTAAAAGATTATTAGACCTTCTATTGGTAGTGTTGATAGAAAACCACTGTTGGGACTAACAAGACCACAACCTAGAAGCCATTCTAATAAATCATATATATATAAATATAATATATAATATATTAATATATAATCAATATGTAATATATAATAAATATATAATAAATATTATATATATATATATATATACTGTTTCTTTAGAGAACCCTGATTAATTCAGACAACGTGACCTGGGTCCCTCCATTAGGTGTTGGGCCCTGGGCCCCCAATCTGGTTTGAACTGTTGACCTGCTTGCCTCGAACAGGATGTTTTTGTTCTTGACTCCTTCCTCTTGAGCTAGTCAATTACAAGTTCTTCTTCCCCTGGAGCTAGTCAATTACAAGTTCTTCTTCCCNTGGAGCTAGTCAATTACAAGTTCTTCTTCCCCTGTACCGGAGCTGTTTGAGTAAACAAGCTGAGGCCAGACAACCTGAACTTTTGACCAATGGGGATTTTCCTTCCTGCTATGAGCCTGTGTTGCTGCCCTATATATACCCAACCCTCTCCTAAGAATAAACGGCATTCTCTTGAGATGGATGACCTACTGTCTTGTCTCTCTTCAATCCTCAGCCCCTCACTCAAAACTTGGAGGATAACTTGCAATGCGGGCGCTACAAGTGGATGTTCCACCGAGATTGAGAAAGAAGGGATCCGCTGAAGGACACCTGGAAGGAAGGATGGCCAGCGCTTCAATTTAATAAGGTAAGGAGGGTGAATTGTTATGGGTGCCAGTAGCTCAAGTTCGCTCCTGGAGGAGCAGCTAGTTTCATTATTAAAGAAACAGGGCACCATCATCAAGAGTAAGACAGCTAAAGAATTTCTTGAGGTCATCTATACGGCAAGTCCTTGGTTTGTCACCTCCGGGGGACTAAATGTCCCTGACTGGGAACAAGTAAAAACTGATTTGCAGAAATGTCTTCATAAGGAGGGTCCTGACTCCATCCCTATAGCCACGTTCTCTTTGTGGCATTTAGTCAAGGATGCCTTGTTGAGTGACAATATGAAAATGAAAGAACAGGTAGCTGAGGCAGAAAGCCGCTTTTGGAGAAGTGCAGAATGAAGAGGTCGCTCAATCCTTACAGACCTCGGATGCCTCCGAGTCGGAATCGGAGGAGGAAGATAAGGAATCAAAATTGAAAGAAGAAATTAGAGTGTTGAAAGGAAAATTAAAGAAAATAAATTGCAGGGATCGGCCTCCTGCTAGAAATCCAGATTATTGTAGTAGAGAAATCCTTCCCTCAGCCCCCCTAGGAGAATTCAAAGGAGGGGTGGCTTATCTTGTCATAGAAACCTTAAATGCTGAGGGACAGGCTCAGAGACAGCATGAACCATTGGAATTTAAAGCTATTAAACAACTAAAGGAAGCAGTGATGTCCTATGGACCTTTTGCTCCTTTCACCCTAGCCATTTATGAATCCTTTTCTTCTCTGTTTTTAACACCTAGTGATTGGCA
>LZPO01066277.1:612243-626533 GCA_001675575.1 Neotoma lepida
AGGTGGATCAAGTGAGGAGATGGGCAAGCCTAAGTGATGAGGAAGGTGGAGAAGATAAGGGCTTCCATCATTGAAATGAAAACAAATTCTAAACATCACTCCAGTTGTTTAAAGTAACTTTTAAAAGCTGAACATGTTGGTGTGGACCTTTTAGCCTAGCCTTTCAAAGGCTGAGGCAGGGGAATACTGTTTCATGCCAGCCTAGCCTATATAGTGCAGACTGGCTTTTAAAAAAGGAGTCAGAGAAGCTTCCTCATTTTCTGCAAACTCCCCACTGTAGACCGCATCTCCACCTCTTGCTGCCTCTTTTCCTGTGCCTGCATCCCAGGGGCAGTTAGCCTTTTCCCACTTAGCCTATTCTCTTCTGGTTCCTTATCATGCATCACAACTTAACCACTCTAGGTCCTTTTCTAGTCTGTCCTCTGTCTGTCTGTGCTCTGATCGTGCAATGACAAAATACAGGTTCTAATCGGTCACACTGAGGGACAGTGGGTAGAATATGTCCAAATATTCCTGTGCCCATGGCCACTGGCTGGAAATGCTCAGTCACAGCCTCGATGTGAGGGAAAAGGAGAAGAGTTGAGGCTGAGGAAGCAGCAGGAGAGCAAGAAGACAAACGAGGGGCAGAGCGCAGAGAACAAGCCGCCTCCACTCCAGGGCTATCCAGAGCAGAAAGCCTGCATTTATTTTTTTAATTTCTAAATCACATTCATTCGTGTGTGTGGAGGCCAGAGGGCGACATTCCTATACAGGAGAATTTGAGTGAGTTTCCTGAAAATGAAGTGGAAACGGTGAAACTGTAAAAGGTCACAAACTCCATGATGACATGTCTAAAGTCTTTACTTAGCATTGCAAAACAAAAACTAAGATAGTCTCCAAATGACAACATGATAGAAATGGAGAGAGAGAGATGGGTGTTTGTCAGTGATGAGTGCATGTGGCTGATAGAGGCGGCTTGGAAGGTGTTGGGAGAAAATTTAAGTGAACAACTGTTCACTTGGACAGTATCAATCTCAGAATCCTAGTTGGAATATCGTTCTCAAGTTTTGCAAGATATTGCTGGAAATCGGGGAAGCCAGGTAAAGATAAATTTATGTTTGTTTCAACTGCATGCCAATCAATAATGATTTCTTTACAATTTTAAATTAAACTGATTCAACCTGGATAATGTTACTTATGTGTATGTTTTCAGGGATGACCATTTGGCACTGGATAATCAATTGGTGTGCTCTTCCCTGGGAAAGACCACTTATCCAACTCCTAGCATTGGGCCTCACTGTGTAGCCCTGGATGTCCTGGAACTCACTCTGTAGCTCAGGCTGGCCTCAAACTCACAGAGATCCGCCTGCCTCTCCCACCCAAGCACTGGGATTAAAGGTGTGTGCAGCCATGCCCAGCCTCTGTGTTTTTTAAAACATTTTTTTTAGATAGAGTCTCATGTAGCTCATGATGGCTATATGGGCTTGCTTAAGTAGCCAAGGATGACTACTTAAAGTATATATTGTGTTTATATTTAGATGCTGGTATGTGTCACTCAGCTTACTCTTTTATTTTAATACAGGGCCTCACTAAATTGCTTAGACCAGCCTTAACTTAAACTGCTGGCTGGGAAGGCCGTGTACTTGCAATCCACCTGCATCAACCTGCCAAATACCTGGATTATAGGCCTGAGCCACTAGGCCTGGATAGAAATTCTTTCCTGTGGCTATGCACCATGCTGCCATCATCAGTGAGATGATTTCAGAGCCCTTCTCTGCCCCGAGGCTAGGCAGCTGGCCCTCGTTCTTCTCCTTCATAGCTTTGGGATCTTGAGACCCCACAGCTCATGTAGCCTGAGGCATGCACTCCTTTCAATATTCAGGGCTCCAGTTGAAAACCCAGTGAATTTCAATCTATATTGTATGGTATCTTTCTCAAGGACCATGCATTTGAAATGTCATAGCCAGGAAAAGCAGTAACCCTCTGTTCTCCATTGCCTATGGGAGGATGGAGAGTACTAACTTCCGGAACTATTAGTTAACTGACATGGATTTGTAGCCACATTAACAGCAACTAGCTCTTTGTACTTTTCCATGCTTCTGCTGCTACAGGATCCCTGCTCAGCCACTCCTTCTCCTCCACTCTTCTATTTATTTGTTTTGTTTATATTTTTGCAGCACTGGGGATGGAACTCAGGGTCATCACATGCTGAGAAAATGCTCTAACACTGAGCCATACTACTTTCCTAGTTGACACAGTGGAAGGGTTTGGATTGGTCAGGGTAGAAACGCTGAGCTGAAAGTAGATTGAAGGATGGATCCACGGAAAACCCCTACAGATCCTGCATGGCCACCAGTCAAGTATAGACACCTAGGCACATGAAAACCAAGGCTTCCTAGGAAGGGATCCTCATCACAAATAAGCTTTAAACAATACCTCTAATAGGAAACAGAGGGCCATAACGGTCAATTTAAAATGGATACCTGCCTTGAGCCAAGATGGCTAACCCTGAATATCCAGGAACCTATGAGTCATCAGAAAATAGCTGACACTGGATGTCCTAGAGACCCCAAAGTAAACAGTGTTATAATCCATTATATATTATTTATTTGTCAGAATGCCTCTTTTGTGTGGGTTTTGTATAAATATCTGGGGTTGGAGCCTTTTCCTGGATCTTTTGCATTGTGCCTTCACTAGCTTGCCTGTAGTTGTCTGTAAGCCTGTGTGTCTGTCTCTCTGTGGTCTATGGGTGTGCCTGCCTAGTCTGTGTGTGCCTGGGGGCCTGCTAGTGTCTGCTTGCCTATTCTAGGCTGTGAGCAGCCTGTGTGTGCTGGTGTGTACCTGGGAACCTGATGGTATCTGCTTGCCTAGTGATTTGTGTGCTTGTGGCCTTTGCCCAGAGAGAATAAAGTACATATATTAGTTAATTTTCTATTTCTGTGACAAAATATCATGACCAAGGCAACTTATAAAAGAAAGCATTTAATTGGTCTCATGGTTTCAGAGGGTTAGAGCTCTTGATGGCAGAGCAAAGGCCTGGAAGCACGAATAGTTGAGAGCTCACATCTGGATCCACAAGCAACAAGCAGAGAGGACACACTGGGAATCACACCAGTCTTTGGAAACCTCAAAGTCCGTCCTTCAGGAAGGCCACAGCTTTTAATACTCTCCAAACAGCTACCAACTATTCAAATGCATGAGACTTATGGGGACATCTCAGTCATAATACCAGAGTATATCTTATCTGCCCTAGACTCCTTACAATTTCTTCCATTCCCCAGGCCCCCATGACCTTCTTTCTTTCCTGGCACTGGAGGATGGACCTCACATCTCTCTTCCAGACACCTGAACTGAGTACATTATTTTTTTTCTATAAAATTAGACTCAGAACATTTTATGAAAGAGATTTCATAGTAAATGACACATTGCAAATAGAGACACTGGGTATCATGATCACACAGCTAGCAGTTCATCATACCTAGATCATCAGTCTGGCACTGAAGTTCAGATTCTCACTTAGAGGTTGGTATTCAGTCCTAGTACAGATTTTAGTAGACTGGATAGGAAGAGGAGAGAGAGAAATCTTTGGTGTGTGTGTGTGCTGTCTCTTATACACATCTAGATGTGTATAAGAGACAGGAGTATCCCAGTTGAGCCTCACACATCTAAGCAAGCACTTTATCACTGAGCTATTAAGTCTCAAGTCATTCTTTTTTCTTGTTGTTATTGGAGATTTTTTGGTTTTGTTTTTAAGGCAGGAGCTTTCTCTGCAGACCAACCTGGACTTCAAATTTCTAAGTTTCTCAGAGTGGTGTTAAACATAGGCCTTTCCTGTTTTAGCCTCACAAATGCTTTTACTACCATACTCAGTGAGAGTCACAAGTATTTCTCATGCTTGAGCTTCTTCAGAGAAGTGGACAGGTATAGGAGTGGTCTCAGCAAGTTATGAGAGGGGAGGATCCATAGCACATAGAGACATCCAACTCCTGAGTCCCTTAGAAACATTTATATAACCATCTCTGTAGCCTCAGAAGTTGCACTAAAATATTTTGACTTCCTTGGCACTTGAATGGCAGAAAACTAGATTTCAACCATATCTTCCTGTAAGAGCATTAACTCTATATGGAAAATATTTGTGAGCTCTAGAAGACAGAGACATGTTAAACCTTAGAGCATATCAGTAATGTCATAGAACACAAACAAGACGGGAAAAATGGTCTTTAAGTAACCTGTATTCAGCACTGGCCTGAGCTCTGGGAGTTCTCCTGAAGGAAGGGAGGAGAGATTGTAGGAGCCAGAGGAGGGGGAGGGGGAGGTCAAGGTCATGATGGAGGAACGCACAGAGACAGCTGACCTAAGCTGGTGGGAGCTCATGGACTGTGGACCAACAGTGAGGAAGCCTGCATGGGACCGACCTAGGCCCTCTGCATGTGTGTGACAGTTATGTAGCTTGGTCTGTTTGTAAGGCTCCTAGCAGTGAGATCAGGACCTGTCCCTGGCGCTTAGCTGGCTTTTGGGAACCTGATCACCATGCTGGATTACCTTGTCCAACCTTGATGCAAGGGGAGGAGCCTAGTTCTGCCTCAACTTGATGGGCCATGCTTTGTTCAAGGCCATGGGAGGCCTGTCCCTTTCTGAATGGAGACAGAGGAGGAGTGGATGGGGAGTAGGGTAGATGGGAAGCCTGGGAGGGGAGGGAGAGGAAACTGCAGTCGATATGTAAAATAAATGAAAAAAATGTTAGTTAAATAAAATTGAAACAAAACAAAACAAAACAAAGAGTAACCTGTATTCTTGCACATAGGCAGCAGGAGGGATATGGTTTGCTAATGTAAAGCTTGTTATGGTGAGATGTTGTCCTAATCAACATTAACTGCCAACTTGGCACAGCCTAGAATCACCTAAAAAAGGAAGTCTCATTTGAGGAGTTGTCTTCATCAGATTGGCCTTTAGGCATGTCTGTGAGGGATTATCTTGATGCAGGAGGCCCCAGCCTATCCCTGTGTAGGATGTCCTGGGCTATATAGAGAAGTCTGTGAGTGAGCCAGCAAGTAGCATTCCTCCATGTTTGCTGCCTTCAGGAGCCTGCCTTGAGTTCCTGTCCTGTCCTGGCTTCTCTTACTCTAGCTCTCACTCTCACTCAATTAGCATCTTAAAAAGAGATCTCAGGCCCATCTGCCTAGGGGATGATACTGCCCAGAGTGGGCTGGGCCCTCCTACATTAAACAACAATCAAGACAATGTCCCACAGACATGCCTACATGCCAATCTAATCTAGGCAATCCCTCAACTGAGGTTGCCTCTTCCCAGGTGACGAGTTTGTGTCAAGTTAACAATAAAAGCTAATCAGTACACCATCCAAGTAGCTTTCTTAGTAAGAAAAAAAAAATGTACTGCAGCAGGACACCTTGAGTTATGTGCCCTGCATAAACGACAGTTACTAAGTTCTGCTGCATGCCAGAGACAGTCCCACATGTCCTGCAGATTAACCCTCACCAGAGATTAGAAACTGGACAGTGGTGTTATTCCCTTTGTGCCAATGAGAAAAAGGAAGTGTGAGTCTGAAGCCATTGAATCAAGTCACACAAAGGCCACATGGTAAATGTCTGAGACAAATGGTTGTTATTGGAGTCAAGTCCAGCTGCTGGATGCATGACAGACCAACTATGTCAAGGTGCTGTGGTAAGGAAGATGACTTTATTTGAAAAGCAAGCTGAACTAGAAAATGGAGACCTCTTTGTCAAAGTCCATCACGTACCTTCAAGCCAGTGAAGTTTTTTTTTTAATTATTGTTTTTATTTTAAGTCTATTTGTATTTTGCCTACATGTATGACTGTGCACCATATGCATACCTGGTGCATGTGAAGGCCAGCAGAAGATGTTGTAAACCTTGAAACTGGAGTTATAAGTGGTTGTGAACCACCATATGGATGTTGAGAATCAAACCCAGGTCCTCTGGACGAGCAACAAGTGCTTTTAATTGCTGAGCCATCTCTCCAGACCCAAATGGCTTTTGTAGAAATGGGCAGTTTAAGGAAGTGGGGTCAAATGGGTGGAAGTTTTAAACTGTAGGCCAAGGGCACTATAAAGGGCAGCCCTTTATAGTGTATGATGGATGCCATTCCGACTTTCTAGAGATTCTATATCTCAGAACACATTCTTGTAAGTATAGATGGTCATCTCTTCTAGTCTCATTCTGTTGCTGTGATAAGATACTCTGACAAAAAGCAGCTTGGGGAAGGAAAGGGCTTATTTGGCTTATAGTTTCAGGTTGCAGCACTCCAATAAGCAGCATTCCTTCGTGGTTTCTGCTTCAAGCTCCTGTCTTGACCTCCTGCCTCGGCGTTCCTGGATGATGGATTCCAAGCTGTATGATGAAACGAACCCTTTCCTCCCCAAGCTGCTTGGTTATGATGTGTAGCACACCAACAAACACCTAACTAGGACGGGAGGAGGCACTAGAGGAGGCCGTGGGTCCACAAGCAGCCTTTGATGAGAAAAGGATTGGCTGTCTTTGTAGAGCACAGTTCCAGCATAGGTCTCTGAGGGGGGAAGGCTACTAAGACTAGAGAGAATTTTGAGGGTTATTCAGGGGAATTGTAGTTGTTCCTCTCCCACTCTTTTGGGGTGACCCTGAATTCAGAAACACAAAATTAATGTTATTTCACCTGGAGTGGAGCTAGAGGCCTGAATGTCTTGAGGAGGGAGTCCCAGCCTGTGGTCCATGGGAACACTCCAGCTGAGCTACCCAATAGCAGGTAGGGCTCTTCACTGATGCCCATGAGAGAATGTGGCTAGGAACAGAGCCTCCAACTTCCACTAATGCCCACTTCAGTAGTCATATGGGGCCAGTGGCTAACCTATGGAAAGGACAGGCCCAGGGAGTCTGTGGAGGGGGGGCACTATGTAACACTTGTGACAGCTGGGTGCAGAGTTGGACGTGTATGTTTTTGTCTATGGAATGTCTTTGTCTCAGGAGCTCATAATAGTTTTAACCCTGCCAAATACTGGTTAGCTAAATGTACAGGCCCATTCCTATAGTTCTGATACCCTGGTGGGTAAGTCAGGAAGATCACTTGAGACTTGGAGTTTGAGATTAACCTGGGCAACAAGGTAAGTGTGCACATGGAAAAAGTTGCTTTACATAAGAGGGGAAGCAGAGCAACAGACTGCAAATGTGGCTTTGAAACCAAAAATATTCACTATGTCACTTTATAGAAGAGGCTTGCCACCATGGAGTCAACTGGAATCTAGGAGGGATATACAGGGACAAGTGGGCATTTGTTATATTCTAATAGTTGATTAAGCACATGCATAGGTGGGATGGGCTGCATTAACAGAAATCGTGATGTCATCAGACATGTGCATCTGTGCTTAGAGTCCCTCACTGTTAATATGATGATCAAAATTCAGATTGATTCTGATGATGGAGCCACTAGCTACAGGTAGATACTGAATACCTAAAATGGAGCTCACGTCATCAAAAAAACTAATTTGGATCTGATGTAATTTTAACTACATTTTATTTTAAATGTTAAGCAGGATGCTACTGGCTACCATACTACACAGCAGAGCTGGAGGTGTTGAGAGGTGGGATCCATTTCTGAACCTTTGGTTATGACAGCTAGAAGATCCAGAGAACCATAGCAGGGAGAAGAGAGTTACATTGTCCATTCTTTATCATTTCTACCCAAAGTGAGACATGAGGACATCATGTTCTAAGACTTTCTCTTCATGTAGTGTAGTGGTTCTCAACCTTCCTAATGCTGTGACCCTTTAATGCAGTTCCTCGTGTTGTGGTGACCCCAACCATAAAATTACTTTTGTTGCTACTTTATAACTGCAATTTTGCTACTGTTATGGATCATAATGTACATATCTGATATGCAGGAAATCTGATATGCAATCCCTATGAAAGGGGTGCTCTAACCCCCAGGGGGTCGTGACCCACAGGTTGAGAACCACTGATGTATATGCTCTAAGGAGAGGGAAGAGACGGCACAAACTGTTCATTTTGTGAATGTGAAACACTTTTTTGTAAGTTCTCTTTTTCTTCTTATTTACCTCAGGGCAATGGCTATAAAGTAGGAGGAGCATATGGCCTGGACCACACAAATATAAGCAACCTCCCACATCCTTCATTCCCTCCCATTCTAAATGTCTTGTTATTATGAAAAACACAACCTCTCCCTTTGCTCATTTATCCATGCATTCATTCAGCCATTCATTCTTGCTGATCCTGAGCTGGGAAGAGACACTAGCAGTAACCCCTCTACACCAAATCTCAGCAAACGTCTCTGTGTTCTTCCAAGTTGGGGTGAGCCTGTATAATGGGAGCTAGCTGAATGGGAAACCCATTCCTTAGTATGAGACAATAGTGATAACAATATAAAATGTCATCTTCTCCAAGAGAACCAAAGGAAGTGGGAACCTGGACTCAAGTATTCAGCTATGTCTTCTGCTGCTTTATTCCCTCTGTCACCAGGCTGCCAGGCACAGCTGACTCAGGCCTACAAGTCTGCAGTGGCCTCCTGTGAGGGCTCCCTGGCTCCATGCCAGAGTGTCTTTGAATTTTATGCGCTGAGGAACCCCTTGAACAGGGAGGAAGACCTATCAGCCTGGGTTCCTCTGGACAATATGACAAAGGCAGACCTGCTGACATGTGCATTCAAGGTTGGCCTGAAATCCCAGGGAGAAAGACATGTTCAGCTATACAACCAGTGTGTGCAGTCAGTACAGACTGCCACAGTCTTTTTCTCTGTAGCGGTGTATGATGTTTTCTTAGGGAACTTAGGAGGGTAAAGGAGACTGTAATCTTCCCGGAGACTGATACTCTAGGACCTAGTTACTAAACACCACCACTGCACACTGTGCAGACAATGCCAAGCTATACAAGGGATATGTAATTGCAGTAACCTGGAAATCATACACAGTCAGAAATATATGGTGAATTGAAGGACAATGCCAAGAACCTGATTTGCCTCCTTTATTTTGGCATGCAAGGGCAGGTATTGGGGTGTCAGAAACATTCCTAATGACCAAGAGGCTGAGATTTTATACCAGATGGACCCCAAATTAAGGACATGCCACTTGTTTCTTCTTTTGACCCCAGGATATCTGTAGAGCCTTGGCTGTCACTCTTCTGCCTCACCATTACACTGAGCAGAAGACTTGTGGCTATCCATCCCGTATCCAGATATACATCATAGTCTTCCCAAAATGCTTCTTATGTGAGGGTATCAAATCAAATCACCTACAGCACTTCTAATTTTAAGAAAGAGACAATTTCTGGGTCAGCAAGGTGGCTCAACAGGTTAAAGGGACTTGCTGCCAAGCCAGATGACCTGAGTTTAACCCCCAGTAAACCCATATAGTAGGAGAGAATAGAGTCCCCACAAGTTGTCCTCAGACTTCCACATGTGCTCATACATGCATGTGTGCACATAAGTAAATAAATATAATGTAAAAAGAAAGAAAGAGACAATTTCAATCCAAATGTGACTATCTGAAATTCTTTAGCACCCTCTGGCTGTCAGTACCTAGAATTTTTTTTTAACATCCAAAAACATTTATTCAGCATAACCACAGAGGCATTGTCTTCATGCTGTCACACACAGACACAAATACAGATATGGCACAATATTCATATTTAGCCCAAGCACATTCTTTTGAGGTTCATTTATATGTCTTCATGTGCCACAGCCCATCATTTAAATAATGGACATGTTTTACTGTGTCACTCACTGGGTCACACTACAGCTCATGGCGAGATTTTTCTTTTTCTTTTCTCTTAAATTTTATTTTATTTGGGTGAGGGTGCAAGGGCAGAGGGGGAGATACGAAGGAATGGGAAGATGAATAGGATTGAGATGAATGATGTGGAAGCCACAAAGAATAAATAAAAATTTTGAAATGGATATTTTTAATGTCAATTCCTTTGTTGACTTTCTCAATATCTTCTGCAGACATCACCATGACTCCAACACATAAATTAGCATGTTGCTTCCCTTCTACCATGATTGCAACAATAGTATCCACAGCAGCAGAGTAAATCTTAGCTCCAGGAGAAGTTAAGCCAGGACATATAATATTTTCTTCACTGAGTGCAAATTTGATGGCCCTTTATCACCCTGCTGATCTGGCAAGACAAGAAAATATTTATGAAATAATCATAGTGTTGGATAAAAAGGCTCTTCTCTCGGTCTAAACAAGGTCATTCTCCATTTGCTATAAGGATTTCTATGTGTTCATGGCATCCAACAATTTTCACAGTGTCTTTCTCAGGCATGATTTGATTAAGCCATGGTTCAATACCAGAAATTGCTTTACCAATTGATTTTTAATACCCTTAATAAGCAAGGTTTTCAATTGGATGCAGTTGGACAGATTTTATTTTTCATAAAATTTCTTGAATGTGATCCAAGGCAAAGGAGGCAATGATAGTGACGGTCCCAGGGTGACAAGGAAATTGAATTAGGAAGGGTCTGGCAGGGCCTCTTACACAGGGAAGACTGGAACTGACAGTCAGGGATGCTGGCATTACCTGGAATGCATTGGATTACTGAAGTCACATTTCTCCCTGTAGTTCATGGTTGAATACACATGGAAGAGCTATGTCTTGGTTGATTGTGATTTTATTCATTGTGAGTGATCTACTATCCTTGCAGTCATTTTCGCAAAAAATAATTTTTATTCTAAGAAGACAATCACTTCTACAAGACAACATGAACAAGCAAACGTCTTGGGCAACAAAGTTCGATTGCTCAAAGAAGCTCAGTAGTTGTTCTGTTAAGTACATTCAGTGCTAAAAACAGAAGCATTATGAAATATAGCAGGTGTTTGGTCTTCGCATTTACTTTCACAGATCAAAGAGAAGGATGGCCAATGTCGAATGGAAAGATACCTATAGAATAGTCCAATAGTGTGGCATTTCTGTTTTCCACCCACAATACACAGACATAGCACAGAAACTGTTGACATAGCCTCATATGTGAAGATACGGGATCCCTCTTGTAAGCACAAATGCAAATCCTTCAACTAAGGAACTCAGTGTCCAAGCTAACATCAGTCCCAAAGTCACAGCCCTAAGTGAGGAATCGGTTCATATCAATAAATAATTGAGATTGGAATAGCTGTGTGGAGTTCATGGCTTCTGTACTTCTCTGATTTTGAGATTCAGAAACCCAAGGGTTAAATTTCATCACCATGACACACAACATTACATACCAATTAAATCAATAAAAGAATCTCAGAAGAAAAAACAAAAAATGCATTGTCCAATATATCTAAAAGAATACTTCTTCCCCCTTGAGTCCCCAAATCTTAAAATACTGAAGTGGGGAGGGAACATTCATTTGGAGTCACAGGGTGATCATTGTTCAAGGTGGGATGATCTCAGATCCTCACAACCATGTCTCCTGGGCCATGGGAGGAGGAGCATGATGCTGTCTCCACCATAAAATTACGTGGCCTGTCCTGAGGGTCAGTGCCCAGTCTGCACAACCTGACTCCAGGCTTACAGTAGACTATAGATTATGGCAGGCCTTCCCAGGGTTCTGTGAGTCATGTTTCACCTGCCTGACAGAAACATTAAGAAATATCATTGCTGTTCTGTTAGATCAGTGCTACAGTTTAATACAGTTCCTCATGTTGTGGTGACCCCCCAACCACAAAATTATTTCGTTGCTACTTCATACTATAATACTGCTACTGTTATGAATCATAATGTAAATATCTGATATGCAGGATGGTCTTAGGAGACCCTGTGAAAGGGTCATTTGATCCCAAAGGGATCTCGACTCACAGGTTGAGAACCACTGTTTTAGGTGGATAAGAAGCAGCACACTTAGCTGGTATATGGCTAAGAAGATCTACAACAAGCACAGAAGAACAAGGTAAGTCACAAATGGTTAGGTGTGGAGACCTACAACAAGTGAGTAACTGTGCTGGCTAACTTTATGTCAAAGCTGCCCAAGAGGAGGAAATCCCAAATGAGAAAACATCCCAGTAAGATGGGACTGTAGACAAGCCTGTAGGACATTTTCTTAATTGATGATTGAGGTAGGGGGCCCAGCACATTTTGGGTGTTAACCACCTCTGGGCTGGTGGTCCTGGATTCTATACAAAAGCAAGCTAAGCAAGCCATGGGGAGCAAGCTAGTAAGCTCCCCTCAATGGCCTCTGCATCAGCTTCTGCCTCCAGGTTCCTGCCCTGCTTGAGTTCCTGTCCTGACTTCCTTCAGTGATGAACAGTGATGTGGAAGTGTAAGTCAAAGAAGCCCTTTCCTCCCCAAGTTTCATTTTTGATGTGGTGTTTATCATAGCAATAGAAACCATAATGAGGAGAGTAAAGTACAGTTTCTGTTACTGGAATCTGTGCAATGGGCAGCAGGGTAAATTTAAGTCCAAAGGGGCTCTGGATGACTTCAGTTGTTCACTAGGCACAATTGCATAGTATTTCCACCTTCTCTAAGAGAGCTAAGAATGAATATTATATCTATATTTTTTGATAGGGCTTCATGTATCCAGGCTAGCTTTGGTGTTGCTATTGTAGCTGGAAAATCTTGAAAATTTGATCCTCCCTACCTCCACCTCCTGAGTGCTGAGACCACAGTTATGTACCACCATACCTGGTTTGTGTCATGTTGGGTATAAAATCCAATTTTTTGCTGTTATTTTTAAAATTTTATTTATTTATATATATTTTTTCATTTTTACATACAACCACAGCTCCTCCTCCCATTTTGTAAGCATGAAAAAGTCAAGCACTCTACCAACTGAACTGCATCCTTAGCCCCTGCATGAGGATTCTTTAACATAAAATGCAAATATTGACATTCTGTCAAATATACCATCAAGCCATGCTTATCAAGTCCCAGCAAATCACTATTAGAGGGTGAGAACAAACATCTGTTCATCCAGAGCACTGAAGGGCATGCGAAGCTGTGGATCAGTCTCAGTAGAGGAGTGCTTGCCATGAGTGCGTAAGTCCTTGAGTTCAATTCCAAAGGGGGAAAAATGTTCAGAGACAAACAGTATGGTGAACGTGCTAAGAAAGCCTTGGCATATGTGTGTTGATTTAAACTAGTGTGTCTCATGGTGTGTATGTGTGTCTAACAATTTTATTGAGTCTGTTCTTTGACAATGCCATGTGTATAAAGTACATTCTGATTTGTGTAATTTCTATTCTCTGTAATCTCCCTCACCTCTCTTTTCTACAAGTTTTTTCTTTGGGAAAATTATGTATTTTAAATTTATTTTTACATTTCAGTTAAAGTATTATTTCATCCCTTCTGTTTCCTCCCTCTAGCCCTTCTCCTGTCTCCTCCCTCCATCTCTCTCTTATCCCCACCTCACTCAATAGACAATCTGACCCCAAACGATACACAGATTTGCCCATAAAACAGAAGTCTATGCATATCAGACTACAGAAAGAGCAATTGATTATACTGGTTTCTTGTCCTGAGGGTTCCTTTGCAAAATTACAATTGAGGAAATGCTCTGCATGTGTTTGACTTTGACCAGGAATTACCAGTTTTGAGGGGCAGAGAAAGCTATTAGATGAGTGTGTATAACAAGGCGGTACAAGGTAAAAACAAATTCAGAGAAAATTCAACAAGAAAGCCAATTCTTTCATTGAAAAGGGGCTGAGTCATACCCCTTGTCTTCTTTTAGAAAATTTGTAGTTGTAATTCTCCCTCTTCCTCCTTGCAAATAATGCAAATCTTTTTCAAAACCTAAATACTACTCTTTTGGGTTTCACAGTCAGAAATAGACAAAGACAGCTGCACACTCTACACATACCTATCTCCTTTTATCTCAGAGGCTAAGCAGGGTTGGCCTGGCTAGTCCTTAGATGGGAAGACTGCATAAGGATCAGGCAGCAGAACTGTGCGAGCTGTTTGAGAACAAGGGAGAGAAGGGACAAACTCAGCAATTGGAACCAGAACGTTAGCCAGGTTCTCCTGTCAAAGGCAGGGGGAAATGAACATCACATGAAATGCCCTGGAAGCTATAGGGAAACAAAACTGCATTATGAACAAGACAAAACACAGCCAAGCACTTAGCCAAGATCATGGAGTTCAGTCGAAGAGAGGGAGGAAGGATTATAAGAGCAAGGGGGGTCAGAATCATGATGGGAAAAACCACAGAGATAGCTGACACAAGCTAGTGGGAGCTCATGGACTCTGGACTGACAGCTGGGGAGCCTGCATGGGACCAAACTAGGCCCTCAGAATATGGGTGAAAATTGCGTGGCTTGATGTGTTTGTGGGTTCCCTGGCAATGGGACCAGGACTTATCCCGGCTTTTAG
>LZPO01066277.1:651588-664365 GCA_001675575.1 Neotoma lepida
ATCCAGTTTAGACTTGAGAACCAGAGGACAGAAAGGAATAAAGTAGGTCAGTTGACTATGGCTGCCTGGGTAAAGACCAACGTCTGGGTTGGAATGTCGGGGGCTCATGGTATGAGAACAAATGGCTGGGGTGGAGGCTAAGGTTTCAGGACTCATTGGTCAGAGGCTGAGGGAAAGCCAGAAGTGTAGGCATCAGGACTGTGTAGGCAGACCTCAAAGGAGGGCAGAAGTCTGGTGAGGAGGGCAAGACTACTCAGGAGAACGGAGGGCTCAGCATATGCCTAGGAGGCCAGAGGAGGTGAGGATTTGGAGAGGGATCAGAGTAGATAGGAGGATAACCCTATGGCCTATGTGAGTGTAGGTTTCCAGAATGGAGGGCAAGAGGGTGGATGTACAGTGAGCTCATGGGGAGTGTAGAATCCCGAGAACAAGCTGGGGACTGTCTGAGGGAACAATGCTGCTGAGACAGTAACTCATAGGACATAAGATTGGGGAATGAGGCAGGAGATTCAGACACTCGAAGGCTTGGGGGGAAGAAAAGCACGGGCCAGGGAGCAGAAGAGAAGGCTAATGGGAAAGTAGATGGCTAGGGGAGGGCAGTGTGCTGGAGAGGAGGACAGGATAGCAGGACAGGGCAGTGGCATACAAGGGAATCGAGGTGGACAGAGCAGAATACGGAATACCAGGGAAGTTCAAGTGTTTCTCGAGGAGNTTAGGAGTCTTAGGGGAACACAGAATCTGGTGTTGTAGGGTGGATTGCCTAGGTTATCGAAGAATAACCAGGGAGGTTGTGCAGTAGGTTGGGGTAGGAAAGGAGGGTGGGAATGAGGGCTGCAGGGGAGAGTCCCAGCCTTGGGGGAGAATGAGCAGGAAGCCTGAGAAGAGGCCAGGAGGTTGTCAGAAGGAAGGGGATGACTTGGATGGATGGAGCAGGGCAGGAGTGACTTATGGCTAGAAAGGAGGACAGGAGTATGTGAGGTGAGCACGGAGCACTGTAGGATGAAAGGAAGGGTGATGATGTGAACAGGAGGATGGGCAATATAGTGGAAGGCCTGGGGTTGGGCAAGAGGCTGAGGAGGAGGGGAGGGAGCGTGGGGGAGGTTAAAAGAGCTGGGGCTGAAGGAGATGCCTCATGGAAAGTTTGGAGCCAACTGGAGGAAAGAAGGCTGCATAAAAGGGCCAAAAGTTCAGAGACGCTAGGAGAGTCTCACNCTGGAAACATGGCTCAGAGGTCAGGACAACATCTGCTCCTCCAGAGGTCCAAGGTTCAATTCTGTGGAGCCANGTGGGGTCTCAAATCCACTGGCATCTCCAGTCCTAGGGAATTCTATGTCATCTTTCAGGTTCTCCTGGGACCAGCANTGTACCTGTTACTCAGAACACAGGCACTTGAAGAGCTACTCATAGAACATTGATAATATTTTTAAAGAATAGGCAATTTTTTTTTGGTTCTTTCGAGACAGGGTTTCTCTGTGTAGCTTTTGCGGCGCCTTTCCTGGAACTCACTCGGTAGCCCAGGCTGGCCTCGAACTCACAGAGATCCGCCTGCCTCTGCCTCCCGAGTGCTGGGATTAAAGGCGCGCGCCACCACTGCCTGTCTAGAATAGGCAATTTTCAATAGCAGGGAAGATCTTACTTTACTGCAGTGATAGCTAGAGCACTGAATAATCAAGGGATATTCTGGTACAGGGCAAGAAAATAAATCGGGACTATCAGAAGATATGAGGACGATAGGAGCCTTGGGAGGAGATTAGGAAGCCAAGGGCAGCTTAGACTGCTGTGGGAGGGTGATAAGGCCAGACTAGGGACAGGGGAAGGTGCCTGTAGAGGAGGATTTCGCTGTCAGACATGCATGCTCACGGGGAGCAACATGTCTAAGGAGGAGGGCAAGACACACACTGGAAAGGAGGACAAGAAGAGAAGAGGTTCGGGGGGAGGGTACCAGGTGGCAGCAGGTTCCTATGTGCGACAGTAGGGGGTCAAATAGGCTGGGGAGGACATCAGGAGGATTGAAGGTTGGGGATGGGGGCCAAATGATCTGGAGGAGAGTAGGGGCCTGTGGGAGGGCAGAAGGATGATGAGGCCACGGGGCAAAAGAGGTGTCAAAGGAGGATGTTGGGGAGGACATGAGACAGTAGTAGAACAAGAAGCTGAGGAGGAGTGCAGGAGATACAGAGGTTGAGCAGGTGTCGTGAAGAGGGGCAAGAGGCTGGAGGCGATGGCAGAAGTATGGTGGGTTGGAAATGCTGGTGCTGGGAGCGGGATGATCAGGGAATGGTAGGAGATGGGGCAGGTGAGAGTGACAGGAAGGACCACAGGAAGGATTGGGGAGAGTAGGACATTGGATGCAGAAGCAGCCAGTCCCAAGGTGTATAGGAATCCAATGGTGGGTTGGGAGATGAAGGCAGACTAGACTGGAGGTCAGGTGATGGCACAATGTACCTAGCTGGTGAAAGGACAGGCTCCAAAGGGAGTTTTCAGCAGGCTGATGAGTAAGAGCCTCAGGGAGGGCAGAGTGCTAGAGAGTAGGGCAGCATTTTGGGCAGGATAGCAAGAGGACAGGGCAGCAACACAGAAAGCAGGACTGGATTCTCCTGGGAAGATACTGAAGCAGAGAAATTAGTCACTGGGCTGGAGTGGAAAGGAAGAATGGGNATGGAGGATGGAGGGAAGGGTGGCAGCCTGGGAGAAAGTTACAGCTGCTGAGGAAGTTGAGACTGCCTGGGAAGGGGCCAGGAGGCTCTGCGGGTTGGGAGGAGGCTCAGATGGATGGCAGCATGCAGGAGAGACAGAAAGAAGGCTAGAGAGGAGGGCAGGTGTAGTGGAGGTGAGCACAAGGCGCTCTAGGAAGTAAGGGTGAGGGCGTGGGCAGGAGAATGTGGGGTTTAGGAGACCCTGGTTGGCAGGCTGAGGAGGTCAGCTAGCACAGGGGAGGTGAAGAGAGTCTTGTGGGAGGGCAGGAAGCTCATGGGAAGGTGGACTCCAGCTACAAGAAAGAGGGCTGCAGGATAGAGCCAAAAGTTCGGACCAACTGGGAGAGATTGGGGCTGGAGCCATGGCTCAGCCGTCAGGACAACTTTCTGCTCCTTTAGAGGACACGGGTTTGAGTCAAAGCACCTACATGGAGGCTCACAATCACCTTTGACTCCAGTTCAGGGATCCAATGCTGTCTCCTCCCCCACCCCACCCCCGAGACCATGAGTGTATTTGGTGCTCAGAACACATGCAGGCAAAGCCTCCACCCACAGAAAACTATGTTATTACATTTTCAGNGAGGGGAATTTTTAATAATCGGGAAGAGGTTAGTTTACTCCAGTCATGGTTGAAGCACAGAGTACAGGAAGGAGGATCTGGTGTAGGGTGGGATACCAAGTAGGGGTCAGAGGAGGGCATGGGAAGGGAGCGGGCTGAGAAGGAGGGCAGGAAATCGAGGGCGGCTTAAGATACTGTGCAAGGAAAAGAAGACTACACTAGAGAAGAGGGCAGGTGTAAACGAATTTTTAAATGGTCTTATTAATTAAAAAAACGGGGAGGTAGATATTGGGGTGAATGCTGAAAGATGAAAGAAACAGAACAAGCCACAGCCAACCTCACCTTGCCAACTCCTCAGCTGATCTTGTTTCCTCAGACTGCAGGCCTCTGAGTCCTCATCCAAATGGATCTCAGCTGAACTGCTGTTAAAAGCCTCAAAGCTTAAAAGGCCTCTAGTTTTTGGTCCTCATACCTTATATACCTTTCTGTTTGCTGTCATTACTTCCTGGGATTAAAGGCATGTGTCTTTCCCAAGCAAGACANAGATCTCAAGTGTTGGGATTAAAGGTGTGTGCCACCACGCCTGGCTCTGTGTGGCCGTGAACTCCCAGAGATCCAGACGGATCTCTGCCTTCCTAGTGATAGGATTAAAGGCCTGTGTGCCACCACTGTCTAACCTCTATGTCTAATCTAGTGGCTGTTCTGTTCTCTGACCCCAGATAAGTTTTATTAGGGTACACAATATTTTGGGGGANATGATATATCACTACAGGCAGGCGTATCTCAAGGATGACGTCAGGGCGTGGATTGGAGGCTAAGGAAGAGCACAGGTGCCTGGTCAAGTTGCTAAGGGTAGGGCAGCTGGCTGGGGAGCTCATGAGACTCACTCAGTATAGTCAGGAGCTTGGGAGACTGGCTAGGAGGAGCAGCCACTTGGATTAGGGTAGCAGGCTGCAGGAGGTCCTGAGGTGTGTGGGGATGTGAGAAGACTTAGGACAGCAGGAGGATTGAACACAGGGCATGGGGGCTGAATGATCTGGAGGAGGATATGGGAGGACGGGAAGGACAATGATGTCGTGTGTCTAAAAAGGTGGCCAAGGAGTATAGGGCAAAGCGGAAATGAGGGGAGCGTGCAGGAGGTAGGTAGGGAAGAGTGCAGGAACAGTGAGAGAGCATTGAAGCTGGGACGAAACTCAGGAGGGACGGGTTGAGCAGGTTCGTGACTGGGGCAGGAGGATGGAGGTATGGGTGGAATATGTCTGGAAGACTGGAAATCTTGGGGCTGGGTTCAGGAGGCTCAGTAGTGGGGCACAGTCTGGCCCTAGTGAGAAGGCTTGGAACAAGGGAAAGAAGTTCCCTGAAAGAGTAGGATACTGAGAGCCGGAAGAGTTCCCAGGGTGTGGAGGATTCTGGAGGTGAGGTTAGGATGATCCAGTGGCAGCTTGGAAGATGGAGAGAAGAAGGCTAAAGAGGTCAAGTTGCTAAGGGTAGGGCAGGGCAGCTAGCTGGGGAATGGCAAATATCTGGGGTGAAATGTCAGAGGATGAGGTTCAAGAGACCCAAATGGCAGGGGAGGAGGGTGGAAGGCCAAGGACTGGTGAATAGGAGTCCTAGGTAAGGCAGAAGTCTTGGTATCAGGGCTCTATAGGGAGACAGGAAAGGACACAAGTCCTGGAGGAATGGCAGGAAGTGGGGGAATGATTCAGAAAGTGTTCTGGGACACAGAGCTCTTAAGGAGCATAAGGCAGTCACCCAGAGGCCAAAAGCCTGGGGAGTAAGACAAAAGGGCAAGGGAGGACCACAGGGCAGGGAGAAACATAAAATGCTAACGTCTGCGTAGGAGGCAAGTGGAGGGCCAAGCCCTGGAGAGGAGACAAAGGCGTGCTTGGCAGGATAGCCAGAGGACAGGGCAGCAGCTAACAGGAGGATCAAGAGGAACAGAGAGCTGCAGGCTAGGGGTGGTGCAGTGTTTGACAAGGAAACGAGTCTGAGGGCAAGGCAGAATTAGGTGCTCCAGGGAGATTAGGCACTGGCTGATGTAGAAAAGAGTGGGCATAGGGCTGCAGAGAAGGGTCCCAGCCACCAGCCACGGGGAGAGTGAGACGTTGGGGAGGAGGGCAGGGAGCCTGGACAGAGTCCGAGAGGCTCTTAGTAAGATGGGAAAGGGCGCTGATGGATGGCAGGATGGCAGGAGGGACAGAATGGAGGCTAGGCAGGGGGACAGGTGTATGTGGAGGTGAGCAGGAGGCACCGTGGGAGGGAAGGAGGGTGAGGATGTAAGCAGGAGGATAAGGGGTGTGATAAGAGGTCAGGGTTTGGCAGGAGGCTGAGGGACTCCGGATGAACTGTGGAAGAGACGACAAGTTTGAGGGAGGGCAGAAGGCTCGTAAGAAAAGTGGGAGCCCTCTGTAGGAAAATGGGCTTTAGTATAGGGCCACAGGTTCAGATAATGGGAGAGTCTGAGGCTAGACATCTGTCTCAGCACTCAGGACAACTGTCTGCTTCTCTGTAGGCTGGAACTTTGAGTTGAAGTACCCACATCATCTCACAACAACCTACAACTCCAGTCCTAGGGGATCCGATGCTCTCTTCTGACCTGTCTAGGACCAGGGGTGCACTTGCTGCTTTGAACATACACACAGGCCCAAGGCCAAACAGCCCCTCACAGACAGTTGTAATGATTGTCAAGAGTGGGTAATTTTTACTAGTAGAGAAGAGTATAGATTATGCATATGATGGTTGGAGAACCGAGTACTGGAAAGAGGCTCTGGAGAGGGTGGGATCCTAAAAAGGGTTTTGAGGAGGATCTGGGGAAGGTGGGAGTCTGGGGGAGAGCTGAGGAAGTCGAGGGCAGCTTATGATGCAATGTGAGGATAATGAGTCAGAGGGGGATCAAGGGAATGGGGAGGCTAAGACCAGGTGATTTGGAGGGTTGTAGAAGGATGTCAGGAGTCTGAGAGAAAGGCAAGACACATGCTGCAGAGAGATGTACTAATCAGAATAGAAACTAGACTGGGTTGACCAAGAAGATGGACAAAGCAGAAGTCTGAGGTTTTCAGGATCAGAGCATGAATTGGAGGCTCAGGGGTGGGCATAGTTATCTGTGGAGGAGGGCCGGGTGTCCGTTGGTAGATCCAGAAGTCTCGGCAAGAGGACAGGAGTCTCGGGGTGAGGGTAAGGGGCTCCAGTAGGTCCCAAGAGCCATGGGGAGATGACTAGACTATGTGGAGGCTGTCACGAGTGTTCCAGACTGGGTATGAGGGATAAATGCTCCTGAGCAGGGTAGGAGGATGTCACGAGTGTTCCAGACTGGGTATGAGGGATAAATGCTCCTGAGCAGGGTAGGAGGCTCTGGGAAAGGAGAAGGATGGTGAGGAGGAAGAAGATAGGGAAATGCAGAGGCCTAGGGAACAGGTCAGGAGGATGATGGGGAAGAGGGCAGGAGACACAGGGGGAAAACAGGAATGCAGGATGGACAGGGAGCCGAGCCAGGAGATGAGGAGAGTAGGGAGGTTGGAAGTGATAGCAGAAGTCCAGAAGACTGGAAATGCTGAATCAAGGAGAATGATGCTCAAGAGAGGAAAGCAGTTTTCGGCAGGTAAGAAGGCCGGGACCAAGTTCTTGGAGATAAGGACGCTGGGTTCGAGAAGCAGTTTTGGAGGAGATAAGGACGCTGGGTTCCAGAAGCAGTTTCAGAGTGTATAGAAATATGTGTACTACTGGGGCTGGAGAGGTGTCACAGAGGTTAAGAGCACAGGCTGCTCTTCCAGAGGTCCTGAGTTCAATTCCCAGCACCCACATGGTGGCTCACAACCCTCCATAATGAGACCTGGTGCCCTCTTCTGGCCTCCAAGCATACATGCAGGCAGAACACTGTATGTGTAATAAATAGAAATGTGTACGACTANGCCAAGAGAATCCAATGGAGGCTTTAGAACGGAGGGCAGAAAGAAAGAGAGGCTATCAACTGGCAAAGGGTAGGGGATCTGGCTGAGTAAAGGCCAGCATTTGTGTTGAGTGTCAGGGTTAACAGAGAAAACGCCTATGGAGAAGGGCAGGAAGTTTAGGACTCGGGTTGGAGGCTATGGGAAGGCAGAAATCTAGGTATCACGGCTGGGTAGGGTGACTGCAAAGAAGGGAGGAAGTCTGGGGAGGATGGCAAGACTCTGCTCTGGAGGACAGAAGGCCCAGGGAGTGCCTAGGAGTCCAGGAGAAGACAGGCTATTGAGAAGGAGGGTAGCAGGTTAAGGAGGATGACAGTGGCCATGCCAGGCTGCACACAGGTCCCTGCAGTGGGGAACAAGTGTTTGGGATCTTAGGCGTCTGTGTCAAAGAGCAGGTTATTGACAGGAAATGCAGTGACTATCCAAGGGCACAGTGGTGCTGAGGAGGACAGGGCACTCACCAGGAGCACAAAAGACTGGGAAGTAAGGCAGGAAATTCAGAGAGACTTGAGGCTAGGAGGGCAGAAGGGCGGGGACTTATGGAGAAAAGATTATGGAACAGTGGGAGGCTAAGGGGAGGGGGCAGGCAGAGTGCAGGACATGATGGCCACACGCTTGGCAGGACAGCAGGAGTATGGGACTGCAGGAGAGTGGAGAGAGGTCAAAGGGGTGAAAGTGACTAATACCAGGGGAATTCCGGTGCTGTACAAGGAAGTTAGGAGTCTGAGAGGAAGGCAAGAGGCATGTTACAGAGAGGACCATGATCCGGGGAGGCAGGCACTATGTGGGTTGAGTAAGAAGGATGAAGATAAGGGATAGAAATAAGGGTCCCTGCATGCAGGAAGAGTCAAAACCTGGATGGTCAGGAAGCTGGGAAGGGGCCAGCATGCTCTCTCCCACCCACCAAGGGAGGGGAGGGGCTCATATATATGGCAAGATGGCTGGAAGGGACGGAAAGCTAGGCAGGAGGACAGGAAGATGTGCAGGTGAACAGAAGACAATGTGGAGTTAAGGAGAGTGAGGATGTAGGCAGGAGGATGAGGGGGATGATAGGAGGCCTGGGTTTGGCAGGAGTTTGAGGGGATCGGGGTGAACAGTGGAGAATAAGACATATGCCAGTGAGGGCAGAAGACTCGTAGAAAAGTGTGATCCTGCTATAGGAAAGTGGGCTGGAGAATAGAGACACACGAGTTCAGTTAGTCTGGGAGGCTCTGGAGCTAGACATCTGTCTCAGCACTCAGGACAGCTGCCTGCTCCTTCACATGCCCGCAGTTTGATGCCAGACATGCCCGTGGGGTGCACAATGGTCTGCAACTCCATTCCCAGGGCAATTCAAGCACTCTTCTGCCCTATCCTGGGAGCAGGCATGCACTTGCTGCCTAGAACATACACACAGGTAAAACAGTCATTCACAGAAAATTTGTAATGATTCTCAAGAGGGGGATTTTTACTTGTTAGGGAAGAGTTCAACTTACACCTGCGATAGGTGGAGAAGTGGAGGGAGGTTCTGGTGAGGGTGAGATTCTAAATAGGGTTTAGAGGAAGATCTGCAGGTGATAGGAGACTTGGAGAGAAGGGAGGAAGTCGGGGGCAGCTTAGGATCCAATGCTGGAGTAATGAGCCTAGCTTAGGGTGGAGGGGAGGTGCCTGTGGAGGTGGGGGTTCAGGCTCAGATCATGGATTTGAGGCTCCTCAGTGGGCAAAGATATCTGTGGAGGAGGGTAAGATGCCTGTAGTTAAGTCCAGAATCTGGAAGGATGCAAAGTCTTCACAAGATGGCAGAAGGCTCAGGGTGAAGGTAAGAGACCTCAGGAGGTCCTGAGTGATAATTAGGAGGTGAGTAGACCAGACCTGGAAGGATATTAGGAGTGTTGGAGGCTGGTTATGAGGGACCAGAGCTGCCGAGGAGGATATGCAGCTCTGGGAAGGCAGAAGGATGGTGAATGTAGAGTTCTACAAGGGAAGAGAATGAGGGTGGGGAAAAGCAGAATCCTGGGAACAGGTTAGGGAGGTGTGGGGAGGGGGCAGAAGGCACAGTGGACCTGCAAGAAACTAAGGCAGGATGCAGGGGACAGAGGGCTGAGCAAATATCGGGGAGGACCAGGAATTCGGACGTGATGGCAGAAGTCTGGAAGGTTGGGAGTGCTGGGTGTGTGGGCACAGGATGCTAACGATAGGGTAGTTTGTTTAGGGCATAGGGGGAGGGAAGGAAGTTTCTGGGGGAGTTAGGACTCTGGGTTCTAGAAGCAGTCCCGGATGATTAGGAATCTGGGTACCAGGCCGGCAGGATCCAGTTGAGGCTAAGAAAGGCATAATGGAAGATGGGAAGAGGTCAGTTGATGTAGGACAATGTAGCTGACTAGGTGAAGGCCAATTTCTAGGTTGAAACATGGGAGGCTTGGGGCAAGAGAACAAACGGCTGGAGAGGAGGAGAGAAGGAAAAGGACTTGGGTCAGAGGCTAATGTAAGTTCAAAATCTAGGTATCAGGGATGTGAAGGGGGACCGTAAAGGAGGAGAAAAGTCTCAGGAGGATGGCAAGGCTCTGCTCAGGACAGGAGCCCCAGAGTATGCCTAGGAGGACAGAGTAAGGCAGGATTTTGACAGAGATAGTACTAGGCTCAAGGATGACCGGATGAGCATAGGTCACTGTAGTGGAGGACAACTGTTTAAGAGCTTAGGAGTCCGTGTGGAAGAGCAGGCTGTTGACAGGAACGTCCAAGCCTGGGTACAGTTTCAGAGCTCTTCCAGGACATAGTGCTGCCGTGGATGGCAGGACACTCAACAGGAGGACAAAATACAGGGGTGAGGGTAAGGCATGAGGCTCTAGGAGATGAGATGGGTAGGAGCACAGACGGGGAAGAGGGCAGAGGCTATGGAGGGGAAGAGAAGGCTATGGCAAATTAGGCTGAGGGAAAGGGGCTGTAGAGGAGGGCCACATGTTTGGCAGTTTATCAGTCCAGGGCAGCAGCAGAGAGGAGGAACAACGGGTTCCGAAAGAAGGTGGCCAGTGGAGTGCTCAAGTTTGGCCAGAGTCTAGGAGAAGGCAGGATTAGGATTGTATTAGGGCAACAGGGCATCCTAGCAACCTGAGGTGGGGGCGTCAGATGCTTGCCTTCAGAGCCAGAAAGCTCGGCACAGGCAGGTAGGCACAGGGAGTTGGGAAGGGCGTTGATGAATGGTAGGGCTAAGATGGAGGCCAGGGATGTGTGTAACTCAGCAGGAGGCATTTAATGAAAGCCAGGGAGGTGGAGGATGTATGCCATGCCGGAGGATGAGGTAGGTTGTGGTAGGAGGCCAGGGTGTTGCAGGAGGCTGGGGAGGAAGTGAAGACATGGGTGAAACGAAGACAAATGGCAGGGAGGGCCGAAGGCTCACGGAAAGGTCAGAGCCCGAGAGGAAAGAAGGCCGCAGAGCAGTGCCAAAACTTCTCATAGTCAGGGGGGAATCTGGGACCAGAAAAATGCCTCAGCAGTTAGGAAAATTGTCTGCTCTACAGGACCCAGGTTCAATTCAAGGGCCTCTTCAAAGTCCAGGGTGGGGAGGGAGGGAACAGACATTATGGCTTCTTCTGGCTTCCCCTAGGGCCAGGCAAGCACTTTGTTGTCAGAACATTCACACAGGCCAAACTGCCTTTCACATAGGGTGGAAAGTTCAGATAGAAGGGGATGTGGTAAACAGAACAAAGGTGTGGATGAGGTAATGAGCGGAATGAGTAAGAAGCCTCTTGAGGAGGAAACAGGCTGCTGGTGGGGAGCTCGCAAAATGCACAAGGGCCGATGTGTAGGAAAGGCTTGGTGAAGAAGGCAGCAGGCTCTGGAATGGTGGGGGACTAGGGGAGGGCAGAAGCCTGGAGAACAGGACAGGGTGGACACAAAGGTGACAGCGGGCTGGGGAGGGGAGGAAACTCGAAGCAGTGAGCAGAATGGGCGCTGGGTTGTCTAAGAGGGTGGGGATGACAACAGGAGATTCAGGAGGCTATGGGAACCTGGTCCATGATACAAGCTGGGAACTTTGGACAGGAACCTTGGAAAGACTCATTTACTCTCAAGATGGTTGGAACTTGAAGTACTGAAGGAAACTCACTTGTAGCATGGGGTACTAGGGGGTGGAGGAGGGTGGGGCAGAGGCTCACTAGGAAGCTTAGAGGTGGTGTGGACAGCAGGAAGTTGCAGGGAGCTTTGGAAAGCCTAAGGAGGAATGTCAGGGTGGTTAGTATAGGTTAAGAGGCTGGTGGAAGTCAAGAGGCTGAGAGGGAATGCAGAAGGCTGGAGAAGAGGCAGGGAGTCTGGAAGGGCCAATGAATATGAATTTGGGTGAAAGGCTCAATTGAGGGGCAAATCTGTTGTGAGGACTAGGTATGGGGCTGGAGGCTGTGGGAACAAGCAAGCCTATTGTTGTTGGCTAGGTAGGCCCTCAGGAAGTTCAGGTATTCATGATACAATGGGAGGACATAAGCCTAGGTAGGACAGCTAGACGCTGAGGATGGCAGAATTCTGGGAAAGGCAGAGGCCTCTGAAGTGGTAGTCACAAAGTCCAAGGGGGATGTTAGGAGGCTAGTGAACAGCAGAAGTCTGTAGGGGACCACAGGATCTAGAAAAGAAAGCTGGAAGGCTGAGGATGAAGACTGGGGGCTCCAGAAAGTGAGGGGCTTTGAGGAGATGGCAGGAGGATTAGTGTGAGCCCAGACAGCCCTAGGTGCACAGGAAGTGAAAGGGGACAGTAAGGTGAGAAGGTGGGCAGAAAGATGAGTCTCAGAGGATGGCAGAATTCTTGGGTGCAGGAGCCTGGGAAGGATGGGAGCTGGAAGCCTTATGGTGGATGTAACTGACAGAGACAGAGAGAGGTTTCCTGTAGAAAGCCAGTGTCTGGCAGAGGGCAGAGGACTCTGGTAGTACAGGAGCTGTGGAGGATGCCGGAAGTTGACTAAGGAGAGCAGGAGCCTCGGGGTATGATGTGAGCATGAGAGAGTATAGATGATGTCAGAGTAGGACAGGAGTCTCAAACTAATGGTGGGTGCCTAGGGGAGGGAAGAAGGTTGGAGAGAGGCAAAGAGGGTCATGTGGATTTGGGGGGAGCGGTGGTACAAGTTTATGTGGGAGGGCAGAGGGCCTGGGGAGGAATGGAAGCTGGATTCAGGAGAGGTGGTTCAGCTAGATGTTAGGAGTCTGGGGATTATGAATGCTGTCCAAGGAAGGGTAAGAAAGTAGGGAGCTGGGAACCAGTCTGGGGAGACTCTAGGAGGGTGTTTATCATGGCAGTAGGCACTGGGGCTTGGAGAACTCAGGGCAGGGTATAAGGCTCAGGAGGAGTGCAAGACACTGGGAAAGAGGCCAGTAGTTAAAGGGATGGTATGGGGCTTGGAAGCAGGTTCAGGGTGAGGGTAGGAGGCTTCAGGATGTTCTAGGTGTATGGCAAGGGTTATAGGCTTAGAAGGAATGCAGGGTTTACATGGGGGAGGGCAGGAGACTCATAGGATGGGGCTATGCTGAAGGGTAGAAGGTTTTAAGAGAGAGCAGGAAGCTGGGTAGGAGGCTTAGAAAGTTAGGCTCTCATGGGCGGGCCAGAGTGTAGGCTAGGTGG
>LZPO01066277.1:672760-682969 GCA_001675575.1 Neotoma lepida
CCTGCCTCTGCCTCCCGAGTGCTGGGATTAAAGGCGTGCGCCACCACTGCCCCGCTTCGGATCTTCTTGCATATTATGCCCCTACCATAGGATGATCATGGAAATGTATTGCCCTGTGAACCCTGGGCTGTTTTTAGTTTTCACTCTTTTGGGGGGCTCACCACCCTGCTCCCAAATAAATCACACGCGGAGGCTTTTTCATAATTATGAATGCCTGGCCTTAGTTTGGCTTGTTTCTTGCCAGCTTCCTTTTTCTTCAAATCTTACTCTTACTCTGTGGCCTGCTGTGTAGCCAGGTGGCTGGCCCTTGATGTCCTCCTCCTTCTCTGGCTCCTAGATCTCCCCTCCCAGGTTTCTCCTTCTATATATTCTCTCTGCCTGCCAGCCCTGCCTATCCTTGTTTTACGAAGGCACAGTAACACAGCTGCACAGAGTTAAACAGATGCAACATAAACAAAAGTAAAACACCTTCAAATAACATTCTACTACACTGGGCTAGTGTTTGTAGCCCACGGTTGGAAAGATATTACTGCAATGTTTCCTGGGAAGGCTAGAGCTCTGGTTTAGGTGCTGTGGCAGAAACGTGTCCCTGGGTGCACAAACGAAATGCAATGTGCACTCAGCATAAAGACGGGCCACTAAGTGGTTAGACAGTGTTTAACAGGGTCTGCGGTGGTGGCAGCGGTAGTGGTGGGGTTCATGTGATTAAGCCACAGTTTGGCAAGGTAGTGTTCTTGAAGGGGTGTGGCTCCTGGAAGTATTTCACTTAGGAGCCCTGCCGGGTGTCTGGGATAGTGGTCCTGTGAGTAGGTCACATCTGAGCCATGTTCAACACTGGCCATTTAAGCTAGAGCTGCTTTGATGGAGACCAGCCATGCATTATCATAGAACCCCCTGATTCTCACTGCTACCACCCATTCACTGTTAGCCTCAGTACGCAAGAAACGATGTGCAGGTTACCTTTACTCGTTTGTTTAGCAAGTCCCTAGGGGCCACAGACTCAGCTCTAACTTGGAATTAGTGAATAAAATAGGCAATTGTCTTTGCCCTGTGGCTTAATTTTCTTGTAGCCTGAGGAGAGCCCACCTGATCCAAAGGGTGACAGAAAGAAGTAAAATGCCTACTGTGGTAGGTCCTCAAAGGAAAGCCAACATATAAATAACCTTTGGGCATGAGGTTTGTTGTAACGAGAGGACTTCAAGGACATGATTGAGTGTCGTGGTGGGAAGGAGAGCATGAGACTGAAGAAAATATAATACACGGAGAGTGAGACATGAAGGGGAAGCCTTCCCTTTAAATTCCAGGCACTGGCTTCATTAAGAGTGAGAATAAGATTATCCTTTACTTTAAAGCTAATATCCACTTATGAGTTAGTACATTCCGTGTTTGTCTTTCTGGATCAGGGTTACCTCACTCGGGATGATTTTTTTTTTCTAGTCTTGTGCATTTGCCTGAGAATTTCATGAGGTCATTGTATTTTAGAGCTGAGTAATACTCCATTGTGTAAATGTACCACATTTTCTTTATCCATTCTTCGGTTGAGGGACATCTAGGCTGTTCCATTTCTGGCTGTTAGGAATAAAGCTGCTATGAACATGGTTGAGCAAGTGTCCTTGTGGTATGATTGAGCATTCCTTGGGTATATGTCCAAGAGTGGTATAGCTGGGTCTTGAGGTAGATTGATTCCCAGTTTTCTGAGAAACTGCCACTCTGACTTCCAAAGTGGCTGTAGGAAGTTGGCACTCCCACCAGCAATGGAGGAGTGTTCCCCTTGCTCCACATCCTCGCCAGCATGAGCTGCTCCTTGTGTTTTTTACCTTAGCCATTCTGACAGGTGTAAGATGGAATCTCAGGGTCATTTTGATTTTGATTTGCATTTCCCTGATGGCTAAGGATGTTGAACATTTCTTTAAGTGTTTCTCAGCCATTTGACATTAGTTGTAAAGTAAAGGATAATCATGCGACAATCCACAGACCCAGACAGGCTAAATAACATGACAGGCTCAAGGGTGGATTCATGGAACTCCCTGGGAAGAGGCAATAGAACAGATTTCCTAGGTGCCTGGGGGCATGTGTGCATAGGAACAGGAGGGATTGAAGGGTGCAGGAACATAGAAATATGAAATAGTAAGCTCGAGAGATGAAAACCGACAGTCATCAGCTCTGAAGGTTAACTGCTAGCAATGGTTGTCTGCTTTACAGCCAGCTCCTCTGTCAACAGCCAGGGGTTAACTTTTAACCCCCTTACCCCTAATAGGCAACAACTGCCTGGACCAAAGTTAACTTTCAACAGTTGTTTCTACAAGACTTCTAGCATGCATCCCATGCCTGATGTTTCTATGTGACTCCTAGCATGCACCCCGTGCCTAGCACTATAAAAGGGTGCCCGTATCCACCTCCAGCTATCACGGCCTCAGAATTCCAACAGTGGCTGTGGTCTCAGCTAGCTGATAAGCTTTTTGTGCTCCACGGTGGTTTTATTTTTTTTTTCTAATTTTTAATTTTTTTTAATTTTCTGGAATAAAGTTTGCTTCTGGTTTAGTAGACTTTGGTGGTCTGTCCCCCATTATTTTGAGACCCCGGACCCAACATTGGTGCTGAAGCCCGGGACCTCTCGAAACACTGGTTTGGGGTGGGAGTGGGCACCCATTGTCTCTGGCAAACTTATTCTACTGTTTCTGGCCAATTGGTAAGTTTCTCGTTCTGGTAGCTGGTGTCTGGACAGACTAGAGCTCAATAAGAGTAGGTGGACGCACCAGTGACCTCTGAGCAGGAGCGGGCGGAGGATGCTCCAAACCCTCTTCTGGCCTTTGGGTTGCTTATCTGCAGCCATTCGGGACTGGTTTGGGACTGTTTGGGATCCCGAGGTCCCTGCGCAGCGCAGCATTCTTCCTTGTGAATGTCTCCCCTATTCTGTTTGTCAGTCTCTTTGTGATGATTGTCAGTAAATTAATGTTCACTCTGGGCCAAGGTTCCTCTAAGCCTCAGGCCCCTTTCAGGTTTTATTTTCTCATTTCCAGGATTTCAGGAACGTAAAGGTAGTTTTTGCCACCCTTCCCTGCCTTTGCCACCTCAGGCGTCCAGGCTTCCCAAGGCAGGTGAGCTGGCTCCTGTCTGTGAAGCAGCCTGCAGCCAGCAAGAGGACTGCCCCGCCCCCAGCAGATGCCACAGTCTCCCGCGGAGTGCCTAGGAGGAGAGCAGCAGGGGAAGGCAAAGGAGACTATGAGGCCAGGCACTTTGGGTGGCCACTGGCAGCCGCTTCTTCTGGATGATAATTTTTTAGATCCCAACAGAAATGGCACACGCTCCAAAGCAGCACAGGAAACACCAGAGTCAAACAGCGAGGGAGCAGCCCCATCAGGAAAGCACAAAGCGCCTGCCGCCCCTCCCCTACCTAAAACTTCAGCTGAAGAAAGTAAGAAAAGTTTTGTCTGGTTTGAATGCATGAAGGTGGCCACTAAACGCTTATTTCTAAATGTATAAGTCAACTATGTCCAATATATACTGGCTGCAGCCCTTATTTACTGCTCAAACTTGAAAATTACCTCTGGATGCTCTGGTCGTGGGGTCCGATATAATAAAGGTAAATAATAATAATATTTTAAAATTATACTATAATAAGCTCTTATCTCAGGACTTATAAATGACTCATGAGATATGGCTTAAATCTATATAGTTTATAACAAAATTTGGCTTTAAGCTTATGACAAAGGGCTTATAATTAAAGTTGCATACATGGATATATATATGTGTATATATATGTATATATATATATATATAGTTCAACTCCTGTGTAAGACATATATGCACATATATGGCTTAAACTATATATATATATATAAACACATATGTACATAAAAAATATGAGCTGGATTTAATTATATATATATGCTTATAATTTAGATCCAACTATTATTATTTTTTTAAAAAATCTACTGCTAGTTTCAGATGCTTCACGTTGGTACAATGTTGATACAAATTTTAGAATTATTCCTGTTATGATACATGCATGTATTTATGTTCTTGTTAAAAATATTGTAGCCATACAATATGTTGAGGCTACTATATCTACACATATACTATATACTATATCTACTATAGTATATAGTGTATCTATATACTATGTCTACTATAACTACAATATCTAGACTCTGAGGGAAACCACAACAAAGACATTGATAGAAAATTTCTATGTTTAAAAAATTAAAAGAAAAGCCAGGAGACTGGATTAAAAAAAATTATAAAAGGCCAGAGGGGATAAGAACTATGTTGGTCATGGTTTCTCATACCTGCAAATACTGAATTTGAAATTTGACCATATTAAGTTAATTCTGGCTGGTTTTCTTCATTTTAAAAATAGCTAATGATTCTTCACTACAAAGTGTTTGTGTTAAACATATATATATATGTATATATATATATATACATATAAATATAGACAGGTATATGACTTGGATTTAACCCTACATATATGAATGTAACTTGGATCCAACTGTGTGTATATGTACATGTAATTATTGTTTAGAAGGACATGTTTTAAGCAACAACCACGTGGCTTTTGGCAGCCATCTTTTACTAAGGTTGTAAAGATCTATTCAGCCTTAATTACATCCTCAAAAATCCCTTTACCTTCGCTCCATCACGTGATCAAATCATGGGATTTAAATCCTACCGTAGGCATAAGTCCCACCTCCATATAAGGGGGAGAAAACTTGGGGTCCTCTATAGAGTGCAGCCTGCCACTCTGGCTTTCAATGTTCTCTTAGGCTGGCCAAGGCACCTGTGAAAGTTTCCTGTGTGCTCAGCCAGCATCCTGCACCGGGAGTTCTTGCCATCCTCTGTTGCNGCCGTCCTTGTCATGTTACCCTCTGAGACTTGCTCAGAGCCCCCTGTCAATCGTGACTTGCTTCCTGTCTCAGTCTCAGACTGATGATGTCAGAGTCTACCTTCCCCACGATGGGAGGCCAGGCAGTCTCGGGAGTGAGCCCCGTTTGGCCCAGACATGGCTGTATATTTGAACACATGGAGTCATGTGGAAGTTGTTCACTCTGAAGATACCTTCTGGCCTTTTCCCTCTCCCTCTCTTTCTCTACTTCCATATAACTAATATTAACAAATAAACAAGCAAACTGGTAAAAAAAAAAAAGATCTATTCAGATAGTACTTATATCTTTGCCAAATGTTCACCAACAAGCTTCTAGAGGATTTAAATAGATGGCTACATCTGTTTAATAAATAAGGTATTTGATAAATATTGAAACTGCACTTCAATGCTTTTATACACAAGAAGGTACCTTGCTCTGACAGCTAAACTTTATTATAATTTAAGAGTCACCCAGATGATAAGACGATAATGGCTTTAAGAACATAAAGGATCATAAGAAAGAGCTAAAGATTACAAATGTATGACAGGGCTGGAGTTCCAAAGAGAGTCCAGTCGCAATGACAGATCTTAACAGTTCTAGAAATGCTAGGGCCAAGGAAATGATCCAAGCCTCTAAGTAAAAGAACCAAAAGGATGATAAATGAACCCCAGATATTGAACTTTGAGATTGTTGGCACTGTGGAGCTTGGTCTTCCTTTATACAGATTGTGGTGATGTCATGTTTTCTCCCTCTTAAAGTAAAAGAAGGTAACTTTATTGTTGATATTGCAGAAAGACATTTGAGAGATCTTAACCTTTTTAAGAACAGCTTTTAAATTATCTAAATTTATAAGGCTATGGGGCATTTTAAGTTGATAAAATACTCTATATTGTTAATATTTGGACTTAAAATAAAAGGCTAAAAATTAGGGTCACAGCCATCAGCACCAAATACTAACCAGAAACTGGGATGTTCATATCTTGTGATGCAGCAAGACAGTGACCTAGGCAAAGGGCTTGGAATAGCTTCTGACTTCATGAGTCTTGACCCTTTGGGGGTTGGGGGGGAAAAACCTTTTTACAGGGGTAGCCTAGGACCACCTACCTGTATGTCAGATGTTTGCATTGAGATTCAACAATGGCAAAACTGCAGTTATGAAATAGCATTGAGAAAGTTGAGAACCAATGACTTGGAGAATGTTTCTCCTTACTCAAGGTCTACTCAGACTTAAGAATGTTGTCTAGCCTCTTTGTCTTTGCTAAATTTGTTAAGCTTAAGCTATTTGGATAAACTGAGTCATATAAATGTTTTATATCGATATTTTGTTTTGGTTTCTTTACTGAACCCGTATTTAATACTAGAAGAACTTCAATTGAAAATCATTGTTTTTGAGGCTACTTTTGTAGACTGTTATCAATCATAAGTAATCAAGTTCTTTAATTATAGTCACACTGAGTACTGCTGTAATTAATTACAGGGATAAGCTTTACTCAGTCCCTTGCATATGTTTTCAGGGTTGAGCTTAAAACAAGTAACTAGAAACAAAGTCTGTCTATTCACATATACCTGGACAACCCTCATACTTCAGAGATCTGCAGAAGAGGGCATTTAAAATGTTGCTCTAAAAGCTTATTATATCAGACAGACTCCCAGATCCTAGCAGTGACCCAAGGTCTTCAAAGAAGACTACGTACGGGGCACCACAACGTCTCTGCCTGGATTATGGCACGCTGACCCATAGGGCAAGATGACCCAAGGCAACGCCTGCCGCCAGGATCTGGCCCGGACTGTAGACAAGCAGCAGGATACTGGAATTGATTGCACCCCTTTTACCTAGACACGATAAGATCAGTCTTCCCATGTCCCTCTTCCATGGGGGAAAAACTCTGCCTTATGGGCCTGGTGGCCAAAGAAGACGATACTGTTCCAATACTGATTACTTGTGCTTCCAACGCTCTGGAGACCTGGGTATGGACTGGTCTCTGTCATTTATAGAATTGGAAGCTGCTTGGTCTGCGCTCAAATATAATTTATCCTTCTCAGATCTCTGATAGTACTGACAGCTAGGCTAGCTATAACTTTGTCAGCTTGGCAGCATCAGACAACCAGATCCTTCTGCAAGGCTATAGCCAGCTTGTTAGCTCATTTTTAAGAAAATGTTCTAAGATACAAAAGTTTAAATGAATCATGAAGTTTTAAATATGGGTCTAAGAAAGGTCTGAGGATATAAAAGCTCATATATAAGCTTTGAGGATCTCAGAAAATGATTTAAGATAATAAATACAAGTTATAATAAAAATGTTTCAGACTGCTCTCCCCTTCTATGATATAACAGTTCAGAGTTTAACGTTTAATAGAGTTCTGATAAGCTGATAGAATAATGATTCCTTACGCTTCAATTACAAGCTCAACATTTTAGATTTATTTTGGTTGTCATCTACATATATCTAAATATAAACCTAGAAGTGCTTCTCATCAGGCCAAAAATCTCTGTCTAACTTATACCTGGCTCTCTGGACAGAAGTAAAATGCACATATCTTTAATCCGAATCTGTAGTTCTTGTTGGGACTCAAAGATATGAGTCCACTTCTGCTGTTTTGCAGATATCCATTACCTGCTTTGTCCACGATATGGATTTTAGTACAGACTGGCAATTCTAATGTATCTAAAGCTTTTATGTCATCTTGTAAGATAATTCATATAGGCCTCAGAGGGTTAAAAGAGCCGTAAAACTTGGATCCACTTTACAGAGGTCGAAAGGACTCCAGATGAGTACAGCTTAACTTTTCTCCACTTGTCTATTTCCAAGGATGGTATTTTTCTCTCTCCTGGTCTTGGGACTCCTGCCCTTCCCAATTACTAAAACTATGGGCCTACAAGTTCCAAATAAGTTCATAAATGTAAACTTCTGTTCCTAGTTTAAAATTGTCTCATCAGGTTTCCACTTGGCTGACCGACAGCTTCAAGCTTCAGGTGCTATCTACACTGCGCTGAACTTGCTAAAAGGTGACATGGACCACCTCAGCTAACGTGAATGCTCCTTGTCTCCAGTTGGGTCAAATCAGATGCTTCTGATAAACATCCCATTTCCTAAATTCCCTCCTTACCTTTGACTAGCCTTTTTGGCCTTCCTGGGCCCTGACCAACTGCGTCCCGATTCAGCTTGAAGAGAATAATATATCATCCCTGCTCCCAAAACAGGCTATAAAGGCCAAGTCAAAGGATTACTCCCTGACGTAAGGGGGTCAAATTGGCTAACTATAATGCCCATTGATATACCAAAAAAAAATGGACCCAGGGTTGTCAATTGATAGATTCATTAACTAAAATGATTCTACAATAAGATAAGACACTTAACTTTCTTTATACAAAACCAAAGAGATTCTTATGTGGCTTTAAATTATTATTTTTATATAAATCATTCAAGATTATACTATGGCTCATATTTAGACGTAAAAAAATCAAAGATTTGATTCTATTTATAACCCCAGGGAGGATTGAAAGGTCCAGGAATATAGAAATATAAAATTATAAGCTTGACAGATGAAAACTGACAGTCATCAGCTCTAAAGGTTAACTGCTAGCAATGGTTGTCTGCTTTACAGCCAGCTCCTCTGTCAACAGCCAGGGGTTAACTTTTAACCCCCTTACCCCTAGTAGGCAACAACTGCCTGGACCAAAGTTAACTTTTAATAGTTGTAGGCAAAAGTTTGTACGGTCCCGCCCGGCTCCCACGGCCGCTTAGACCCAAGTAAACACACAGAGGCTTACATCATTTTTAAACTATGGCCGTGGCAGGCTTTTCGCTAGCTAGCTCTTACATCTTAAATTAACCCATTTTATAAACGTATGTNGCCACGTGGTCCACGTGGCTTTACCTGTGTGCCACTACATGCTTTTTCTAGATGGCAGAATGGCTTCTGTCTAGCTCTGCTTTCTTTCTCTCTCCCCCTAGTTCGAATGTCCCACCTAACCTTATTCTGCCTCACCGTTGGCCAAACAGCTTTATTTATCAACCAATCAGAGCAACACATTTTCAGAAAGACATTCCATCAAATAGTTGTTTCTACGAGACCCCTAACATGCATCCCATGCCTAATGTTTCTACGTGACTCCTAGCTTGCACCCTGTGCCTGATACTATAAAAGGGGGCCAGTACCCGCCTCCAGCTGCCATATCTTCAGAATTCCAACAGTGGCTGTGGTCTCAGCTAACTGATAAGCTTTGGTGCCCCATAGTGTTTCATTTATTTTTTTAATTTTTCTGGAATAAAGTTTGCTTCTGGTTTAATAGACTTTGGTGGTGTGTCCCCCATTACTGCAAAACCCAGGACACAACAGGATCATGTGGGAGAGGCAACTGGAACTGGGGCACATTTCAGGGGTGAGATAGAAACGTAGTGCAATGGAAACTCCCAGTAATCTACTAGGGTGATCCTGGGGAAGAGTCCTAGAAATGTGGGGTACAGAGTCTTAACCAACCATCTTCTGTAACCAGGCAAGGCTTCCAGTGGAGGGATTGGCACACCAACCCAGCCACAAAGCCTTCGACGTACAATTTGTCCTGCCTGCAGGATGTGCTGGGGCAAAGGTGGCACAGGACTCCTGGGAGTGGCCAACCTATGGTCCAACTTGAGACCCATGCCATGAGAGGGAGCCCACACCTGACACGGTCTGGAGGACCAGGAACCAGAGGCAAGATAGCCCAGAGACCTAGGATAAAAACAAACATGACCCCCACACACATACAAAAAATAGTCAATGAAATGACTGCTATCCNCGTAGACATCTAGCATCATCATCTACACCAGAGAGGCTTTCATCCAGCAACTGATGGGAGCAGATGGAGAGACCCACAGCCAGACATTAGGCAGAGCTCAGAAATCCTGCTGAAGAGGGAGAGGAAGGATTGTAGGAGCCAGAGGAGTCAAGGACACCACAAGGAAATGGCCCACAGAATCAACTAATCAGGACTCATAGGGGCTCACAGAGACTGAACTGACAACCAGGGAGCCTGCATGGATCTGACGTAGGTCCTCTGCATACATGTTACGGTTGTGTAGCTTAGNGTTCTTGTGGGACTCCTAACAGTTGGAACAGGGGCTGTCTCCGACTCTTTTGCCTGCTTTTGCGGCCCTGTTCCTCCTACTGGGTTGTCTCGCTCAGCCTTGATATGAGGGGAATGTGCCTGGTCTTGTAACTTGCTATGCCATATTTGGTTGATATCCCTGGGATGCCTGCCCTTTTCTGAGGGGAAACAGAGGAGAAGTGGATCTGGGCAAGAGTGGATGGGGACGAGGGGAAACTGTAGTCAGGGTGTAAGACTTGAGAGAAGAATAACTAA
>LZPO01066277.1:683594-697700 GCA_001675575.1 Neotoma lepida
AGCAACCAAGCAACCAAAAGGAAAAACAAAAACAAAAGAACAAAAACAAAACAGCACCACCAAAAATACCCTCTTTGATCCTCCATGCAACACTTCTTCATTCCTCCTGGTGGCATTGGGAGCCTCGGTGTGGTACACAGTATACCCTTTTGTCCAATCAACTTCACTTGTGAGTGTTCATTGCAATGAGTCACTGGTCTGGTTCAAGGCCTGTGGTCTCTGGTACACCGTCATCACTGGATCCTCACTGGAACTCCTCTTGGATATCCTGTGGCCGCCTCGAGTCACGGAGATATTGATGTTATCATTCCACAGGAGCAGTCCCTTCACAAGCTCCAGCAGGTCCTAGATGGGGTAGATGTTAGGGTGAGCCAACCCAAGGCCCGGCTGTGGGCCTGGGTGGTAGTTGAGCTGGTCAGTCCAGGCCATCAGGCCACCACCCTCAGGTGAGGGGCAGAGCGAGCTCCCCTATGCCCATGCCATCAAGGTCAGCTCTCCCCTGCAGGTGGTGAGGGGTGGGGCTGTCTCTGCTGAGTATGAGGGGTGGGGGCGAAGCTCTTCCATGAGGGTTGGGCCAGCTCTCTTACTGCAGCATCCGGTGAGGAGCAGGGCCAGCTATCCTAGGGCCAGAGAAGGGCAGATCTGGCGCAGCATGGCCCTCTGACTCCATCACCCGTGATTCCCATGGCCCCCTGCGGTGACAGGGGCTACCAACATCAACACCACAGACCCCTGTTGCAGCAGGACCACAGACACAGACAGCCCTCAGCAGCATCTTGGGCTGGGATGACATCCTGGCTCCAGGTGGAAGCATAGGCTACACAGGTCAGGATGGCTCTGGCAGCAGCACGCCCCAACCCCTACACCAACAAGGCCACAGGTGTGGGCCCTGACCCTGAGCTTCCATGTAACCTTTGGTGGGAGCACAGACCCTGGCCACAGCTGGACCACGGACCCAGACATGGTCCTTGGCAGCATCCGGGTCTGGATGTCACCATGGCCCCAGGTGGCAGTGAACGTCTCTCAGATCTGCACGGCCCCAGAGGCAGCATGGCCCTCAGACACTAACATGGCCATAGATCTCGTGTATCCACGTGGTCTTCGATGGTAACAGGAGCCTCGGATATCAACACAGACACTGGCTGGAGTAGGGCCACAGACCTAGACATGGCCCTCAGCTGTAGCTCCAGCCTGGATGTCACCACGGCATCAGGTAGCAGCACAGGCCACTCAGTAGGAGCACAGACCCAAACACGGTCCTCATTGGCAGCTCAGGGCCGGACATCACCCCAGCCTGAGGTGGCTGCATAGGCCACCCAGACCGACATGGCCTCAGGCAGCAGCGTGTCCCTCAGACACCAACATGGCCCTAGGCGGCAGCCCAGAACCCCGGAATCCACGTGACCCTTGTGGCAACAGGAGCCGTGGACATCCACACAAACCCTGGCTGCTATAGGGCCGCGGACCCAGACACTGCCCTCAGCAGCAGCCCGGGACTGGATGATTCCATGGCATTAGGTAGCAGTATGTGCCGCTTAGATCTGTATGGCCCGGGATGCAGCATGGCCCCTCGACACCAACATGGTTCCAGGTGGCTGATCAAACCCCAGGCAACCATACAGCTCTTGGTTGCAACAGGGTCATAGACGTCCACTCTGCCAGTGGCTACTGTATGGCCACGGACCCAGACATAGCCCTTGGCATCAGCTTGGGCATGGACAATGCCATGCCCCCCCCCCGGTGGCAGTATAGGTCACCAAGAACAGCATGGCTCCAGCAGAATGGCTGTTGGACACCTATGTGAGCACTGGTGGCAGCCCCAGACACTGGGCATCCTTTAATGGCGACATGGGACATATTGCTTCCTAACTCTGTGACAGAGAGACTTGTGGGGAGGTGTGGCCTGATTTAGGCTCTGGGATCAGACTGAAAAGTGGAGAGAGGTCCATGTTCTAACACAGGGTCTCAAGGCATCTTTCACCAGATGTGACTGACCATTAAAACCAGGAGGTCACTCTCCCCATCTCACCTGAATGCCCAGCACAGACACGATCTGAACACTGTCACTGTTGACTCTTCCTCTCCCACAGCTGCTGAGGAGGACACGGCTCTGGATTTTCTGGCTGCCCTGTGAGTTCCAGGGAATCATTGCTTTGTCATGTTGGGAAATGTTAAAATCACTTCCAACATCTGTCCCAGAAAACATTGTCTCTTTTCCCTTGACCCATATATGCTCTGCTGAACAACACTGCCCTGAAAAGGATGTAAAAAACCCTCTGTGTGGTGGCAGAACTCACAAATGCAGGAAGGGGAGAGAGAAACTGTCCAGCCGGTTCAAGTGAGGGCTGTGGGCTTGGGCCAAGTGGGCCTAAAACCCGAGGGCTGTAAGAGCACGCATCAGGAAGACTTGCCGCATGGTTAAGCACGAACCAGAATGTCTTTTGTCCCTGCCTTCATTTTGCCTCTCTCTCCTTCACTTTGGGTCACTTGTTTACTTTTGTGTAGAGACAAGTTATTCACTCCCAGAGTATGTATCCTGAAATCTGTGAGGCCTCATCTGTGTCATTCCTGTATAAGGTTGAAGGCACAGAGCTGAGTCATTGTCCTCAGGCTCCAGGCATCTTGAAGTGCAGACAAAGGAAGGCTTTCATGTAGGACAGACTACCCCCCAAGATGTGAACACCTATTGATGATAGACAGTCTACACCCTGGCACAGACCATTTTACAGGAACCAGATTGGACCTCTCCAGCCACATTGGGAGAGTCATGCTTTCTCCTAGATCTGGGCCTGGCATGCTTATGGGTCCCTCTGCTTCATGCACAAGACTGCCTCACTTGCTGCTGTCATGCTGACCTTTTCACACACACCACATGCACACCAGGCTCACATTCTGGCCACATAAGAGGCAGTGTTGCCACCCCCTTGACCTCTGCCCCCGGGAGCCTGCCTGGGTCTCGGGGTCTCTCCAAGTTCTACACAGAAGTCCCTAGGGCCCTGACATGGAACTGACCCAAGAAGTGCCACCAAACCGTTCTCAGAAGGTTCAGGGAAGGTGGTCACGAGCACACCCACTCTCCCTGGCCTGAAGAGGCCTTCTGTAACAACCAAGAGTGCCATTCTACTCCTAATTTCAATTTACACAGAAATCAGCAGCCATAACTCCCACTTCCACAGACATCAGCAGCCAGCCACTCACAGGACTTCTCCCTCTCCCCTATATGATGCAATCCATGTCATTTCACCTCAACACTAGTCCATCTCAGGAATGCTGCATGCCCCAGGACACTCTGAACTTGGGCTCACATCCTCTTCTGGTAACACTCCACCGGTGACCCTAAGGTGGGACCTGTGCACAGATCCCTCAGAGGCCCACTTAAAGGAACAATTCAGGAGGCACACACAGGCAGAGAGGGTACTGGGGGCTGTGAGAAGTGTTGGTGTGCAGGAGTGGGACCTCAGAACTACCCTCAGGAGGTAGTGAGTACTATGGGAAGAATGCCTGCCTCCAGGGAATGTGACACCAGAAGAACCAGACTGGCCACAACAGCAGAACTGTGTACAGAGACCAGTGGACACAGATGTGCCTTTTCAAGTCCCACATGGTGAAAAGAGATGTCAGGACATGCAGAGCAAGGACCCCAGTGGATGCACTACTAGTCAGGGCTAGGAGACTATACAGACAGGTGCTGAGGTGTGCATGATACAAAATTTCCAGTCCCTACCGAGGGGACTCCAAGGCTCTTCTCATCGTTGTGAAATCAGCCTCACTAAGAAGGGTCCCCGCCCCAACCCTCACTACAGCCATGTCTTTGCAGTTTCCACACTTCTTCCTGCTGCCCCGCATTCTGGGCTTAGCCAGGGCCCGGAGCAGAGCAAGGGCCTGGGAGTACCAAGGCTGGCTAGGGATTCCTGCTCACAAGCTGTGGGAACATCGTGGGGAACTCCCTGAGTGCTCTTCCTGGGTCTGCCTGTCTTCACCATAGGTTGTGGACACAGCGGTGCTTACACCAGAAGCCACCTCGCAGCTCCTGAGCAGGCTTAAACCCATAGACTCCTGGGTCTGCCCGCTCCCTGACATTTCCACGGCTTATCAAAGCAACAGTCCACACTTCCTCGCTGGGTCCACTGTATCCCTGCTCTCAGATGTAACAAGCTGTCACACCACATTTGGCATTGCGGCACTGCGTGTTCCCCTGACCCTCATTCCTGCCCCGTGATCCGAGACTTTCAGGGAGTGGTCAGCCGATGTCAGCTTGGGACTAGGGCAGGAAGCATGAGGGCTGTGACAAGGGCCATCTATTCCAACAGCTTAGGGCAAACCTCATTTCTGTGTAGTCCTAAACCGCAAGGATGAGGTGTAGATAGTTTTTAATAGATAGGAGGTGCTGGTCATTAACCAAAAATGAACTGAAGAGGTGCCTGCCTCCTTTTGATTCCTAAACCAAACCAAACCAAAGAATGATTAGACAGCAAGGTGAGGGACATTCACATCCCAGGTGGTCACCAGAGGGTGTCCACAAGACCCACAAAGGCTTGGAGATGGCCAAACCACTTTGTCGACCAGGCACCGACCTGTAGACCAACCTTCAGTGTAGGCTGGACAAGCTTTGGGGAGGAAATTCAGGGGAGCATGAACTTCACTGTTTTGTAATGAGCTGGGTGATCTGGATGCTCTGTGGGCTTCACTTCCTGGGTCTGTTAAATGATGCACACTTGTAAAAAACCGTTCACTGGGTTTTCACGGCTCTGGGAAGAAACTGCAACCAACCAGTGACTGAGAAAATGGGCAGATGTACTCTGAGTTCTGCTGCCTCTAACCCGAGTGATTATAGCACCTTGCTGCCTCTGAAAGCTCTTAGGAGGCCATCCTTCCTTGCCTCTTCTACCATCTGGTGGCTGCAGCTGTGTTTTGCATCTGGCAGCACGGGATCTTCTCACTTCTGTGGGTCTCTGAATTTGCTAATCTTTCCCGTCATTTTATGTTTCTCTTGCAATATATATATATATATATATATATATATATAAATGCATTGGATTGGGCTTGCCCCACAGAGGCCAGAAGAGGGGTCTGCAGCCCTGGAGCTGGAGTCACAGAACGTGTTAATCTACCTGATGTGTGGGTCCAGAATCCTAATCTCTGACAGAGCCTAAGGTGCTCGGTGTTGCTCACCATATCCCCAGCCCCTGACTTCAGCGTTTTTTCTCAGAATTCAAGCCCATTGTATTTAGGACCTCCTCAAACTTACTGTGGTCTTATTTGAACTTAAAATACATTTACACACTCACTCACACACACACACACACACACACACACACACACACACATTACTTTTACAAGGACTTTTATTTCCAAAAGAGGTCATATGCTCCTATTACAGACTGGCATAGACTGGGGGACACTGTCTCAATAAGTACAGTGCCTGTCACATGGTGTGGTCAGTAGAGAGATGTTATCCGTTTTAGCTATTAGCTTCCTTTGAGGCTATTCACACTGAGGCTCAGGGAAGCACTATGACAGGGTTCCAGAGCACAAGCCCCATCATTAAACAGACCACTTCTGCCCTTTGAGAAGGAAGTGTGGGTGACGGAGAGAGGGCTCAGCAGTGAAGAGCACTGATTGCTCATCCTGAAAACCTGGGTTGGACTTCAGCTCTCACAGGGAGCCTCACAGCACTCAACTCCAGAACCAGGGGATCTGCCTCTCTCCTCTGGCCTCTAAATGCACTGCATGGGTGTGATGCCCAGCAGGTGATGCAAAGACCCACCACACACCTGCGTGCTCCGTGGCACGCCATGTGTTCATCTTCCCCTTACCATTCATCTATGGATGAGGGCCTGCTGTCAAGGAGAAGAGCTTGTCACATCTCTACTGCTGATGTTTTCTGCCTTACCCTTCCCAGAGCCAGAGTTTCTCACAACACCTCTGCTTTCTGGCATGCATATTTGCATATTGGTAACCTTCACGCAGTGGCCAAGAGTATCCCTTTCCCTTGGAAGCTATACAGATGCCTGCAATCTTTCTCATGGGGGTAGATGGTTCAGCCTCAGGAATCCTCAATCATGCCAGAACATTAGGGATGCTCTAATCTTATTACGGTGTATGTCCAGCCTCTGAGAATCAGGGACCACTGCCAAAGCAAGGGACAGACTCAAGACACAGGGAGAACAGGGATTCCTCTAGAACACTAGTATACTTCAGGAGGCAGATNACCTAGGAACATGCCAGAAGCGTCCTACAGCAGCCTGANGAGCATCAGAGGCCTCAAAGGCAGCATCANGCCCTTCCACTGTGTGCTTTAAATTTCAAAGCCTGTAGCAAAGATGCCTCTGTTGGTGAGAGTCTGGGTACCGTTTGTGTGCTCAGGAACTCAAAACCTTCCCCCAGCATCAGCTGTCCCATCAGCCCATTTCTGGCTCTAGGGATACCTGATATATGTCACAATAAACAAACAAACAAACAAACAAACAAACAAACAAAAAACACGAGAAAAGAATTGTTCCATGAAGTGCAAACAGAGTCATTCATAAGGTTTTTGGCTACCTTCTCTCAAAATGACTTCCCTTGAACTGGAGGTGTTTGACAGTGGCCACATCACTTGCCTAGATCATGCAAGGCCTTGGATTCCATCCCTTTATATCATCCCTGAAAAAGGAAAAAGCATCCTGATTCTAAAAACAAGAGCAAGAACTACACTACGTTCTCCTGTAGTTTTCCACCCTTTTTCCGGAAACCTGAAGTTCAACGAATCTGCTCTTAAATCAGATTTGGGTATAAGCTGATTGTGTGCATGAATCCCACCTTGCTTAGAAAATCATCTAGTAATATACATTTAAGTTCTCTTAACTTTGTCGAACAGAGAGGTCTTAGTGGCCTCTTGGCCATTTCTGTATCAACTTGTGTAGGGGTATGCAGGTTGCCCGCCTCTGAATAAACAGTCCAGTTGTTGCACTACGGTTAACCTTATAAAAACATCAAACACTAACAGAGTTTGTTGGGTTGCTTGGCTGGTGTCACTGTTTATGGGTTTCTTTCATGACAGTCTCCCTTAGCTAAGCCTGAATGCAAACTCACTATGCAGCCAAGTTTCTTGACAGTTCCTGTGACACTGAGACTTCCCAACCTGCAGGGAAGCTCCTCATTCCATCCTGCAGGGACACTCCTTAGGCAGGATGGTAAACAGTTCAAAATAGCTTCAGGAAGTCCCTGAAACTGATCAGACTCACTAGGCCCCTCCCTGCCAGAGTAAGCAATAAAAAGCTGAGAGTCCCTCCCTGACAAGCCAAGCTACAAAGAAGACTCTGAGAGCAGACCAGCAGCTGCCTAGGAGAAGCAGAAACCAGGGAAGCTGCCTGCAAAAGGTTTAGACTGACTGAAGCACTTGGAAAGGACACTCTCCAACCTGTGGAGTTGTCTGCAGCCTGTGCAGTGTGCCCCAGGTTCCCAGGTTCCCAGCTTTGTGAGCTGTCACCCGTGCTGGGTGGACCTTGGTGATACAGCTGCCTTTGAGTCCTTTCTGCTCCTGTAAGTAAGCCCTCACCCATATTCCTCTAAGTAACACCGATAAAACTCATTGGTTCACCAAGTTGGACTTTGGTGGTACCCCTATAGTTTGACCTGTCTTAGGCTCCCTATCTGGGTAGAGTAGACATGTGTGCTTCTCTCCCCAGGAATAGTTTTGTCACACAGCACCAAGGACGACTTTGGACTTAACCTCCTGATGACCGTGACTGCAGCTGCACATTGTCCAGCCTGAAGTGAAGACTGAGGTTGACTCCAGTGCTTGGGGCACACCAGGCAAGCATCTATCAACTGTATACACCCTCAGGACACTGACAGTTTTCTGACATGGGTGTATTATTTAACATTCCCATCACCCCTTAAAAACATTGTGGAACGTCTCATTGATTTGTTTGTTTGTTTCTTTGTTCATTCATTCATTCATTCACATATTTATTTATTTGTTGCTCAGCATTAGTATGACTTATCAGTTTTAACCAATCTTGACAGGTTTACAAAAACACACTTCATTTTGGTTTTGCCTATCATCTTCCTCATGACAAAATATGCTAAAACTTTTGATACAGTTTCTTTGTCCAGTTGAGTTTTATGAGTTTTTAAAGTGTCCATTCAAATATTTTACCTATTTTAAAAAGATTTATTTTATGTTAGTTATGTATAGTGTTGTGACTGTGCATGTGCTCACCAGTGCAGTACCAGTGATGACCAGCAGAGGGTAGAGGAGCTCCAGGTGTTGGACTGATGGGAGGAGGCTGTATTGTTTCATGGTGGTTTTTTTTTTTGTTTTTTTGTTTTTTTTGTTTTTTGTTTTTTGTTTTTCGAGACAGGGTTTCTCTGTGTAACTTTGGCGCCTTTCCTGGAACTCACTCGGTAGCCCAGGCTGGCCTCGAACTCACAGAGATCCGCCTGCCTCTGCCTCCCGAGGGCCACTGCCCGGCCAGAGGTTGTATTGTAAGCCAACTGGTATTATGGGTGCTGAGAAGCAAACCCTGGACTTCTGCAGGCCTTACTTTGTTTCTATTATGTTTGATCTTTTCCTCATTGATCTCTATCTGACTTTTAAATTCTAATTATTGATCTATATCAACTGCAGGATTGAGCGGTATTCCATGCATGCTTATGCGGTGCTTTGAACATGCCCACACCGCTCTTTGCTCTCCTTTCTCCTACCATCAATCACCCCCATCCTCTTCACTACTACTGCCTCTTCTCTCGTTAAGTCTTCCCATATGAGGGAAAGGATGCAATACTTGTTTTTCTGTATCTCCTCTTGTGGCTTCTGATACAAACGTCTTCTACATGTGATCCCTTCTGTGGTCACAGGATTGGTGAGAGGCTGTACTCATTCTCGTTCCGTGTTTTCTTCAATTCGTGGACTTGCACTTGTGGTATCACTGGAATTTAATCTTGAGTTCCTTTCAGCATACTCAATTCATCCTTCTTGTCATTATTAGTTCGAGTCATTTCTTTGCCTTAATGCAAACTCCATTATCCCATTTTTATTCTATTTTNTTTTTTATGTACTTTCAAAGTTTTGAAGCTGGGTCTTATGCTGGACCACTGGAGCATGTTATGGAGACAAGGCTGACCCCAAACTAGCCCAGAACCTCCTGCCTCAGACTCCCAAGGGCTGAGTTGCACACAAAAACAACACACCTGGTATGTCTGTATTTATCACAGCACAGTTGATGCTCCTCTTGGTCACTCTATGTAGAGAATTTTCTAATGTGTACATAATGGCATTTTTCTCCCACCTAACTAACTCCTCCTAACTTCATTTCTGTTTCTTGCTTTATTTTACTACCTCCCCTGTGGCTTTAACTACAAACCTTCATGGCAAGCAAAAACTTTTGTCACTCCCACAGAAACATTTCCTGCGTTTCCCTGTTAAGGGAGATCCTGCAGTGTTCTGCAGCTGGTTTGATTCTATTGTTAGCACCTGGCTTTGATTTGTCTTTTGTGACTGCTACCTTTTGTGTCTGGTACCTTCTGTTGGAAGTATGTACACCTTATCTGGGAGTTTCCTGAAGGTTCAAAGCCTATGCAAAGCCTGGTTACAAAAGGACTCAGCAAACTGAGGTGTCCTGTGACTTCGGAATTGCTCTGGCATTTGTCTCTTTGGGGAGCTTAGATGAATGGTTTTAGTCTATGGAAATTGACTTGCTAAAGGTGAGAATTGTGTAACAAAAAATCCCTTTGCAAAGCTAGAGTCAGTCAGTTCACCAGAGGCTGACTCCCCTGCCTGCCTCAGAAGGCTAGAATTCATCCTAGAGTGCCTCTGTTTCTTCTCTCCATGGACCCACGGGAACCCAACACTGGACACAACATTTGGCGCGCCAAAATTGGGCTTGAAGAAGAACAGAGGATTCGGGCAATTCTTTGTTGTTGTTGTTGTTGTTGTTGTTAAAATGTATTTTTTATTTATTCGATTTTTTTTCATTTTGCATAGCAACCACAGATCCCCCTCTCATCCCTCTTCCAGATCCGACCCTCCACCTCCTCCTCCAAAATGGGGGGACAGCAAAGCCTGGTATATTCAGTTGAGGCAGGACCAAGCCCCTCCCCCCTATATCAAGGGTGAGCTTAGTGTGGGATCAAAGGTGATGGGCTCCATCCAGAAAGCCAGCTCAGGCACCAGGGATAGATACTGATCACACTGCCAGGGACCCCTCAAGCAGACCCAGCTACACAACTGTCTCCTGTAGGCAGAGGGCCTAGTCTGGTCCCATGCAGGCTCCAGAGCTGTTGGTCTAAGGTTCGTGAGTTCCCATGAGCTTGGTTCAGTTGTCTCTGTAGATTTCCCCATCATGATCTTGATGCCCCTTGCTCATAGAATCCCTCTTCCCTCTCTTTGACTGGACTCCTGGAGCTCGGCCTGGTGCATGGTTGTGGATCTCTGCATCTGCTTCCATCAGTTACTGGATGAAGGACACTCTTAAGGACTGGAGGAAAGTTCGCTCTCCTGGTAAGAGGACTCAGGATTGGCAGGGCCATGGGGAATTTAAACTCCCCATCTCAGGAGCAACATTATGTACAGTTGCTAAAATGATTGTTAAAAGAAAAAGCGGTAACTGCACAATTTTTACAAATATTAAAGACAGAAATAGAATGGCTCCTGAGACAGAGAAGAATAAATCAAGGAAAAAGGCCCTTCTCAGTAGAGAGAAGGGAAAGAAAGGAAATAAAAAAGGAAATCTTCCCTACAAAGAAAGAGGGATAGTAAAGAAACAAACTTGTTAATCAATAACTATACTAGGCTAATCTTTAGGTAATAAAGAGGGTAAAGGAATTCCAGGCTGTAAAGATCCTATAGGTTGAATTATCTTATTTATAGCTTTTAAATGAGTTAATATTCTCCATTTTCCAGGACAAGGTATTCTGCGGTGCTGCAGAGCAGGACAGGAAACTCCGGGGTGCTATAGAGCAAGCAGGACAGGTGCTGTAGAGCAGGACAGGGGGTTCTGGGGTTTTGTAGAGCAGGACAAGAGACTCCGGGGTGCTGTAGAGCAGGACAGGGGGTTCTGTAGAGCAAGACACGATGTTCTGGGGTGCACAAGCCGAGAAGAATGGGAAGCCGAAAACCAAAAACACCAACAATTTCCAGAATTTAAAATCTTGAATCATGACAGGACACTGGCGGAATTCAAGATTATCTGGCACATGGAATACTCGCACTGAATGTGGGATGGAGCTGTAGACCTTGAGTACATCCTGCTTCACAAATGAATCTGTCAGATATGCTAAGCCTGTAGGCTGAAGGTGATGCCCCAACGTTGTGAAAAACCTCGGGTGACTGTCCAGGCAGCTGGCTGTTTCTGTCAACTCACTAGGTAATATTATTTCCGTCTCGGGTTTCTGAGGGAGTTGAAGATTGGATAGTTATAGTTTTCTGTGTCTTTTAATTTAAAGAAAGGGGGGACCTGTTGGGCCCGGCAGTCCTCCTCCTGGGATGAGAAGGAGAACAGCTTGAGGTTTCTGCATGAACATTGTGTGTTGTTCCCTCCAGCTTTGTTTGGCCAAGCAGATGCTGAGAAAAGGAAGTTGATCTGTTTACAAGGAGGTTAGAGAGATACATTGTATTTTACCACTGCCCTTGGGTGCTTTCCAGTGCCTGCTGTGGCCAAGGAGGGGGGGTGGGGGGGCGGGGCGCGGGGAGGGGGCGCTGGTTTGTGAGGGATATATCAGGTTCCCCTGAGCTTCAATAAATGTCATTCTTTTTCCAAGAGTGACCCACGTCTCTTGTGCTTTATTTCAGTCTCCAGACCCTTGCCCGCCTTGCGGTCCATAGTGGTGCAGGCGCCACAGTGTTGTTTGAAGGACACGGTGGTGAAGGTTGCATTGCAGTATGTCGAATGCACTCAACATTACTAGACCCTGTAAATTTTTGCATTGCGCCAACTGAGTCCAGTGCATGGGACACATTCTGCATTTGCATTTAAAAGGTCATGGTACCAACAGGCAGGGAAGAAACACATACACATAGAGGAATACTTCTTGAGTCACCTGGTTGGTATGGGACAGTAGCTGCTGGGTTAACATTTGCAACTCTGCAAGTGGTCTGTAAATTCACAACTGCACAATCTCCTTACATAAGCAAAATCACCATATTCATGATGTTGACATATTCATGTCATGTCTTTCAGCCTAGGGGTCTCTTTCCACTTGATTGGCTATTCTTCTATTCTCTTACCTTAAGCATTCAAAAACCAATTCCGATTTTACAATTTTTATGGTTTGTTCCTAGGCCCTATCTGAATTGCTTCACACTTTAGGGTCGTAACTAAATCGTGTCATTTACTGTGTTGCTTTCTGTACAAAGCAAAGACGCTGGTGAATAAATGTTAATCATGTATTTAGCCTGACAACTGGGTTCGTGCATAATGCATACTGTCAAACTTCCTCTTCTTCTCTCCAGTTTTGCAAAAACCTTGTTCAATTCCCTTATATTTTTGGACACTGCCATGCATCGTGTAATACTTGGTAAGCTTCTTCGCACTCGTCTTTTTCACACTCTACTCAAATGATCATCTCTTGGTATCCTAAGGCAGTGCATTTAGAGATTCCTTGGCATTTAACTCTCCTGCTAGTGATTGCTGGCAGTGATAGTGACTGCTGGCAGTGCCGCTGTAACATTCTAAGACAGCGGGGCTCTGTGGTCTGCTCCCTAGGATTTCAGGGGTTACTATCAGTGCCGGAAAGCATCCACGCCTGCAGATAGAGAGCTAATCCTTCTCTCAGAGCCAAGAAACAGGAAATTGTGTGCACTGAAGAGCTAGCTCTCAAGGGGTGTCCACATCCCTCATAGTGTCTGGGAAGGAAAACACAACGGCTGACGAGGGAGGGACTGTGAATGTGCACAGGAGAGCTCCATAACTGCTCTCCCATTCTCCAGTGATCTTGAATTGCACCATCACCAAAAGATGCCAGGAATCCAGTATCCTCCCAGATTGTCTGACTCTTCCTTATCAGGGCCTAGGCCAGCCAGTTTCCCTTCCCTGTGCTTAGGACTACTGATGCTCCCCTGCTTAAGAACCACTCCAGAAGCAGTCGCCCGGGTCAGCCCAGAGACACGCCTGCGCACTGGCGACCACCAAGGTTTCCCGGCCGTGAGGCCGGCCGCACAGGCTCGGCGCACAGTCTTGGGCACCACCCACAGGCCGCCCTGGGCCAGGGTCCGCCTCCGCTCACACGCACTTCCGGCGACGCCTTGGCATTGACAGCCTCTCCGCTCCGCCGACCCCGCCGAGAACCCCGCCGACCCCGCCGAGAGCCCGGCGACGCTGCACAGAGCTCGGCCACCCCGCGACGAGCCCAGCGGAGCGAGCGCAGCGCCATGGAAGGCCGAGTGAAGAAGTCGAAGACCTACAAAGCCTGGCCCAGCCGGCGGCGTAACAGGCAGCAGCGTAAGCCGAACCCCCTCCCGTTTCCCGAGCTGTTTGATGGCGACACCGAACGCCTCCCGGATTTCTTCGTGCAGACGGGCGCCTACATGTTGGTGGACGACAAGATCTTCGACTGCGACGAGGTCAAGGTGACGTTCCTCATCACCCGCCTCAAGGGCCGGGCCCTGCAGTGGGTGCTGCCCTACATCCAGCAGGACAGCCCCCTGCTCAGCGATTACAGCGGCTTCCTGGCCGAGATGAAGCGTGTGTTCGGGTGGATAGACGAAGGGTGGGAGGAGGAGGAGGACCAGATCTTCTAGGCCGCCAGCTCCCCGGGCCTGGGGCGGGGGCTCCGGGAGGGTGGGCTGCTGCCAAGCGCGCGTCGCTGCAGCCAAGGTCGCCTGGCCGTGGGCGCCCTCCCACCGCGCCTCCCTCCTGCCCCTAGCCCCTGAGATCTCGCATGCGCGCCCCTGTCCCCTCCTGTGTCCTCCTTGCCTTTGTTCCAAGAATAGCTCTCCAGGCTGCCTCTGCTGTCCCTGTCGGGCCTGGCTCTGGAGAGCAAGATGCCCTCCCAGTGCTGACAGCCCAGCCCCTCCCAGGCACGTTTGGACACTGTCCTGGGCTCCAGCTGCCATCAAGATGGGCCCTTGTCACATAACGGACAGAACCCCCGCCACCAGACGCTGTCCACTGCCTCCTGCCC
>LZPO01066277.1:706439-717734 GCA_001675575.1 Neotoma lepida
ATCCAGATGGATTTTACATATGCATACTCCAGTGTAACAAACACCTGAATCAAAGTATCAAAGATTTCCTAGGCTGAGGTGATGGTTCTGGGATTCAGAGCACTTGCTCTCATGAAAGACCTGGTTCAATTCCCAGCATCCACATTTTGGCTTACAACTATCTGTAACCCCAGTTCCAGTTAATGTGATAACCTTTTCTGGCCTCTACTGGCAGCACACATGCACATAGGGCACATACATGCATTTATGTGGATACTCATACACATAAGAAAAAATAAATCTTCAAAGATTCTCCAACATCAAAAATAACATATCATGTCATTTTATAGGCAGTAGGATTTTAAGAGTAAAAGCCATCTGATATCTATCACTAAACACAAATTTTGCTTGTTTTGAACACATTATACGTGAAATCATGTAGAGTGTTTTATATGTGTCTCAAGATTTGTTATGTTGTGTGGTTATAGTATTTAATTTTATTTATTGAAGTGTACACTTATGAGTCTGGTAATATCTTGTGTATTATGTTTGCATTTCTGTTAATACTAATGGCATTTAGTGCTTCTCAATATGCTTTTTGGCTATTTTTATTATACTTTGCAAGAACTGTTCATTCAAAATATTAACTATTTTTATATTTATCTTATTGATTAGCAATATCCAATAAATATTCTCAATGTTAATTTTTTTCTGGAAAAGATTAGAAATACCCTTGTAATTAAACAAATTTGATTTTATTATTCATTGCAACAAGAAAATACAGCATGGGGGACTGTGAAGCTTCTGAGTAAGAGACGATTCTAAAGAAATTATTAAAATAACTGGCTTCTGTTAGGAAATTTTGGAGAGGATAGTTTAAGGAAGTGGGGCTTTCCTCTGGATTGGATATTATTTGGAAGCAGTTGTTCAGGTATCTGCTAGATAGCTTTGATTTGACCTTGCAGATCTATACTCCTTCTCCTCCATGCCTCGAGTCTGCAAATAGGGAGCCCCATTCTCTAGCTTATGCTTGAGTTTTGCCAGTGGAGAGTCCATCTCTACCTCACTGAGAAATGTCTGTGGTTGTTGTCCTCTGTCAAAGGCTGAAAGCCCTGTTCCAGAAACTGTCCCCTTTATACCATGGGAGTAGGTAACAGCTCTCCATTGTTACTAGACTCAGGCTAACTCAAAATCTCTGTTATTGTCAGTAATGATCAGCTATTGCTGAAAAACGCTGTGCAAGAAATGCCCCCAAATTTGTAATGCATTTATTTTCTTCACTTGTGAGGTTAAAGAGTCTGGCGCTGTGGTAATAATTTATCTGTGTTTCCTAATAAAATTTATCTTAGGGTCAGAGGAAAAATGGAGCCACCAGCCACCAGTAGTAAACAATAGCCATGCAAGCTAGCACACGCCCTTAATCCATTTGGTTCTCTGTGACTCCAAGGTCACATGGGGAACTAGCAGTAGGAGGTGGTGGCACACGCCTTTAATCCCAGCATCAACCTTAGAGTTCTGAAGATCCATGCAGACAAGACAGGAAGTGATGCAGCTTGGGAGGTTGGGAAATTAGTTAACAGATAGACAGGTATAAAAGCCAGGTTAGACCAGAACTCTCTCTCTTTGCTCCGCTTCGCTCCTGGGAAGTAGAGGCAGCGTTGGTGAGTGGTGGCTTGCTCCTAATTCCTCTGATCTCTGTCAGATTTTCACCCTTATTTCTTGTTCCGCGTGTTTATTAATAAGACTGGTTAGAAGTTCTTCTTACATGGTGCTCTTTAACCCAGGGCCTTGTACTTGAGTGACAAACATTACCACTGAGCTAAGGCTCTAGACCTAACTGGAACTTCTCTGCTCCCAGATGCAGTTAAACCAGGCTTGTTTCTAGGATGAAGACTTGGTTCAGATCTGTTCATTATGAAACCCCAGTTGAAGACTCAGAAACTCCAGGGAGTTGTGATCTCAGGAGGGCCAGAACATAAGCAAAACCACATAACTGTAGGTGAAAGTTTCTCTGGTCCCACCCGGCTGCCTGTCCCTGGGGTCCCATAGCACTTATAAAATAATCACTCAGAAGCTTATATTAATTATAACTGTTTGGCCATTAGCTCAGACTTAGTACTGACTAGCTCTTACTTATAAATTAACCCATTTCTATAAATCTATACTTTGCCACATGGCTTGTGGCTTACCACTACTTTACATCTTGCTTCTCATGGCAGCAGCAAGCAGCATCTCCTGACCTTTTCCTCTTCCCAGCATTCTCCTAGGCTGCTTGCCCTGCCTATACTTCCCACCTGGCTACTGGCCAATCAGCATTTTATTAAACTAGTGTTCAAGAGCATTATCCCACAGCATTTTCCCTTTTCTGTCTAATCAAAAAGGAAGGTTTTAACTTTAACATAGTAAAATTATATATAACAAAACAGTTATCAAGCAAGAATTACAGTTACAATATCTAGTCTATTTATATTTGGCAAATTTAAAGAAAATATTTTATTTATCCTGTATTTGTGTTTCATATCTAATTTATCTTTTATCATGACTAAGGAAAATTACAAATATCTAGTCTTCAACTACATCAAAGACCCCAGAAGGATATAATACTACCTAAGTAAACCAGAAATGCATTGTAAGCAACTTCCAAAAATCTAGAATGACAGAGACAGCTGGTTGCCTGGACAGTCACCCAAAGTTCCTCTGTAACATTGAGGCATCCATCTTCAGCCTATAGGCCTAGAATCTCTCAGTCATTTTTTCCTATGTCATGTAGAATGTCTGGCAGTCTCCTCTGCAAAGCAGGAATTTGAAGGACCATTTCCCCTTGTTTTGGCAAATTCAGTGGTCATTTTTCCATGGGTCCTGCAATGTCCAGTTGATACAACATTTTGTCAAGCAGTCCAGGCAAAAACAGTTTCTTGCCCAAATGGCTATTTTTGCCAAGAAGATAAACTCCATATGGAGTGTCTTCGACACCCATCTTCCTCTTTGAAGTAAATCAATGCTGCCAGGAGCAGACATGTCTCACTGTCCAGAAAGTCTAAGTTTTTAAAACATTTTAAATGCCATATTTTGCAGGTCTTTGAAGTGTTTGAAGATTACCTACCTAATTGAATTATATCTATGTATACCTAGAAAACTTAACTAACATGACTATAAGCTTGATTATCCTAGATGACTATTAATCTGCATTTCTTAATTATACATTACAATTTCAAATGAGCTGCACAAGCATAATACCTTAAACAAGAGAAGAAATATATATACAGTATAACAAAATTAACTTCAAATTTGTAATAAACTAAAATCTATAGCAATGTAAAACATTTTAAGCAAGTTGTTGCTCAGCAATATAAAACATTTTAAACAAGTTTGTTGATCTTTAAAAGTGTATTCAATAATTTACCCTTTCATACTATCATATCTATATCCTATCCCCCTTTTTTCTTTAGAAAAACATTTAGAATCAACCCCTTTTAAATGAAAATAAACATTTATTAACAATATTTTGGGAATTTGGGCATAGCTTCTCATACTACATCCTGCTGGATGAGGGCACTGGCAATCTTATTGGGATCCTGAGAAAATTAAGAATTATGGTCATGTCCTGACTGGAATAGTCTGTGAGGCTGCATTGTCTGAGCCAGTTGCCTTGAAGCCATTCTGGATGTTGGATCATCTGGGCCATGGTGTCATTGGAGACCTTTCAGGGGGTCTTGGCTGATCAAACCATATTAGCCTAGAAGCAATCCACAGGTTCACATCTTCTGTGGAAACAAAAGCAGAACCTCTTTTCCAAAGCAACGTATCCTTAGATATAAACTTGGAAGTCACAATTCCTTTAAAATATATATATTGGTTTAACTCAGCAGCCTTTAAAATCAAATGTCTTTCTGCAGTTAAAAATCCCAAAGACAATATAATCCAAACTCTCTCTGTGTGAACACAACACCCACATTTCCAAGAGGTGGGGCAGGTGGTTTTTTGGTCTTTCAATAAGTTTTGGGTTTGGGATAATTGTCATCATTTAAGATGGTTGGTTACAAGCTGTTATTGTTAATGGTCAGGAAAAAGGTTAAACAAAGGAGAGTAGATTAAAAAAAAAGAAGATATAGATAAGAGGTAGATTGTTGAATCTACTCTGAAAATAAAAAGATATAGAAATGATAGAATAAAGGGTAGATTATTGAATCTACTCTAAAAACAAAAAAGAGAGGATACAGATATGATATGGATAGAAAGGTAGATTATTGAATCTACTTTTAAAAAGGCAACTACTAGTTTTAAATATTTTATATTGAATTGGATTTTTGTATATTGTGTACAAATTATGTATATTGATACAAATTTGAGATTGATTTTGTTATAAAATACTGTACATATATTTTTAAGGTTGTTCAAGGTATTACACCTATACAGTTCATTTAACAATGTAATGCAAATTACTAATCCTTGAAAGTTATTATTACCAACTATTAGGATATAAAGAAATGAGAGTTAGTAGTTAGTCATCACAATTGAACTTGTAGTCATATTAGGTATGTTTTCAAAGTCAAGCAGAGATATATTTTAGATAGACAGGTCATCTTCAAACACTTCAGAGATCTACAGAATATGGCATTTAAGATGTTTCAATAACATAGTTTTTTTTTTCTTTTTTTATGACTATGAGACATGTGTGCTCCTGGAAGCACCAATCTACTTCAGAGAAGATATGGGCATTGAAGAAACTGCATATGGAGTCAACTTTCAGTGTGGCAAAAGTTAGCCACTGGGCAAGAAAGTGCCCTTGCATTGACTGCTGACAATATGCTATTCAAAATGGACAAACAGGACACAAAACAAAGGACTACAGATCCTTGTAAAAACAAGTGTGATTGCAGCTTTGACAACAAGAGTGCTCTAAGGCCAGGACAATATGGCACCATCACTGAAGTGGCTTTGCAATAGGGAAAAGGTACAGTGTCCATTCTTTCAAAGGTAGCTGAATGGGCAGTGGGCCGATGGCTCCTGGTGTGCAGTGGAACAGCAGCTGGAACAGTTATTCTTGGAGGAGTAATGAAGTTGACACAGTCTGACCACTTAATGATAGACTGGCATTTAATAAAGGAGATGAAGCCACCCACAAGCCAAGAAGAATGGAAAGCTGAATTGCAAAAGTACCAGCAATTTCTAGAATTTAAAATCCTGAATCACGACAGGACACTGGCAGAATTCAAGTTTATCTGGTACATGGAATACTCACACCAAATGTGGGGTCGAGCTGTAGACCTTGAATACATCCTGCTTCACAAATGAGTCTGTCAGATATGCTACGCCTGTAGGCTGAAGGTGATGCCCCAATGTTGCAGAAAAACGTTGGGTGATTGTCCAGGCAGCTGGCTGTTTCTGTCAACTCACATTTTTTGGAAGTTGCTTGTTTGCATTTCCTGTTTTACTAGGTAATATTGTTTCCTTCTCCAGTCTCTGAGGGAGTTGAAGATTAGGTAGTTATAGTTACAGTTTTTCTTGTTAACAATTTCAGAAAAGAAACTCACTAAGGGGGTGTAAAGTATATAGATTTAAAAGACATCATAAGATAGTTTTCTGTTAGTAATACAAGATAGGATAGAAAGTGAATTAGGTACAGTTTGGACTCACCAAAATAGGATAGATAATGAAATATTTTCACTGAATTTGTCAAATGCAAATGGTCTAGACATTGTTGATGTATTAATTGCTTGTATATATTGTATATAGTTATTGTCCTTATTGCATATAGTTTTTCTTAAATTAGTTATAACTTTTTTATTTTTTTATTAGACAAAAAAAAGGGAAATGTGGTGATGTAGTGTTTCTCCCAATATACTGTGTCCCCCAATAAAAATTTATCTGAGGATCAGAGGGAGAAGCCAGCCACTACAGAAGTCGGGCAATGTTAGCACATGACCTTAATCCTATCACTTGAGAGGCAGGGATTTGTCTGGATTTCTGTGAGTTCAAGGCCACACTGGGAACAGAGCCAGGCATGGTAGCACATGCCTTAAATTCCAACAGTAGTTAACCATAGAGGTCTAGAGGTCTGTACAGACAGACAGGATGTGACAGAGCTGGGCAGGTAGAGGAAGTGATGTAGCTGGGCTGAGAGAGCCAATGGGAGACCAGAACAGAAAGGAATATAGGTGTGGATATACAGGAAGCCACTCTCTTGGGAAGCTGCAGAGTTGATGAGGTAAGGTTATCATGTGGCTGTTCCTATTCCTCTGGTCTCTGCCAGGTTTTCACCTCTATATCTGGCTCCATATTTTTTATTTAATAAGACTGTTTAGAAATTCATCTACACACAACCGCATTAAATTCTCCCTTTGCATGATGTTGGCTTATATTCCATTGAAAACAAGTGATGTGAAGCTTGGAGTCCGTGGAATAAGCAAGTACACTCTACCAAAAGGGTGGAGGAATATAAGATGAATATTTGCTGAACAACAACAACAACAACAACAGTAATAATAATGATACTTCATATAAAATTTTGCTGACTTGGGAGTGACCCAGATGGTTCAACAGGTGAAAAACACCTTCTGCTAAGCCTGATGACCCGAGTTTGATTCCTGAGCTCCACATGGTTGAAGGAAAAAACTGACTCCTAGAAGTTTTCCACTTGACCTCCACATATGTGCCATGGCATGCACGGGCTCTCCTCCACAAACGTTTAGAGATATTATAGTTTTCAAGTCCATACCTTATAGTTGGGGTATAGTTCAGTGAGAGAACATGTGCCTAAAATTCAAGACACTAAAGTTAGGAGTTTGATTTCCAGCACAAAAAGGCCTTACATTAAGTCCCTCTTTCCTACTGCATTTTAAATTTATTTTTAATTACGTGTATGTGGGGTTGGAGAGATGACTCAGTGGTTAAGAGCACTTGCTGCTCCTCTAAGAAACTGAGTTTGGTTCTCAGCTCCTACATCAGAGAGCTAACAACTACCTCAAACTCTAGGTCCAGTGGATCCAATGTCTCTGGTCTTTGCAGGCACCTGTGTTCACATGCACATACCTCTACACACTAATACACATAACTAAAAATAATAAAAATACAATTTAAAAATTATGTGTGTATCTGCCTGTATTTGAGTGTAGTTACTGTGGAGACCAGAAGAGGGCAAAAGATTCCCCTGGAATGGAAATTATAGGCAGTTGCAACAGCTAACCTGTCACTCCAACCCCACCACCATCCCCATCCCAACCCTGTTGCCTCTTATATTAAGTATCCTTTTTTTTTCTTTGTTGCATGTACATCCCTCTTTGTACAGGCCATATTCCGTCTCTGACATCAACCATTCCCCACTTCTCATCACCTATGCTAATACACACACACACACACACACACACACACACACACACACACATATATATATATATATAATTTTCTTATTTTTTTGTGTGTATGCAGACCTTTGGAGGGAGCTTAATATGCTTTTAATGAAAATGGTCATGCACTTGTAGTTGTGTGAATATTATCTTTCTTAACAAACATCTGAAAATTTCTCTGCAAATAGAACATGGATCTCTCTTATTCCATTGTTTTTTTCACACTGTAGTCCAGGGTGACCTGGACCTCACCATGTAGACCAAGCTTGTCCCAAATTAACAGCAATTCTCCTGCCTTAACCTCCTAAGTACTGGACTTATAGGCATGAACAGTAATGCCTGGATTTCTTATTTCTTCTAAATGCTGAATTCTGTTCCATGGTACTGATTCTGTCCTATTTACAGATAAAGGCTATATATACTATGCTGTGCTTCCCAGTTCCCAACTTTTGACTGAGACATAATTTCTCGCAGATGTTGGGTGTATGTGCTGCTTAAAGTCACAGTGGAATTGCTGCCAAAGAAAGTGCTAGTTGAAGCAGGATATACTATTGCCTCCAGTTAAAACCAAAAACTAGTTAGTGTAGATGAGCAAAAGTGGCTCTTCTCAATTTAGAATATTTGGAATGGGCATGCCAGCATTAAACATCCCCACACGGCTAGGGAGGCCTGCATTGCAACCGCACGTTTCTTCATATTTTCTCTCTGATCAGTCCTATCTCCCTTACTCAATACGTATGTTGTCAGTGACAGCCTGTATCCAAAGGAACTGAGTTTAGCACTTGGTGCTAGTAGTAGACTCAATAAGCAGATTATGAGATAGGATTTTGGAGCCTGAGCTGCCTGATGACAAGAAGTAGAAAGTGTATCACTAAGTGGTTAAGCAAGTGATAAAGACAAGTAGTGGTGCAACTGTTAAAATTCTTACCAGTGGTAATACAAAATAGAATACCAAGGGAAGGAAGTTTACTAGCAGGTAAAATCTTCCAAGTTCACACAATTATAAAGATTGTACAACTGAATGGTTGTTATCAGAGGCTATTGACAAACTTCACAAGCACAGTGAAAGACTAAGGATGATTGACAATGAAGGCAAAGTGGGAAGCCAAAGAAGGACCTCAATTCTCTGTGTCATAAGACACTGAAGTTAAGGATTGGGTCTGTAAACTATCTGTAGTACAATCACAATCTAGTCTCGTTTCTATCCGCTACCAGCTAATCCATCCATGAACCAAGTTCAGCCTTTTCGTACCTCTTACGTTCTGGGGGAAAAAATCAGCCAACAAATAAGGCAGTGTTGGTTGGATATATGACCTTTTTATTTCATTTGAGGAAAGGTCTCACTATGCAGCTCAAGCTGATATAAAACTCACTAGGAGCCAAGGTTGGCAATGAACTAACATCCTTTTACCTCAGGTGAGCAAATGCTGTAATTAGAGACATACATTGCCATGCCCTCTGTCTAGCACAGCAGGATGCAAGCACTTTTGACTATCACAGTGCTAGTGCTGTCTTAGAAACCCATCAAAGGAACATTTGAGGAATGCTGAGAGATATATTTATTAGTTTGTTTTTAAATTAGCATACAAAGATAAATCTTTCATTTTAGCATGTTCAAATATTGTTTTGTTAGAAATGTGGTACATGTATACAATGGAACTCTGTTAGGGTACTCAAATTTGACAAACAATGGTTAATAAATAGAGACTTTTGCAGAATTGTACACTTAAAAAAGTTAGGCTCTAGAGAAATAGTAAGAAATAATGACTTTTATTATACCCTTGAGGGAAGTTTTTCCATAGGTCACCTACTATCTATTCAATTAAATTAATAAACACTTCTATATTGATCATTCCATATTACTTTATGATATTTTTCTCAAACATACCTGCAAAACTCTGTTCCTTAGTTGACTCTGTTGAAATAAAACTTTGGTGTTCATCAACAAATATTTGCAAATGTATGCTTTTAAGTAGCATTTTAAAATGAACTATTTTTCAAGTAAGTTTCCCATCTCTCTTAAGGACATGTCAACATCACATCAAACTCATTTCCTTAAGAGTGTCGGGTGATTGATTGTAGAAAATCCATAACAAGGGATTGCATGCTTGCCAATAAAATCTCTATCGCAAGACAACTGCAAGGCTCAATCATCCCTTTGATAGAGCAAGAGTCAGTACAGCCAGCCACTGCATGGCAGGATATACAGTTTTTGCTGAGAAAAGGACTCTGAAGGACAGGTGTCAAATTCATCAATAATTAACTTGTAATAGTGCTTGACATTTATTGAAAGTAAAAACTTTGGTACATGTAGTGTAGAAGATCTGGAAAAAGCACAGTTGTTACGATGTCGAACAAAAAATACATCAGAGGGCCAGGTGCAAATTCAATTGAGAACTGGATTCTGGGGGAAATGAACTGGTCCAATGGAGAAAATAAATGACAGGAGGTCTCTGGGAGTGGCAGGAAATGGGTCTCACTGACAGTGAAAGATTGTCTGGTCCCATCAGAGAAGGAGAGTTATCCGAACCAATGTCCATGGGCTATGGCCAGCTCAAGTACCTCTGAGGTGAATCCATATCATTAAGAGCAGTAGTCAGTTGTGGATGGTAGTGCAGGCTACAGAGGCAGGGCAGGCATATTGGAAGATCTGTGCAGTTCATTGGTGTGGCAGGAGACAGTGGGCAGCAGCAAGGGGTGGAGGGTCTGTCCAGTGTGCAGCGGAATGTCAGCTTGTTGTTGGTGTCTGGGACAGAATCTAAATGTGCATAAGAATGGCTGGGCTCTTAGCACTGGAAAGGTGGTGCGCTCCACATTCAGGCCCAGAAGCCACAGCAGGGACCTGGAGACCTATTCCTGGAACAAAGGTGGGGAGGATGCAAAAGACAGGTGCACAGAAGCTTTTGGTGACTCCAGTGGCATCAGTGGTATGATGGAAAGGCACCTATGATAATTGGTGCAGCCTACCATCCTGGAGCTCCTCCACCAGGTCCAAAGGGCTGGAAGCCTAGAAGTCCTCATCCACCTCCCATCCAAACACCTGCTTCATCTCAGTCAGGAAGCCACTGTAATCGCTAAGCAGTGGGCTCTCCTTTTCGATGTGGGAGATCATATCGCAGGGCCGGGCCCTTGAGGCGAATGGTGAGGAACATCACTTTGAGCTCGTCGCTGAAGATCTTGTCGTTCACTAACTTGTAGGAGCCCGTCTGCACGATGGACTCCAGGAGGGGTTCAATGTTGCCATCAAACAGCTCGGGAAACTGGATGGGGTTCTGCCAAAGCCTGGAATGCGGGATGGGTAGGGCTGAGAGGGCCTTTATCAACTGCACTCAACCGACCATTGCTTTATGCTCACTCTGCTGGACTTGGATGTACTCTACTGGACTTGGCAGAGGTCAGCCCAGAAGCCTTGCCGGAAGTGCTTCTGCATGGAGCAATGTCTGTGATTCCCCAAGGAGAACCACCCTGGGAGCTTCGGAGGAGCCGAGGAAATGTGGAGGGGTGTGGTTAGGATGGAACCTGCTGCCAGTGGAGTGTAAGTAGAAGGAAGGTCCTAGTTCTGCAAATTTATGGATCCTCCTCAACATACCCCTCCCTACATATCCTTGAGCTTCCGCCCTAAGTATTCCTTCTTGTAAACTCAGCTTTGGCTGACAGATGAATTAGATGGTGTGAACATGCTTTCCTTCTCCATGTGTCTCTTACCAAGAGAAATATTGGCTCCCTGACTGCAGATCTGGTAGTTTTGCAGCATCAGTAGGAACGACCAAATATTTGGAAACAATGTAAAGCAGAATACTCAAAGAACACTGCACCAGAAGTTGTTACAGCAAGGAGGATTAAATGTCAAGAAAGCTCCTAATTTTTTATACATGCTGCCCTGCAATTCTGTGAAATATTGCCCTGGGCAGAGTCAGGTCCCAACAATACAACTTGATTCTTTGTGACCAGCAGGAGAAAGGATGAGTTC
>LZPO01066278.1:29516-73578 GCA_001675575.1 Neotoma lepida
CAAGCTTGGTAGGAAGTACCTTTACTCACTGAGCCATCTCACTGGCCCAAACAGCAATTTTTAAAATCAAAATTATAGTACAGTACAATCCAAAAGTAAGCCAGCTAGATATCACATGCTAAGAAATGTTAAGAATGTACTAAAATTCTTTGTTTTTCATAATTAAACCATCGTATTTCTATAAAAGCAGAAAATGTTATNTATAAGTAAAAACACTGCAGCACATACCGTGCAGGGGTCTAGAATCTGAACTGGGCGTTTCCGGCAGCATTAGTTGGCATTCTGTGGGGTCCCAGAACGCACAGAGCCAAGTGTGTGCTATCCGCTCTGAGTCAGAGCTGCAGTGAAGTCATGCAGCACCAGGAGCTCTGCCTAAAGCTTCTTGGGTTCATTGTACATTTGAGCCTGAGTTAATTTTTGGACATGTTGTGTTCAGAAACCTTTTACTGTCCTCAGATTTTTCACAGTGCCCATGTTCAGTTATATACTCAGGTGCTCATATGGGTCACAGCCCAGAGTTTTAAAAACCCTTGGGAAAACTGGCCATGGACATGCCTTTAATCTGAGCACTTGGAGGCAGAAGCAGCCCAATCTCTTATGAGTTAGAGAGCAGCTTGGTCAATCTAGAGTTCCAGGTCAGCCAGGGCTGCCTAAGGAGAGCCTGTCTCGAAACAAAACTAAAAATTAAGACACCAAACTAGATAATGGTTGAAGTTCTCTTAGTTCTTCTCTGAGAGAGTACTTTTCATTTTCAGGCCTTAGTCTCACACTCTCGTAAGAGATCAACATGAAAGACTTGATAGGCACCATTCTCAGAATTCTGAGTCATTTGGGCCTAGCCTGGAGACTCCAGATGATGCTCACTGTAACTCCTTAAGGCTACAGAGTGAAGACAGTAGGAACAGTGAGAAGAAAAGGCTATATGTAACCAAGAGTAGGCAGTTTGAAGGACCAGAAATGTCACTGCGTCTGTTAGCTGAAAACCTTAAGAAAAAAGGGAGCATGGAGAAAGGAGTATTGTGCCTACAAAAGTGAAACTTAAGAGTGTGTCTGTCCCTACAGCAACACATGCCGTATTTCCGGAAGCGAATGGTCTGGGAGATCCTCCACCGGAAGCTCTTGTGAAGACTGTCTCAGAGAGCAGACATGGTAGTGTGGGGACCAGCCCTTTGCCATCTACAGCCAGAGACCTTGGGACACCTGCTCCTCACCCTGCTCATGTGCAGCCCTTGATCCTGGACCACCCCAGGCGAGATGCACTCACAAGCACATCTGCCTTTCCTTTTGTATCTCAGATACTATTTTTGCAAAGAAACCTGGTGCTGTGAAAGGGGTGAGGGACNTCCCTAAGCTGGAGAGAGACTGCTTTTCACCTCATTTCTGCCGTCTTGTTTCCAAAGGGCTCCAGCCTCACCGAGTCCCTAATTAGAAGCCCAAGGAAAACTTGGGAAGAATCTTGGTTTCTTATAAACTCTTGTTGCTAGGCCTTACCAAGAAGTAGGAAAGGGCATGGACAGCGGGTAGGGATAAAAACCACCAGCATGTAGACATACACATGATTCCCAAGATGCAGAGTTAGGAATGGGACTGTAAACTGGACTTTGAGGCACAAGCTTAAGTCCCCTCATCCAGAACCCTTCCTATTTATATGCCCTGATNTGAAACCCAATTGCTTCTCCTCAAAGCTGTTTTGTCATTGGTAGTATCATCCCATGCTGGGCACAGCGCACAAGCCCTGGCAGACCCTAAAGTCACAAGCAGTCCTTTCCTGACAGGCAGGGGTTTGCATGTGCTGTGGGGAGGAGCCCCCCAGAAGTGCTGAGCGCAGCAACAGGGCCCCCACTTCACTGTTGCCTGCTTCTGACCAAGAAGAAGGACCTCGGTCTTTAGCATCAAATACCAGAGTTGGATGAATACAGGTCTAGCTGGTCTGTGGCTAGTTAGTTTAAATATGTTTCTAACCACAGAGAATTTTATATACATATATACTTATCTATATGTGTGTGTATACATGCACATATACACACACACGTGAAATATATATTTCACAGGGATATGCTTTTAAAAGAAAAAAAAAGACTGAATGTGTTCACCATTTAGTCTGTAGGTTTATTTTCATCTTTAAAATTCCAGCACACAGTGATCCCAACAACTGCTACGTATTGGGTGTTTGTAGACTTCCTAAGAATATTTTGCAACCTGGATGAATTTTGGCTAGGAGTAAAGGTTATCAAGGTAAACAGCATTTTCAGCTAAAAAAAAACAAAAACAAAAAAAATGGGTGGCGTTTAGATGGATCAGCCTGAGGTTTTCAAACAGCTGTTCCTTTTGTTCTTTCTAGCGTCTCTCCCACCCTCTGAGAGCTCCTAAGGTTGAGATGGTGAGATGATCCAATGCCAGTGTCATTTTGTACTTATGTTCCAGAACAGGAACATTTTATACTTTTTCTGTATTGTAATAGGTAGTTTTATATAAAATCTTTTCTCCTCTCCCCCGTGAGCCCCATCCTTTCCAGTGTTGCGCTTTCTCCTTGGGCTTATTTGAAAATTTTACTCTGTTTTATACCAGGCTTGTTTAGTACATTTTTCTATGTTTTACCACAGGTTACAATTTGACGACGACAACAACTATTTTTTTTTATATTCCATTGTTAAACTGAATGTTACCGTCTCCACTCCAGAAACCAGTGTCCTCGCTCTTCCCTTGTTCCCTGCATGTTGGAGGAAGAGAGACCTTTGTACATTTATGTTTCCCTCTTGTACTCCTCCTCTCTTCCCTCTGCCCTCCCTTTCTTTTTCTTTTGATTTTCCCTAGGAAATAAATAGCTTTCTGTATATGAGTTGCTGGGACCTTTCACACTCTTTTAGAAAACTGTGGCATGCAGACTCACTGTAGGACTTCTAGAATGCTGTCTGACTCTTGGTACTTACTGTATTTAAGTGACAGCTTACTCGGTGGCACTTTGGACTGTTAATATAAAGACAAGCTTTTCAGACTTTTCTCACTATTATCTGGGGCTCATCAAAGATAGTTTTCTGTGTTTATTGTTTGTTCCTTTAGACCATATCTGTTTTATCTTCCTCAGAGATTGTGTATGGACCAAAGCAACAAATATTTATTGCCATGTATAGCAGAATATGAGACATGCAACAAAAGCACTTTGCAAAAAATATAAGGAATTCTTGAGCCTGTCTGAGGTCAGCTCCCTTTTTCCAATGCAGTTTAAATATGTACCAGGTAAAAGCTAGTGATCCCAAGGCCACTGGCCAGCCCAGGACTAATAGGAGTGGCCAGATATGATGGGGTGGCTTAACGGGAATCATGTACAGACTTGTATAATAAGCCATTCTTAGAGAGCCAGTCAGCAAGAGGAGGACAAGTACCTGGAAACTTCCTTAGTTCAAGAGTGAACTTTGATGACCAAGACTGAAGATGTTTCTGTATTCTGTGGCCAAGGTTATGCTACCAGTATCTGTTTAACCTGCTTTAAACTCAATGTGCCTATTGTTTTCCTTCTCTTCGTCTCTTTTCCCCTGGGTTCAATGCTCATAACCATCTCCCCTCCCCTACNAAAGGAATATTTGAAGGATGATAAGCATTGCATGGCAGTTACAAACTTTTCAACAGAAAAAAACCACAGTCCCAGCAGTCATCCCTGGACAGTGTACNGAGAAAATAAGACTTGTCTCTGCCCTTCTGAGAACANGTGCTGCGATGTGTGAAAGATAGTTACATCCCGTTGATGACTTGAGATCCACTGTGACTCCCGGGAGTCCTGTGTAGTGTTTGGTGTAAGTATTTCTCCATCATACAGCCCAGAGACTTACTGTCAGTTCCCTCTTCCAAATATGAGGTGTACTTCCATGTGATACCAGGTTCTGTTCTTTAGCCAGTGTGATCATGCTAGCCTCTTCTGCTTACTGGCCTCANCACTGGTAGCTTTAGTGTCTTAGTGTTTCAAGGGTAGAACAGATAACCTNGTAAACATCTCCACCCACCCTATCCCAAGGCTGCCCATCATCACCACCTGGTTTTACACGGCCCATCATGGTATGCTCTCTAGTGGATCGAGGAGAGGCTTCGTTAAGGAGNTCCTTTGCTTTTAAAATCTTACCCTCCAATCTCTCTGTGCCATCCTCCAAGCTCTGAAAATTATCAGAGTAAAAAGTGACTAGCACANGTTGTTTTGTTTTTCCTTGCTCTGTCTGCATGGCTGATNTTAGACAGAGTAAGATGATTTCAAATTGAGGTTGAAGATAAGTGTCAATCAAGACCTACATCAGAACCTTGCCTAAATAGAACATACCTTGATGCAGGCTTTTCTTCCTTGTAAGCTGAGGAATAGCCATCAGTTATTTAATGACTTCTAGGGATTGTCTTATCCTTGACAAAACCCAAGTGCTAGGAAAGGCAAGTGGGAGAGAGGTACCCAAGAGCCCAGACTCCGCTCTGCTCAGGCACCCTCGTTCAGTTTAGTCCTTTCTTAAGCACCTCCTAATTACAGGCACCCACATTTGACCTTAAAGCCCTCTGGTCATATGATCTTCACATCTCCTGTCTGGACTTCTGTAGCCCTAATGAGGAAATGGGATAACTTCCCTGCTTGCCTTCCGGGGTGGACCAACGCATGGAGCTGTCAAGGCCCAGAGATTGGGTTGATGCTGTTTTTGTAATAGAGTGCAAGCTTATGTGTTCTGGTCTGCTGAGGATATGGCAGAGCTCATTTCTCTGAAGCATTTATTTAGAATAACAGTGTTGTAAGGGTGTGAGGAAGGACTTCCAAATGCTGTAGTCCCAGAGGGTTCCTTCTGCTTGCAAACAGTGCTCCCCTTGGCCTCCAGCAGAAGCACCTTCCTCCTCAGCAGTTNAGCATGCTGTCATTGGGGTTCTCAGGCTCTACCCCAAGAGGCTTATTGGAACATCTTTTTTAACCCTTTGAGTAGGTCCTCCATCATTTTTATTGACAGTGATATCCCTTGCACACTCAGATGACGGGTGCCTTCCTCTCTGTCTTGCCATCTAAAGGCACTTCCATACCTGAAACACAGGGAATCCCTTGTCTAGGTATTTCGTAAGTGTGAGGCCCAGCACTGGACTTAAGAGCCCTGAAATGGGGGAAGAAAGATGGTTTGACCAAGGAAATAAAAGCCACCTTGTCCTTGGAGTCTTACAGTCTATAAGTTTATAGTTTGCCTGATGTGGAGGCTAANCAAACACAAACATACCTTGTCATTAGCACATAGTTGAGAACAAAGCTGAAGTGGAGGCAGGGGTCAGGGGATGTGTCAGAGATGTTGCCTTTTTTCTGTGTATGTCACTCCCTAGTTTTGGGTTATTTTTTTTTTAATTGATTTATTTAAAATAAATTCTGTGGATTTTGCTTCTGTGCTTTGACTGGGGACTCTGAACTCAATAATATATTTGTTGGCTCTGAGACTGTTTCTGTCTCCTCTCATATATATGAGGTGTTGTGTGTGTGTGTGTGTGTGTGTGTGTCTATATATACGTATACATTACATAGATAGCCCCCAACTGTCTGCTGATCCAAACTGGACCAGTGATTGGATCCTCACTGTGGTCTGGATTTCTGAATCCACCCCTTAAACCAGGAGACTGAATACTGTTCATTCATTCATTTCACTCCACATACCTGGAAGTGAAGCCTGGGGCACAAATAACATGCAAATGTGTGGCTTTTTGATGCTTTTACAAACTAACCCTGTCTGTAGAGGCTGCCAAAGAGCTCTCTTGAGGCCAAGCNCACCAGTCCGGGCTCCAGGCCACTCTGCCTCCTTGCTTTCCTGCTTTTCCTCANGATATTACCTCCAAGTGCTTCCCTCACGCTCATGCTCACAAGAGGGAAACTCTGAACGTACAGCCGCGCATAGCCTCTGGAGAAACACTGTTGGTTAGGAGAGTCCAGGTTGTCACCAGACAGATTTTTGAACTCTTGGCGGGGGGTGGGGGTGGGGGTGNCATGATTAAGATTTTTCAAACATCGCACAATGGCTAGAGTGAGGAATGAAACCTTTAAACCATGTACTTCCTGACTCTGGTTAGCTAGCTGGCAATTGCCTGAACCTTCTCCACCCTACAAGAAGACTGNTCTCAAAGTGGCACCTGCACCAGTGTCCGTAAAAGACNCCTCNCCTCAGCTACTCCTGGATGTTNCTNTGGTCATGGCTGTGCAGAAAGTCCCAAAGGAAAAGGGACGAGTGCTTGTTCTGACACCTTGTTAGTTCCTCNTGTCCTGTGCACATGTACCATCAGCCCATTGCTGTGGCCTTGCAGACACTGCATGTGGCTCTCTACCTCTCTGCCACCCTACTCTCCCGTGCTGCCTAGTGATACCACCTGGCCTCCTAGCCTNACTGCTTCCTCTAACTGTTGGAACACCCAGATCCAAAGTCTATAGCTTCTTCACTCACATCTTTCTCCTCTGTTTCCCAGCATCTGGGCATGATGCTAGTTACTGACTTGCGCTATGTGTCTCTTGTTAAAATGTCNGCACTCCTCCAGGCGTCTAGCCCAGCTGAAGGAGACAGGCTAGGTGAAGGGGTGAATGAATTGCTATTATTGATGNCTCCCAGTTNTGTGGTAATTGAAAGAGACAGTTTTGTGTAACCCAGGCTGGCCTCAAATTTGTCATGTAGCCAAGGATGACCTTAAGCTCCTGATCCTTCTGTCTCCCAAGTGTGTATCACAACTGGCCCTTTTTGTTTTGGATTCATGTTTTATTATGCTTTTTAAATGTATTTATTTTGATTTTATGCATATGAGTGTTTTGCATGTATATATATGTCTCTGTACCCCTTGTGTGCCTGTTGACTGCAGAGGCCAGAAGAGGGCATCGGACCCCTGGGAACCAGAGTAACAGACAGTTGTGAGCCACTACATGGGTGCTGGGAATTGAATCTGGGTCCTCTGGAAGAGNAGCTAGTCTTTTAACTGTGGAGCCATCCCTCCAGCCCCATGGGTTTGTTCTTGAAGTTGCCTCATTGGCTAGCCAGGCTTTTGATCCTTCTCGTTCTCCTGAATGTTGCGGTTATAGCATGTGCCGCCATACCAGAGCTTTCATTTTGAGAGCTTCCGCTTTGATATTTGTTTGTTTGTTTGTTTAGGAAGAAGGATTTCTCTGTGTAGCTCTGGCTGACCTGGAACTCATGTGTCCCAGTCTTACCTCGAACTCAGAGATCCACATCNCTCAAGCTCCCAAGTGCTAGGCTGGCCCCTCATCTAACTTCTTACTTCCTCATTTCTGCTTCCTATCCACTACAGAGTCTTTGGCTTCAAGTTTTTTGGTTTGTTTTCTACTTAGCAGCTAGAGCCATCTTCTAACAGTACTAATAATGTAATAGCATTCAAGGCCCTGGTCTCAGACCTGCATGCCAACCACTTCGTAAGCATTGCGTCATCGCCCCTCAGCAGTCTGTGATTAGGAACCAATGTCANCACTTCTGAAATGAGAAAATGGAGCGTAGACACTGAAGAGCCCANCGAGCCTTCCAGGTCACCCTCCCAGCTAAAACCCAGGCAGAGAGCCTTTAGTGAGATCCACTCTGCCATCCTCGGCTCTTGTGACCAAGATTGGGTCTTTACTAATCTCTTCACCTCAGTTTGGAAGCAGGAGGGNGAGGCGGAGTCCCCCTGCCTTCAGGATTATTGTTTTCTTGGCTTCTTCAGACAAGGTTCTCTCCCACCCTTCCCCAAGTGTCATTTCTTTCTTCACTACCTGTCCAGTCCTTTAAAGTTTCATCTAACCCAGAAAGATAACCTGAAGGACAGAGGGAGATGAAATCCAGAGGTGCCAGGTGGCCCCAGCCCATCCGTGCACATGGCCTCAGGAGGCAGGCAAGGTTTGTGCTTGTGCGTGCGCGCGCGCACACACACACACACACACACACACACACACACACACACACGCATGCACACTCACTCGTGCACACACACGAGTCTGGAGACATTTCTAATGGTCCGTTCTGTCTTTTCACCACAGCCTCACTCATTCTTGTTAGTGTGGTGCTTCCTCTGTCCGCTTTTGAGAATCTCAGGAATGCAGAACCCTGTGCTGTCCCTCTGTCTTCCGTCCCCACCCCCACACACTAAGCCCCTCTGCCCTGTGAGGGAAATTTTATTCAGGGAGCTAAGTGGGAGGCGTCATGACCCTCTGACTGGAAAAGAAAAGCAGTGNTCTCAGCCCTTCCCCCACCCTCTGCTGTTGCTCAAGCCGTTCTGCCACTCTTCATCACAGATGGCTTCCACCCTCACCAGAGGCCTCGCTTGATGGTAATTACTCCTAATTGTTTTCCCTGGCTTCCAAGGCTTCTCTTGGCTGCCCTCAGCCAATAGCGCTCTCGAATGTGCTTAGAGAACATGGACTCAGTGAGGGAGGNGAGCCTCTTTGGGCCTCAAACCCCGGATTTCCAGATGTAGTTTAGACGGAAGGCTCGCAGAGAATAGTGACCAGACTTGAAGGTCAAGGACCTGGGGGGCGTTGGACATTTCCTTCCCTAAGACACTCAGTACTAGGGTTTTTTGGGATCTGCCAGAGGGAATGGCAGCACTCCTGAGCGGGGCTGGAGAGCTGAGGAGAGNTTGAGGGTGGTGCATAACATCGGCCCTTGCTCCTTCAGCTGGGCTACTGATCCCATTCATTCTACCTCCAGGAAAAGGGTTCCAGGGGGTCTAATACACTGGTTAGAAAATGATCTAGGGGTGACAGTCAGAGAGAAAGCATAGAAATGTCTTATTGGTTCAGTATTTACTGCAGTACCTGCAGTGTGCCAGGCTTCTGCACTAGGAACTAGATGCTTTCTGTCCCCTGGTGCAAGCNCATAGCATCTTCCTATAGCGCCAGCCCTGTGTCCTACAGGGCCATGGCTCCTGGCAGCATGAGTTACAGCCCAGGTATCCCACTCACTTCATCCTGACTCACTGCAGCTTCACTCAGCTGCACAGGGCCTTTTCTAGTGGGCACTNCATCCTTTTTGAGAGGAATCCAGAGGAGCAGAAGTAAGGATGGAGAGTGGACCAGTTTTACAGCCCCAGACCTCTAAGGTAGTCTCATAGACATGCCAGAAAGGGTCTGGGCTAACAACATTCCCTTAAATTCAGTGATAGATGATCATACTGTATCTAAGCCTTTCCCATGTTTGGGTCAAGACATAGGCAAGATTTTGATAAAAATATCTTTATGGACAAATGAATTTATCCCTATCTATATATCTATNCATCTGCCTGTCTATCTGCTACCATCTACTCAACCATTCGCTCACTCAACTACTTTAGGTCCTACTCGGTGCCAGGCACTGGAGGTATAGGGAAGATANGNTATGGTTGCTGGTCTCCATGGGTCTGTCCTTTGGTCCCCAGGAACTTCTCTCAGCTCCAGATACTTTTTCAGAAGCCAGGTCTCCCTTCTGTCNTGTAAGGGAGCAGACACCAACCCAGGAGGTCTTCTAGTGGCTAACTAGAAGTCTTAAACCAGAGGCCATTGGTAATTGGGGCCAGGATAGTGGTTGGAGGGATGAGGAAGGCACCCAGCCAGGCCACTGAACCCATCGCTGTGGTTTGGCTCTGCTGGTAAAAAATAAAAAAAAAAATAGCAGGTTGGACAACTGTCTCCCTGTGTCCTGTGCGCCAGGCTGCTCCCAGACAGGAATCACTCCATTAAACAAACTACAGCCAAGGGCAACAGGGGTCTGGGCCCAGAGAAGTCTGGAAGGGGGAGTGGGAACATGGGCCCCTGGACAGGACTTGAGCCTGCCTGTCCATTGCAGATAGAATTGTGCAAGTGAAGCCGGCTGGCTGGAGGTATGAGCATACAAAGTGGGCGCTAACGCTGAGGTAGGAGAAAGCCACACTCGAGGTCCCAGGCACTGGAAGGGGAGCACATCCCGAGTGAAGTTCAGATGGCCATGCATATAGGTTCACTTGCTAGAGCCTGCTCAAGAGGAAATTAGCAGTAGGAGTAAGAAGTGATAACAGGACACTGGGTGGAGCGTTGACATACACGCTGTTCTGAGCTGCAGTTTGTGTGTTATCTTCCGCATATTTTACTTCATTCTAAAATCAGAAAAACTGTGTGCCTTGGGCTTCTCAGGCCTCTNCCCTTTTTACGTGTGGCTGAGGTTGAGCTAATGGGACCTGCATACACAGNGGCTCACACAGCCTTGAAGACAGAGGCCCATTCATTCCAGGAGCCGCAAAGCACCTCTCGGGCTGGCCTCTAGTCCTGGTCCTGTCCCACCAGTGTGCAAGGGAGCGACGTGCGTCTTTGCACATGCAGCCTTACCCTCAAGCACACACAAAAGCCACACTCAAGCTCTTTAACCCCTCCCCACCGCGTACCTCTTGGCTCAGACTCTGGCTGTACCTTTCTCAATCTTACCCAGTGTTGGGCTGGTTAAGAGTTACCACCAACAAACTCCTGGACCCCGGGCAGCCCACCTTAGTGGTACTTGCAAGACTTCCCAGATCTTGGAGGAGAAATAGACATCATCTTAGTCAAAGAACAACATGNAGACAGAACCTGCCAGCAGAAGAAGAGGGTTCAAGTGACAGCTATGCCACGAGTGAGTTTTGAGACCTTCAGCAAGATATTTTATCCATCCGGGTTTGTTTCCCTACTGTAAAAAGGGAGAGAAGAGCTCGAGTAAGGGCCCTATGTAAGCCTTCTGGAATAATGTGCTAAGCAGGGGCCTTTGAGTCCCCTCNAAACTTAACCAGTGAGCTGAGCCTGTAGAGGTGGNCCAGTGGTTAAGAGCACTGACTGTTCTGGTAGAGGGCCTGCCCAGGTTTTGATTCCCAGCACCAANGTGTCAGCTAACAACCATCTCTAACTCCATTTCCAGAGGACCTGAAACCCTTTTCTGGCTTCTGTAGGCACTGCACGCATGTGGTGAACAGACATACATGAAGGCAAAATATCCACACACATAAATATCGTTTTAAAAATAAATAACCAGTGAATTTTCTGAACATTCAGGAGTCGGTTCTTTTTAAGTGGTGCAAGCATTGCTATTTAAGCCCACACAGTCCTTTAGGGTCAGGGTCAACTTCACCCTCCCCCTAGGGTCTTCATGATCCTTGTTCTTTCTTACACCTCAAGCTCTGGAAACACACTCCCCTGTCTCCCAGTGATGCTCTCTCATCTGATGGACCAACCACTTCCTGGATTGGGTCCATCTCTGCAGGGACCAAGGGAAAACAGCATCGTGCTATGTGTCGGGAAGTATATGATGACAACTCCATGGGGACCTCAGCTTCTGGATGCTTCCGTGCCTGTGCAAGGGTGAACTTGAGGATGTTCCCAAACAGGAGCTTCTCCAGCTTTCCTGAGGACCTCTCACCACACACCTCTCAGGTGTCCATGCTTCCATTCCTGCTCCAGCACAAGCTAGTTTCCTACCCTGAAAGGCCCCGGGGTCCTGTGTAATGATGGGAAATGTAGGCGGCAGAATCCAAAGGTGGCCTAGAATCACCTCAACACACTGGAAAAGGACAAGTGCTCCTAAAATGTAAATTTTTAACTCCAATGTTTGATTATTTTTGGGTCAAAACAATTGATAATTATGGAAAAGTGAGAACTTGCCCATTACAACTTCTTTTCAACTACAGTCTTCGCCATTACAACTGCTTTTATTTTTTAAAGCCAATTTTTCAACGATTGGCACTTGTAAAGGTTTTAATCCAGCACTAAGGGCTCTGCATTATCCCCAAATAAGAGAAACATTTGAGTCCCTCACCATAACCCTTGGGGAAGGAGAAACAGCCATGTGCTATGGAAGACCAGAGAATACGGGACCAAGGGGCTTTGTTCTAGCCTCAGTGCTATCACTTGCTAACTAAGGGGCCTCTGGCTTGCCTTCCCTGTAGCCCACCTCAGCCACAGTATTTCTAGCTCTCACCTATATGCACGACAGCACCTGGTTTCTTTATAGATTGCAATAACTGCAANTGGGGTTTCAGATACGAAAGCACACTGACGGCAGTCACTCCGTCAACATTAGTTACTGGTAGAGAAGAGGATGGAAGGAAACTCAAAGAGTGGCCACTAGAAAACTTAGGATGTCATCTCTTTACATCCTGGCCTCAAGTTCAACTCAAAGATCCCCAGGGAAGGAGACCCCAGACCCCCCCAGGTCTGGGCTCAGTTTGCTGAAGGCAGTGTAAGTTGCTGAAATAAACACCATTTTTTCACATGAACTATAGATTTCATTCAGGGCATATTTCTAAAAAGGATGTCATTGCTTTATAAACCACAAAAACAGGACCATGAGAGGCATGACTCTATCCACAGCATATTCTGCTGAAGTCCTATGGTGTCCGTGAGGACTGCCCTTCCCACAGTCCCATCTTCCCTCTGGCTCTGGCAGAATGAAGTTCAGTGTAGCCTGTCAGACATATGGTTGTCCCAGCCTATGAACTGAAAATTGGCTTTCCCTGGCAGCCCCCAAGCACTGCATATTTTTTTCAGCACCTCTCACCAGCCCCACAGATGAATTTATCTTTTCTACATGCGCCATTTGGCTGTTTCTATTGCAGGGGACCGTGGGTTCAATGGGTTTCACTGTTCTGCCACACTGACAAACAGCCACAGCTCTGTTCTCTCAGCCAGCCCTGGGGCCTGGAGGCCTGCCTGTGGGAATTCCAGAATGTTAGAGCTGGATGAGATGACAGCTCTTGCCTCGTACTGCCCCAGCCACTGCACAGGGGGAAACCGAGGCCTGGAGGGGCAGCTTAAGGAGCATGGGATGGTAGGCTTTCCTGTGTCAAATCCAGTGTGCACCCCACATGGGCACCAGTGTCTCCCAAAGCCCTGGCCTGCTGTCCAATAATAGGAAAGCTCTTCTCTAACATTGGGCTAAAAGCAGAGTCCCATACCCTTTTATGTTCACCTTGGTGTAGTCTCCAGAGAGATGGGACTGAGCTCACTTGTTTTTTTAAGATTGAAATCAGTTTCCTCTAAAAGGACTAATTCCTGGCCCTTCCTGAGCAGCCTGTGACCACCAGGCTGGAGAGAAGGCCACACACCCTGGGTCTCATGAAAAATAAATCCAATTGACTTTCATAACAGATTTATTAATTCACAGAACTGAAAATCATGGGAGGTTCAGGATAGCTTGATCAAGCTTTAGTTTGTTTCCAGTAGTTCTCTTGGCTCTGCTTTCCTAATATGTTGGCCCCTCACAGTGAGGGCCCCTTACAAATCCAAATGTCCACACAAATCTTGCACAAGATTGTCTTTAAACCAAGCTTTGTCTCATACTTTGTATGGATCAAACTGAAGAAAACTTTCTCTTGGCTGGAGAGATGGTTCATTGGTGAAGAACATGTACTGCTCTTCTAGACCCTGAGTTCTTTCCTCGGCACACACATCAGATAGCTCACAACTGCCTGTAACTCCAGCTCCAGGAGGATCTGACTCTGGCCTCTGCAGGCATCTGCACTCACAGACACATCTACACACACACACACATCTACACACACACTTAAAAATAAAATAAATTTTTAACAAAAGAAAAATCAACTTATTGTGTGGATTCTGAAATTAGGCTAATTGACCCAGGTCAATCAGGTCCTTTCTGTCACTAGGAAATTAGAGTGGACTCTATCAGAATAGCCATTTTCTTTCTACACAGTGGTATGGAGTGTGGCAGGGGCTGGGGGAGCCAAGCCAAGTATTATTTATAGGGGGCATTCATTAGGGCTAAATAAGATAACACATACAGGGTTTCCAACAGCACCTGGCACACAGGAAGTGCTGCCATTTTTATTAACTGTTAGCGTTATTGCTGTCCTGAACACACACCACGAAACAGCTTCCAACACTTCACTAAGGGCTAGCTTGGGGATATGTTTGCTGTGGAATACATATGTGTGGAGTGCAGACAGAGAACTTAGTACCTATGCAGTGTATAATGACTATATATGAATAGTCAGGATTCCCACCACCCCAAACGTTTAAAATTTGTGTATGATGAGAATCATTTGGGTTCTTTTCTAGTTGTGAAATGTCTCCTGAAGTAAGAAGGAATTTCTCTTATTTAAGAATTACTAGTTTTTATTTTACATTGAGAGTATTTTCTCTGAATATATGTCTGTACACCATGTATGTGCCTGGTACCCACAGAGGCCAGAAGGGAATGATGAATTCCTTAGAACTGGAGTTATAGATGATTGTGAGCCACCATGTGGGTGCTGGGAATTGAACTCAGAACCTGTAGAAGAGCAACCAATGCTCTTAACTGCTGAACCATCTCTCCAGTGTCTCAAAGGAATTTCTTTATTTTTGGTACCCACTTTCTCTATCCTCACTCCCAATGTCTTGTGACCATTATTCTACTCTCTTCTTTTAATATTGACATTTTTGGCTTCCGTAAAAGAGTGAAAACATGTGGTATTTGTCTATCTGTGCCTGGCTAATTTTAACATGTAATTATCCTCAAGTTTCATCCACATTGCCACAAATGACAGGGTTTTATTCTTTTTATGGTAGACTGACACTGCATGTGTGCATGTACCATGCTTTCTTCATCCATTCATCTACCTGTGGGCATCCTGGCTGGTACAAGCCCGGCTGTTTCAGAGTGGTCCTCTGGCTGCTGTCTCTGCATGTTGCTTCTCTCTTAGGCCTCTAGCCTCAGGTCCCAGGGAATCTTTTCAGCTCTGGAGCTCCACCATCCCACTCTTGATGATGGTTTCTGCTGCAGTCCTGTATCTCCCAGCTGCACCCAGCAGCCAGTCTATCAAATAGCTTCCTTTATGGCCAAAACATTTTAAGTTCTCCCTGTCAANGTTGTTTTAAGGCATCCTGGACCCCTGCTCTGTTCTGTCCTTTGACTTCTTCCAACACCAGTCCCACAACTTGTGGTAAATAAATGTCACCCTTTGCTGAGCTCCTATTTGCTCAGGGACACAACCTTCTCTCTTAGATAGAAAGTTCAGGGGCACCTTCANTGGTTCCTACCAACTCCCAGTTCTATGTGGGTTGATCCCAAGTTTGAGGGATTAAGATCCTATGGGAAAGTTCTGTGAGCAAAGACTTTGGNTATAGTCCACACTGCTCCATGTCTAGTCCAGATAGCTAGTCTATGGGCCTGTCTTTGGCCTTCTTGGAACAGCAAACACAACCAGTCCTACAGATTTCGAGGCACAAGTAGTGCTGGTTCCTAAGATTCTGGTGGCTTCTAGGTCAGCACCAGCCAACTGCCTTTAACTTGCTATGCCTAGAGGAAATCATCCAAACAAGTCAGTTCCTTTTGCCTTNTGGACACCAGATAGGCCAAAAGACGCTATGCCGTGGATCTGATTGANGGCTCAGTGAGAAGGCAAGGGAAGTTTATTGTTTGTAGTTTACAGATAAGAATAATAGTCTGAAAAACATTTAAATGGCTTGCTTAAGACCAGCCAGCTAGACAGTGGAGAATGGGTCACCTGCAAGTCCAGGTCCTTCTTTGCTGTTGTACCTGGATCTTGGACAAGAGAACCTTGAGGGTCCCAAGCAGGTCTTCATCTTGTACCTAACCCAGAGTCTTGCCTGGTGGGTACTTGAGTCCTTTGTCTTTTCTGTCACAGTCTGAACCACAGTGGGGACTGGGCTGAGCAACAAAGCAACCAGCCGGCTGATTTCNTGCCCTGCGTCTGTCCTTCAGAGATGAGAAGATAGTGGGATCAAATTCTTAGCTATGTCTAGAAACATGGCCATGGTGACATGCTAAGTTCTTAGGCTGTCTCTGTAGCTCTCAGGTTGTGCACCCCTGGCTTTTCTCTGACTTCAGGCTCCAATCACCCTACACTCCTCCTCTGTGGGACTTGATATTCCTTCCTTCCAGGCTCTTTGTCTCCACAGCTGTTTTCTCTCAGCTTTCCTCTCTCATTAAGGTACTTTGCCTGTGCCTCCTTCAGAACTTCTAGACCCAGCTGGCCTGTGAAAGGCCTCCAGGACTGAGAGGCTCCCAGCCCTCCATGGGCCCTGCCCCTCCTCACCTTAGCCGCCCCTCCTGGATGGTGGGGCTGAGGCAGGCGCAGGGCTGCAGTTAGAGCCACTTCCTCGGGTACAAAAGGTTCTTTCACCCCCTCAGAGATGAGGTTTCCAGGCAGGTTATTTTTATAGCAGGATCCTTCAGAGAAAATAAACAAAGTCAGACACATACACACACCAGCCCTTCACACCCCTCAGCCCCTTCCCTGAAGAGGGGCCCAGCCTGGCTGAGCCGACATGGGGACGCCCACCACCCCAGAGTGACTGCCAGTTCCCAGAACTGAGGGTCCAGGCTGGAGGAAGGGTGTCCGGGGTTGGCAAGTGAGCTAACAAAAGCCTGCTGGCCCTCCCGGCAAGCAGNAGGTTGGGGTCAGCTGAAACTCTGGAGGGCCTCTCAGCACAGGGCCAGGGTAGGGTCCCTAGCTCTGTAGTTGTAGGGAAAGATGTAGACTCAGGCACAGTTGATGGTTTCCTAAGTGCTGATCAAGGACCAGTCGGGCTTGAACACATTCCCCACATTCTCCATTCACTGAGTCCAATCAGCTGGAACTAGTCAACACTCAGTACCCACTGCTGTGTGCCAGGCACTGTGTTAGGTGCTCAGCAGACAGAAATAAACAAGACACATGAGACATGATCTGAGAGCCTACCAGCCGGGCAGAGGGGCCTTTATTGCCACACCACAACAGCTCGGGGCACATAGTTTTATGCCCTCCTTACAGTTGGCAAAACTGAGACTTGCCGAGATCAAGTGACTTATCTCGGGACGTGTGTGCCTTTGAAGTCAAGGGCACCAAGCACCAGGGACTCAGGGATCTTCCCAGCAGGTTTCCTGTAGGGAAGAGTTTCAGCTAAGAAGGTATAGAGAGCAAGAAGCCTGAGAAGGGACGTGGGGCCAAGGCATAGGCTGGTGTGCAGATTCCGTGGGATCTCGGGCCGTTCCAGACCTAAGGTGGGCACAGCATTCCCTAATCCTTGAGGGTGGGCAGTCAGCAATGGTGCCTCCCCTGACAGAGCCCAAGAAAGGAAGGCTCTTCTCAGAGAGGAAGGCCTTTCATAACCAGGTCCACTGCAGTCACAAAGCTTCTTTATGACGAAGCCTTGGGTTTGAAAAAAAAAAACATAAATCATGCACATTCCGGGCCAGGCATGACAAAAATACACAGCCTCGGCAGGTCCCTGCACAGCGAAGGCAAACAGATCCCTGGAGCAACACTGGGTGTCCACACAGACGGCCACTGTCCTCAGCCTCCCTTAGCAGAGCCTGTGCCCCAGCTTTGGGGAGCGTCCCTCCTCCTTGGCACGACAGAGAACTCCAGATACCGGACATTCACACTAATTCCCCTGCAAGAGAAGTGGAACCAGTTCCAGCATCACCTCAGCCTCAACACACATTCGGACTGCTTATGACTGATGGTGGGGTGAAGGAATGTGCCCCTTGTGTAGACGCTCCAACTGTCATTGGGAGCTTGAGCTCTAGTGAATTCTCCAAGAGCCCAAAATAACACAGCCAGGTATCTGCTTCCTTATCTNTAAAACAGAGCTAATAGTAAGTATATCACTGAAGTCCTAAGAACTTAGATAGGCAGAGGCAAAGCCAGCCCTGACCTGAGCACTCAGTCATGGGAGCCTCAACTGGCCTTCTCCCCAGGACTCTGGCTAAATCCCGACTCCTTCATTCAGGCTTGAGAATAGCTATACTGAGACTCTGGGATACAGGCTCCTGGGCCCTGCCCCAACTCCAAAAACTTACATAATGAAGGCTACTCTGACCTTATCTCTTAACACCCCCAAATCAAGCAAGAGACCTGGCAGGCCTTAAGACCCAGCCTGAGATGGAGACCCTACCCTACAACTCTCTGGTTACCACTCGGCCCTCTCTGGGCCTCCGTTTATTATTTTGTGTTCTCTGGGGTTCTGGCTCTAATAGCTTTTCCCTGCCTTGGCCCCTCTTAGCTGACACCTGGANCGCCTCCCTGAGCTAACTCTTNCTTTTCTGTCACTGCTAATGAGATTTCGAACAAAGCCATGAGTAGCTGGGAAGCCTGCTTACAGAGACTGCTGGACTGCCACCTGGGGAACCAGGCTTCTGTGGGAAGGAGATGTGGCAAGCAGGCAGGGAGGGAAACAGCATTTCTTTCCAAAAAGCCCATGGGGGCAGGGGATGTGGAGTTACATGCAACTGGGGCCTGCTTTTCCTTTGGCATGCTCCACAGTGGCCACAGGACTCATCCCACCCAACACGTTGTAGCCACCTAAACAAGAATGGAAGGAAGCAGGGCCAAGAAGCGGGGTTTGAACCTTGTAGGGTGCTCCTAGTCCGATGGCTGGTACAAGCAGAGGCTGGTGAATGCTGGTAGCCTCTCTAAAGTCTGTTCAGANCAGACACCCTGTCTGTCCCCAGGCACCATCTCTGTCATCTTCCCTCTAGTTCCCTGCANTGGGGAAGTCCATACCCTACCTCCACTATATACCCACTCCTGGGAAGATGCCAGTTACTGGGGCAAACCCACATTAGAAGACAAAGCTTGAGAAAGGGCCTTGGAGACATGACCACACAGAGAAGAGGAGGCTGTGGGATGACGGGGAATAGATAGTCCTCAAGTCTCCACAGAAAGGGACTCAGCTCTCAGGCTCTAGGGAACCTCCAATCAAGAGACCCATAAGGAACTACTACAGGACATACACAAGCAACCAACAAATGTTTATCATATACCTGCTCTGTGGAAAACGAGTGTCAAGATTGCTCTTGGCAAGAGCTGGACTCCACTTTCAATGAAGACACAGCATCACGGTCACCTGTTAGTGCAGATCTTCTGTTCCAGGAGCCCCGTGTCATTCTCTTCTCCCAACAGAGCTGGGAGGAGGCGGATATGGTTGCCATCACCTTCTCCTTGCAGGTGAGACAACTATCTGAGAGGACACAAGCCTGGTACACTGTAGTGCCGAGATCACACTGAAAGCTGTCTTTGATCATGGGCTCTGCTAGCTTGTCTCACCTGCAGGGAGGGCATGAGGGAGACAGGCAGAACTCTGCTAGGCAATTCACAACCATAGAGCAGTCTGAGCCCAGGGCAGACCAAAGGAAGGAATCCCACGGCCCTAAGCAGGAAGCACCTGGGTGTACTGGAGGGGCTGACCTGGGGTAGAGATGGGGCTGTTGNGGTATACAGGCTCTTGAGGGCCAATGCAGGAGTTAGCTGCCGTCTTTTTGGTAAGGACAGCTCTTACAGAGAATGAGCCTGGCCAAGAGGCAGAGGACAGGAGAACCATGGCCACGTGAGCCAGGACAGATCACTGGAGTTCTTTGGACCTGGAGCATCCAGAACAGACTCTCCTTGTTCAGACCAAATGTGTCTGTCAGTCATCAGAATGCCACATCCAGGCCATGTTGAGGACTGGGATCATGTATGGAGTCAGAAGACACCACAGACTGCTGTTGGCTTAGTAGTTTCTTTCCTGGGCTTCTCAGTCCCCCTGCTTTACCTTAACCATTTCAACAGAATCCTCCCCAAATCACCCAGCAGCCTCTGCTCTCAGCAAGTGTTACCTTGTTACCTGCCCCTTGCTTTCCCAGCTCAAGTGACCTCACTGGAAGAGACCTCATTGGAAAAGGCATGTCAGAAAATCATTCAGTGCCAGGGGAGGGAAGGAAGTCCTGCAAGGCGGGGGTAGGGGAGGGGTCTCTTTAAACAAGGCCCAGGGGGGACCTTGGGGTGTGAGACTAAGGGGCCTAGGGAAGTGAATGAGGCCTTGGAGAGGGCTCCTGAGCAGCNAAGCCATGTGCAGAGATGATGCTGCCAGTGCAGTGTCCAGTAAGCTTATAAAAACTATTTTAATTTTATATGTATATGTGTACCTGGTTGTATGTGTGTGCTCCATCTGTGCAGGAGCCCATGGAGGTCAGACGAGGTGTCGGATGCCCGAGAGNTAGAGTTGCGAGCCACCAAGTAGATGCTGGGAACCAAACCTAGGTCCTCTACAAGGGCAGTAAGTGCTCTTAGCCCCTGAACCATCTCTCCAGCTCCCTCCAGTAACTTTATAGATGGTTTCTTAATAAACATCAGAGCTCACTGGAATGGATGCTGGCTGTGCCTGGCATGCAGAGGCTGGGTGAGGGGCTGCTATGTGCAGGTCAAGATTCTGCCCCTCCCCCACTGTGTCTCTTGAACTCCCTCTTTGTCCTTTTTCCAACCCGACATAATTAGAACAGCTCCTAATTGCCTGTGCCCTGAGTCTGGTATTGTACCAGATTCCTTCTCTGNTACTTAATTATATAAGCACTTCAAAAGTAAAAACAAAAACAGAACCAAACAAATGAAAAACAACAGTAACAAAACAGCTGGGCAGCTGTCGTGGATCTCACCTGTAATCCCAACACTCAGGAAGCTGAGCATGAGGCTCATCACCATGGGCTTGAGGTCAGCCTGGGCTACCAAGTAAGTTCCAGGACAGCCTGGGTTACTGAGTGAGACACTGTCTAAACAAACAACCTTCCACCCCAAACAAACAAAAACTNACCAAACAATTAAGTAAATGAATAAATAAATAAAAGGTTGGGACAGGTTGACCATCCCCAACTCAAATTCCAAAACTAGAAGAGTGCCCACAGCTGACACTTTTTGCCTGTCCCATAGATGAGAGCACAGGTAGAAAAGTTTCACCCAGCCTTGTGTGACAGGTCTCGGTCAAGATGCATAAGCATTAACAAACGCTGTATAAAGTCGCCTTCAGGCCCTTGGGGTGTGGCTCAGTGGTAGAGCCCTGCCCAGATTGTGTAGTTGGGTTCAATGCTCAGTGTTGAAATAAAAATTGCCTTCAGGCTATGTGTGTAATATGTATAAGAAACAGTGTGAACTTCATACTTACATTTGGGTCACTTCTCCCAAGATACAATTATGCTTATGCAAATATTCTAAAATCTGGGAAAAAATAGAAATCAGAAACAATTCTGATCCCACATCCCCATGTCAGGAAACATAAACACATCAAATTGCTTAGCAATTGATTGGAAGAACCTAGTTAAGTGTCTGGATCCAGATTTANGACTGTAGAGCCAAGCCACTTGCANCCTGGTAACTTCTATATCACTCTTTCTCAACCTCACCAGAATGATTTCTTTCCTGGTGTCTCCAAATTCTTCCCAGAGCCAACCACAGGTAGTGTATCTCCCCACAAAAATACCTGCGGGAACCCCTTCCTTATGTCACCGAGTCAGAAGAAGCACCATATAGGTGCGTGACAGCTACTCCCAAGTGACTGACTTTCCTGGGATGGGCTGATTAGTTAAAGCCAAGCACCCTTTGTGACTGTTGAAACCTTTTTGGATTTTTGGAGTGGCTTTATCTCCACAGGAGAAATGAATCCCGGCCAAAAGAAGTGGTGTTTCTGAGACTTTCTCTGAATTTGATACATCAACGCTCTAGTTGCAAGTACGAACTCCCAATAATACTCCCAGCTTTAGCTCGTGGACTCAGCACACAGCCTTATATTAATCGATAGTACAGATATTTTAAGATGTAAACATGCCCAAAGTCATCACCAGACAGAATTTGCAAGAAAGGAAATAAAGTTCTCAGATGCCAAGCGACAGAAGCAGTGGGTGTGAGGCCCTCCACCCATGGCCCCAGTAAACCGCATTCTGTCAGCTGCCCTGTAGCTCCTGATAAATCAGCCAGCGCACTGCATCCAGGCCTCCAGGGCAACCACACAGCTGACAGCACTGTTTCTTGGTCTGGAGCCTTTCGTTAGGCTCAGTTGGTTTTTAGACATCTAATTTACAAACTCCCAACATGGGAAGCACTCAGTTGGCAGCACTAACCTAAGGACAATGGCATCTGACTCTTGGCTCAGCACATACAAGAACTTCCCGTGCAAGCAAGAAAATCTGAGTTTGATCCCCAAACCCATTGTGAAAGGAGAGAAACACTCCCAGAAGTTGTCGCCCCAACCTCCACATGTGTGTTGTAGCGCCTCACTCACACACATACATCACACATACACACACTTTTTATATCTGACCCTGTGCCGTTCAAATGCCCAGTGCATGTCAGGGTCACTCAGACACCNCAACTGCTCTTGTGTCNTGCTGGCCTGCAAATCATAAGATCCAGACAGGATGTCATTCCTAGGTGAAAATTAGTGTAGAGAAAGCCAGAAGNCTTCAGGCTCCTGGGNTGCATGTCTCCTNATAAGCCCTTAGCATGGGAGCACCCCTTTANTACCATCTAGAAAGCATGAGGATCGAGTTAGACCCCAAGAATTCACATAAAAATGGCAGTTACAGTGGTGTACATATGTAATCCTAAGAGCTGAGGAGGCAGAAACAGGAGAATCCCTGGGGCTCTCTAGCCAGCCCATCCAGCGGATTCGGTGGACTCCAGGTGAAGAGGGAATTTTTTCTCAAAGGAAGTGGACAACATTCCTGAGGATGACACCCCAAGGTTCTCTTGTCTCCATGTGCATTCTACCACCAGTGTGCAGCTACATCTGTGAGTACACACACACACACACACACACACACACACACATACTCACCACACACATTTTTAACACTAGCTAGGGAATCTCCCAGCAGACAAGCCCAGCAAGGGCTATTCATTCAGTGGAGAGGAGACATGGTAGAGTCAGGACCCAAGACCTGGTCCAGGCCCTCCCCTTACCTGTCTGTGAAGCCTGCCCTCAGGAAACCCCAGCCAACTCTCTTGAAGTCTTACCCGGGACAGAGAACGCTTGTTACCAAGCNGTTCCTTTGGGGTTGAAATTCCACTTCAGCTCTCAGCACCTACAGTCATTTTTCTTCCTTGTTTATGTTTCCTGTGGAAAGTCTGAGAAAAAAATCCATGGAGCATCTTTCGAGCTTGCATTTGGAAGGAAGAAAATAGGTCCCTTCTCTGCTGGACCAACACCACAGACATTGGTGCTTTCACAACTCAAACACAAACTGGTTTTCAAAGCCTCCGGCTTGGCCTCCCAGACTCCACGGAGCTGGTGAAGGGGACAAGCGAGACACAGCCACCTGGGCTGGGGAGTTTGCTTTGGGATCAGAACTTGGAATTTGTGAATTTTCTACTTCAAGCACATCCAGACATGTGGTCCTCACTGTCTCCCGAGCAAGCTCACCCAGCCAGTGTGGCTCCGTCTTCCTGGGATGGAGGCAGAGCCCTAGGCCTCAGGTGACCCCTTCCCTGCCCCCTCACAGCTCCTGATGGGAGATTTGGCAGAGAGGGTGCAGATAGACAAAGATGACCTCGGGAACTCTTGTCCCTCTCTCTACATGAAGCAGAGAATAGAGGGTGGGGATTGGGGGGAAGGAAGGAATTTGTGTCTGTCCTGGCAAATGTTCCAGCTTCAGGATGCTACAAAGAGATAGTGAGGCTTCAGTCTTAGGAAGCTAGATTTCACATTGTGGGCTGGCTAGGCCTTTCGATGCAATCTAGCATATTCAGTCCCTCCCTCCTCTCCCCTGTCCCTCCCCTCCTTCCCTTTCCCTCCTCCCCTGTCCCTCCATCTTTCATGAGAGGATAATCTAATAAACTCCCAAGCAGCCATCACTCACCAACTTTAACTCATGGCCAAACTGTTTAAGCTACAGCTGCGTGCTGCACTCCGTCTCTGCCTCCCCCTCCCCCCAAAATATTTTGGATCAAATCCTAGAATCTCATCATTCTCTCACAGGTACCTAGTTTTCGTGTTAGTATTGGATTCAGGAACATCAAGGAGTCTCCTTGTCCCACATCCTAAAAAACTGTCTCTGTTACAGGCCTGCCTGTAAGTGCCAGTCAACAGGCTCCTGACACTTGACTTCACGCGCACATAGGGGATCTCTAGCTGTCCCCCTGTGCTGGTAGGTTGTTCCTTTGAAGGAGGTCACTCTTTGGTGGTGGTTGTTTTAGTGGCAATCAGCATTGACTGAATGCCTGGCAGCCATCCTGGGTCCAGGTGGACTGAGGAGAAGAGGCGAAGGCCCACAGGAGATTCAGGGGACTGAGTGCAGGAGGCAGCCAAGCACCTTTTGGGAGCGGACTCTGCATATAGAGGAAGGAGCAGAGAAATCCCAGNAACACTCAGGAAGCTGAGCATGAGGCTCATCACCATGGGCTTGAGGTCAGCCTGGGCTACCAAGTAAGTTCCAGGACAGCCTGGGTTACTGAGTGAGACACTGTCTAAACAAACAACCTTCCACCCCAAACAAACAAAAACTNACCAAACAATTAAGTAAATGAATAAATAAATAAAAGGTTGGGACAGGTTGACCATCCCCAACTCAAATTCCAAAACTAGAAGAGTGCCCACAGCTGACACTTTTTGCCTGTCCCATAGATGAGAGCACAGGTAGAAAAGTTTCACCCAGCCTTGTGTGACAGGTCTCGGTCAAGATGCATAAGCATTAACAAACGCTGTATAAAGTCGCCTTCAGGCCCTTGGGGTGTGGCTCAGTGGTAGAGCCCTGCCCAGATTGTGTAGTTGGGTTCAATGCTCAGTGTTGAAATAAAAATTGCCTTCAGGCTATGTGTGTAATATGTATAAGAAACAGTGTGAACTTCATACTTACATTTGGGTCACTTCTCCCAAGATACAATTATGCTTATGCAAATATTCTAAAATCTGGGAAAAANTANAAATCAGAAACAATTCTGATCCCACATCCCCATGTCAGGAAACATAAACACATCAAATTGCTTAGCAATTGATTGGAAGAACCTAGTTAAGTGTCTGGATCCAGATTTANGACTGTAGAGCCAAGCCACTTGCANCCTGGTAACTTCTATATCACTCTTTCTCAACCTCACCAGAATGATTTCTTTCCTGGTGTCTCCAAATTCTTCCCAGAGCCAACCACAGGTAGTGTATCTCCCCACAAAAATACCTGCGGGAACCCCCTTCCTTATGTCACCGAGTCAGAAGAAGCACCATATAGGTGCGTGACAGCTACTCCCAAGTGGCTGACTTTCCTGGGATGGGCTGATTAGTTAAAGCCAAGCACCCTTTGTGACTGTTGAAACCTTTTTGGATTTTTGGAGTGGCTTTATCTCCACAGGAGAAATGAATCCCNGCCAAAAGAAGTGGTGTTTCTGAGACTTTCTCTGAATTTGATACATCAACGCTCTAGTTGCAAGTACGAACTCCCAATAATACTCCCAGCTTTAGCTCGTGGACTCAGCACACAGCCTTATATTAATCGATAGTACAGATATTTTAAGATGTAAACATGCCCAAAGTCATCACCAGACAGAATTTGCAAGAAAGGAAATAAAGTTCTCAGATGCCAAGCGACAGAAGCAGTGGGTGTGAGGCCCTCCACCCATGGCCCCAGTAAACCGCATTCTGTCAGCTGCCCTGTAGCTCCTGATAAATCAGCCAGCGCACTGCATCCAGGCCTCCAGGGCAACCACACAGCTGACAGCACTGTTTCTTGGTCTGGAGCCTTTCGTTAGGCTCAGTTGGTTTTTAGACATCTAATTTACAAACTCCCAACATGGGAAGCACTCAGTTGGCAGCACTAACCTAAGGACAATGGCATCTGACTCTTGGCTCAGCACATACAAGAACTTCCCGTGCAAGCAAGAAAATCTGAGTTTGATCCCCAAACCCATTGTGAAAGGAGAGAAACACTCCCAGAAGTTGTCGCCCCAACCTCCACATGTGTGTTGTAGCGCCTCACTCACACACATACATCACACATACACACACTTTTTATATCTGACCCTGTGCCGTTCAAATGCCCAGTGCATGTCAGGGTCACTCAGACACCNCAACTGCTCTTGTGTCNTGCTGGCCTGCAAATCATAAGATCCAGACAGGATGTCATTCCTAGGTGAAAATTAGTGTAGAGAAAGCCAGAAGNCTTCAGGCTCCTGGGNTGCATGTCTCCTNATAAGCCCTTAGCATGGGAGCACCCCTTTANTACCATCTAGAAAGCATGAGGATCGAGTTAGACCCCAAGAATTCACATAAAAATGGCAGTTACAGTGGTGTACATATGTAATCCTAAGAGCTGAGGAGGCAGAAACAGGAGAATCCCTGGGGCTCCCTAGCCAGCCCATCCATCGGATTCGGTGGACTCCAGGTGAAGAGGGAATTTTTTCTCAAAGGAAGTGGACAACATTCCTGAGGATGACACCCCAAGGTTCTCTTGTCTCCATGTGCATTCTACCACCAGTGTGCAGCTACATCTGTGAGTACACACACACACACACACACACACACACACACATACTCACCACACACATTTTTAACACTAGCTAGGGAATCTCCCAGCAGACAAGCCCAGCAAGGGCTATTCATTCAGTGGAGAGGAGACATGGTAGAGTCAGGACCCAAGACCTGGTCCAGGCCCTCCCCTTACCTGTCTGTGAAGCCTGCCCTCAGGAAACCCCAGCCAACTCTCTTGAAGTCTTACCCGGGACAGAGAACGCTTGTTACCAAGCNGTTCCTTTGGGGTTGAAATTCCACTTCAGCTCTCAGCACCTACAGTCATTTTTCTTCCTTGTTTATGTTTCCTGTGGAAAGTCTGAGAAAAAAATCCATGGAGCATCTTTCGAGCTTGCATTTGGAAGGAAGAAAATAGGCCCCTTCTCTGCTGGACCAACACCACAGACATTGGTGCTTTCACAACTCAAACACAAACTGGTTTTCAAAGCCTCCGGCTTGGCCTCCCAGACTCCACGGAGCTGGTGAAGGGGACAAGCGAGACACAGCCACCTGGGCTGGGGAGTTTGCTTTGGGATCAGAACTTGGAATTTGTGAATTTTCTACTTCAAGCACATCCAGACATGTGGTCCTCACTGTCTCCCGAGCAAGCTCACCCAGCCAGTGTGGCTCCGTCTTCCTGGGATGGAGGCAGAGCCCTAGGCCTCAGGTGACCCCTTCCCTGCCCCCTCACAGCTCCTGATGGGAGATTTGGCAGAGAGGGTGCAGATAGACAAANATGACCTCGGGAACTCTTGTCCCTCTCTCTACATGAAGCAGAGAATAGAGGGTGGGGATTGGGGGGAAGGAAGGAATTTGTGTCTGTCCTGGCAAATGTTCCAGCTTCAGGATGCTACAAAGAGATAGTGAGGCTTCAGTCTTAGGAAGCTAGATTTCACATTGTGGGCTGGCTAGGCCTTTCGATGCAATCTAGCATATTCAGTCCCTCCCTCCTCTCCCCTGTCCCTCCCCTCCTTCCCTTTCCCTCCTCCCCTGTCCCTCCATCTTTCATGAGAGGATAATCTAATAAACTCCCAAGCAGCCATCACTCACCAACTTTAACTCATGGCCAAACTGTTTAAGCTACAGCTGCGTGCTGCACTCCGTCTCTGCCTCCCCCTCCCCCCAAAATATTTTGGATCAAATCCTAGAATCTCATCATTCTCTCACAGGTACCTAGTTTTCGTGTTAGTATTGGATTCAGGAACATCAAGGAGTCTCCTTGTCCCACATCCTAAAAAACTGTCTCTGTTACAGGCCTGCCTGTAAGTGCCAGTCAACAGGCTCCTGACACTTGACTTCACGCGCACATAGGGGATCTCTAGCTGTCCCCCTGTGCTGGTAGGTTGTTCCTTTGAAGGAGGTCACTCTTTGGTGGTGGTTGTTTTAGTGGCAATCAGCATTGACTGAATGCCTGGCAGCCATCCTGGGTCCAGGTGGACTGAGGAGAAGAGGCGAAGGCCCACAGGAGATTCAGGGGACTGAGTGCAGGAGGCAGCCAAGCACCTTTTGGGAGCGGACTCTGCATATAGAGGAAGGAGCAGAGAAATCCCAGTGATGATTATGGTGTTTGCTTAGGGTCCTTGTAAAGTCTTTAAGATCAAGGCTAGTTCAGTTTACATAGGGCTTCAAGTCCCAGCTGGGAGCTATAGTGGGGACTNCCAGCTCTTCCCTTTCCTGTCTTTTTCTTTCTTTTTGAAAAGAAGAGTGTCTTAGTCAGTGTTCTGTTGCTGTGAAGAGACACCATGACCACAGCAACTCTTATAAGGAAGCATTTAACTGGGAGTGGCTTACTGGGAGAGTCCATTAGTGTCATGGTGAGAAGCATGGCAGCTGCAGGCAGACATGGTGTCTGGATGGGCAGGCAGCAGAAAGAGAGAGACACTGGGCCTGGCTTAAGCATCTGAAGCCTCAAAGCCCACTCCCAATGACATACTTCCTCCAACAAGGCCATACCTACTCCAACAAGGCCATATTTCCTAATAGTACCAATCCCTGTGAGCCTATGGGGGCCGTTTTGGTTCAAACCATTACAATGTTTTCTGGTGTTTGGTTTTTGGCTTTGCTTTGTTTTTGTTGTTCCTGTTTGAGACAGGGTCTCACCATGCATCCTTGGCTGTCCTGGAATTCATTTCATAATCCAGACTATACTCCCAATTTACAGCAATCTGCCTGCCTCTGCCTGGAATTAATGCTTGGCTGGTTTCTTTTGAGAAGTTACCAGAGGAAGCATGTGTGAATGGGGTTCTTTGGAGACAGTGATGGGACCTGAATATCCAACTCTTTTGCTGTTACCCCAGCCCTCCCATTCCTCTGCCAAACTCTGAAANCCCCAGACTCAAGAACAAGCCCGAAAGATGTTCAAAGAAAGGAGCATGACTTTGGTGCCAGGGTAGTGCAACCAAGAGGCAGGGCTGATATGCCCCAACACATCTGGGATTACCATAGCGTAGAGCTGTCTTCCCAGACAGGAACAGAAGACAGCCTGTCTTTTATGTAAATGTCCTAGAACTTTTTAGTAACTGTTTATGTAAACTTCCTATAACTAGGAAGAGGAAGATAGTGATCCAGATGCACCTCTCAAGCCACAAAATACCATCAACTGTGGGCAGGTCAATGTCTCAGCTAGGCAGTGGTGGCACACACCTTTAGTCTCAGCACTCGGGAGGCAGAGGCAGGCAGATCTTTGAGTTGGAGGCCAGCCTCGTCTACAGAGTGAGTTCTAGGACAGCCAGGGCTATACAGAGAAACAAGGTCTTAAAAAAAAATCCAAAGTAACAAACAAACGAATGAATGAGTATTGAAATGTAAATATGAAACCAGAAAGAAATCCAAAGGCAAGAGAAATTTTGAAGATATGCAAAAGAAGCAATCTGCCATAAAATAAAAATAGGATAAATTTGAACATATGACAACAAGAGGTGTTGTAGTGCACTCTGTATGTGGAAATTCTGTGAATGTTGCCTGGTCCTGCCATGTAACCCTAGAGAAAAGCCAAAAAGGGAGAGGAGAGAGTCACAAGTCAGCCACTGGGCAACTGACTGGTAACCCAGGGCCTGGCCACGCAAGGACCACCAGGCAGTATGGTCATTGCAAATCTGTAGGAGGTGACCTTTATGTCTGTTTGCCAGGTTTTCATTACCTGTGTCCCAAGGCTGTCTGTGCAGCACAAGCTGTTTGTGGGGAAGAGAGTGTGTGGAGAAGACACAGCATGGNAAACCCTTGTCGAAGAAGTGAGGTTTGGAAAGCTATCAGCTGGGTTTGTAAGGAGTGAGGCTTCCTGGCTTCAAAGGCAATGCGGGTCAGCGGGCCAGGTGGGGAACTGGTCTACACTTTGGCATGTGTTGCTGGGCCTCAGCTCCCTGCTGCCCCAACGTCTCTATTTTATCATCAGCAGCTACGCCATGTTTAGGGGACAGCATGAAGTTTATTGAACTTTAAGGTGTCTTTGCTTCTTNAGCTGGACAATAACGTGTGAATGTGTGATACCACGAGTGAGAACTCCCCACTTACTTGGAGAAGCAGGGAAGCACTTGAGGTTGGCAGACAAGAANGAAATAGACAAATTACTTGTGCTTTCATTTTATTTCTGACATGAGTGTCACCTTGGGCAAGTCAGTACTCTCCCTGCNAATTCATTTCCCTCCTTCCCTCCCACCCTTCCTTCCTTCCTTTCTTTCTGACAGGGTCCCNCTTTATGGGTTGACTTGAACTCTTGATCCTCCTGCCTCAGCTTCACCGGGCGCTGGGATTACAGCCATGTNCTACTGTACTCAGTAGACAGACTCAGTGTTGGGTTTTATTGTTGCATGTATTTATTTGGACAGGGTCTCACTGTGTATTATTGATGGCTGCGCTGGAACTTACTGGGTAGACTAGGCTAGCCTTAACCTNANAAAGATCTGCCTGCTTCTANCTCCTGAGCGCCAGGATTACAGACATGGGCCACCACACCTGACCTTTATTTATTTTTGTAGTCCTGAGAATTGAACCCAGAGCTCCACACATGCTATATAAGAGTCCTTTGACTGAGCTACATCCTCAACCCTCAGAGTACACACAAATTACTGTTAATCTGTTAGCATCAAAAACTTTAGTCATTAAGGTGAATAGTATATATTATATTTCAAATATATAAGTTAGTGTAAGAAATCCATGGCAAAAATGTCAAAATTTTAAATAAAGATGGGTCATTATTAATGNATTTTTCTTGAGTTTAGCACTGCCCCAAGACAGACACACCCCCATCCTCCCACCCGTGTCTCTAAGTGAAGAGGGTTAAGGCATTTGACCATCAAGGAGCCTGCTGGGCTCTGATGTTTTATGGCTTGGAAATGAAGTGTCATTGAAAATGAGGGAACATTTAGCAAAGTACCTAATTGTGGAGCCCAGACAGCAGGGGGGCCAAGGGGGGTGGGGCACCATTTTATGGAAACCAGGAAAAGCAATTGGGTTAAAGCCCCTGAAGGAGATAAAGGTGTTTGACCAGCTTTCTCTNGCTGTTTCCACTGGGCATATCTTGCCACCAGCATGGGAGGGAGACGGAACTCCCTGCCTCTTTCCTNATTCTCCTTGGAAACAGGGCTTAGACCCAGTAAGAACACAGAGAGGCTTCATTCAGGTGTGGCTTGTGGTCCAGGGACCTAGTGGTGACAGAGCCTTCTAAGGATACCTCCTCGATGCCTGTAACCCGCCCTTGGAGGTCAGGCAGCAACGTCATCTTGCTCTGGTGTCCTAGGACACAGCCAGTGATGGCACCTTCTTCTCCCTTGCCCCAAGACTTGCCAAGCAACATGGCTTTGCTCTTTTGTAATCTTCCTGAGGGCACTTTCGTCTTGACCAAGTCCTTGATGGCCTGTCTGAAACCAAAGCACGAGAAGAGCTGTGACTAGAAAGCTGAAGAAATCAATCCCACAGGCGTGGAGAGACAGCTANGCTAAGCTAAAGATCAAGTAGTTGGGGAATCCCATTTCCAAAGTGGAACACTTGCACTTCTGCATCGTCTGGGTCAAAGATGCTNTTCCTCAGTGANCCTGTCNGTTGGTGCTCCATTGGCAGCTCTAGCCCTTGGGACAACTTTAGTACTCATGGGACTCAGTTTCCTCAAAGTTTATTCAGACAGGAGTTTCTCAAGCCCTCACTGCCTCAGAGATGGAGACGGATCCCGGCAAATATCATTCATCACTAGAAAGCATTTGGGGCCTCCAAAGCCTGCTTCAGATCAACACCATGAGAGATCCCAGCTCTTCAGGAAAACTCACCTCTTCTCTCTGGCCCCAGTGCCCCTTGGACACTTGCTGAGGTGCAGCAGGAGGAGCCGNAAGGCTCTCCCAACTTTGGAAAAAGCAACAGCCTCCCTCCACCCTGCATGGGAAGAATGGCTCTCTTCATGGGGACTGCTCTGGATGCCAGGGTTCTGCAGGCCCCAGAGGGAGGAAGTGAATCAGCCTTCAGTCACCCAGGCTTGTTCAGTACCCTTTTCCTAGTGTGGTATTTGGACATGTTTTGTCAAAAACTAATGAATATCTCACTTAGAGTCTGGAAACAAACATGGTCCCAGCCAATTCTTACACTTGCAGAAGGATGAATAAGCCCCGTTGGCTTCCCAGCTGCCTGGAACCAACAAGTGAATTCAGAGGCTGGGAGGAGAGTCACTAACTGTCACATGGACTTACCTGTTAGAGCAATCCCGACTGGCTGCATGGAGAGTGGTGGTTCTTGGCCTTGGACATACATTGTGATCACCCGGGGCCCTTTGCAAATGCTTGTGCCTTGGAGGGCCCATCCAAGAAATCCTGGTTTAATGAATCTGGGTTTCANTTACAGAATTAGGATTTTAAAAGCTCTTCCAAGGGATTCTAGCATGCAAACAACAATGGGGACCACTGCCCTAGACCACGCTTAAGTCTTAACATGCAAACAAATGCCCCCAGGACTTTGTTAAAATGTGGTTTCTGATTCCATACATCCAAAGTGGGACTTCAANTGAGGCAATACTNCTTGTTGCAAGCCACACTGAGTAGTAGAACATGTTACATGGTTCAGTATGGTAGCTCTCAANCACATATGGCTACTCAGGATTAAAAGCACTTAACAGTAAGCATACTTTAAAAATTCACTTTCGNAGTTGTCNTAGCCACATTTCAGGTGCTTAAGAACACACATGGTGGTAGTCATCTTACTGGACAGCACAAAGAGATTTCTGTCACCAGGAAGGTTCCATCAGGCTGCCATGTTTTACAGCAGTGGTCCCCTTCCCACCTTGATTTTTAAAAATTGCATTTATTCTTGCAGAAGGGCAGGCACAGTCCCAGGTGCATGTGTAGAGGTCAGAAGACAACTTTCGAGAATCAGTTTTTTCTGACTGGGGACTCTCTTTTTCTACCACGTAGATCCTAGGAATCCAACTCAAGTGCTCAGGCTTGATGGCAAGCTCCTTTACCCACTGAGATCATGCCAGGCCAACACCTTGTCTCTTAACCCCTACCCAGTTGTCTCTTGGAATGTGGGTGAAGGATTNCTTGGTGGCGGGAACATTGAAATGGCTCTTGTACTACTCACAAAGTGGCTAGACTTGTAGTAGGTACTTNGTTAATGCTAGCCCAGTTAGGGGCTTAAGCTTTGTCCAAAGACTACTGTCATGTAAATACTAGTTAATTAACTGCTGTTTGCTTGGACATTAATTAGCATTCTAATGGAGTTGTACAGGGGACACAGCTCAGTGGCTGTCAGCTTGGCAGAGGCCAGTGGTGAGGTGGCAATGTAGATGCCTCCCTTGTACCCGGCAGGTCCATGGGTCAGGCTATGACAATCAGGGATGTAAGTGGTCTCCTCTGCCAAAGCATCCGCCTGTTGTTAGTTACNAAAGGCCAGGAGGCGGGCCAAAGTGACAGGTACAGTTAANTGGGACTTTCTGGGGATCTTGAGACCTTTCTCTTGGACCATGGAAGGAAGTGCCTGGAGAGGGCTGGCTTTGGCTCCTAGTTCATTGCTCTCTGTCCTTAAACAAGTGTCACAGATGCAAGAGCAGGTGAACCTATGTGAGAGATATTAAGTCCTACCAATGGAAGGAGCTGCCTGTCATAGCCACACTAGGTAGGAAAATCCCAGNTGTGGCCAAGCAATGCCATGCTTTAGCTTCTCAGTGGTCCATTTTAGTATCTGATACAGGGGTTTCTGAGAGTAAAGGAGACCCCAATAGGACTGTAGAGGTAAAGGAGAAGAAGCCNGAGCTGGGGCCTTGCTGTAGAATATTATTTTAACTGGGCAAAGATGTATTANATTTGCTTATGCTGAGGAATATTACTTTAACTATGTGAAGGTGTGTTACATTAGTTTCTGCTGCATTTGATTATGAAAATACGTGTTGCTGTTTCACCTTGCCTGCCTAAGGCACCTGATTGTTTTAATAAAAAGCTGAACGGCCAATAGCTAGGCAGGAGAGGGATGGGTGGGCTGGCAGGCAGAGAAAATAAATAGGAGGAGAAATCTAGGTTTAAGGAGAACGAGAAGAGAAGGAGAAGAGAATGAGGGAGAAAGAGAGGGAGAAAGAGAGGGAGATGCCCTGGGTCAGCCAGGCAGCCGCCAGGCAGCAGACACAGCGTAGGACATACAGAAAGAAAGGTAAAAAGCCTCGAGGCAAAAGGTAGATGAAGAGAAACAGGTTAATTTAAGTTTAAAAACAACAACAACAACAACAACAACAACAACAAAAACCTAGCCAGAAATGAGCATAAGCTAAGGCTGAGCATTCAAAACATTAAGTCTCTGTGTCATGATTTGGGAGCAGGTTGGTGGCTCAAAAGAAAAAGATTAGCACAGGGCCTTTCATCACAGAACAGCCCCAGCCACCTCCTTCTATCCATGGAGAATCTGAGCCGCAGAAGAAAGCAAGTTTGCCGAGATTACAGGAAGANTGGAAATGGAAATAACGAGTGTTCTCTCACCTTTGAACTGGGTCCTCCAGAGTCACCAAACCAAGGACCATGCANGTAGCTCTTCCCCGCTATGGGTCTTCCCAGCTTTGTCAATCCATCTTGTTCTAGTCTGGCGGCCACCGATTGCTGTCTTGGTCTTCTTAGGCTGCAGGATAAACTTGAAGGTTGTTATCCCTCCTGGGGGAAAAGTGNGTTGGAGTACTGACCAAAGAAAGGGGCTTTAATGGCTATAAACCACACTCTGAGCCTCCTGGGTACAGCACTGTGTGGAAACATCCCACTTTTTGCTTCTACACAATTCACACAATGTCAGGGGAGGGAAGTGTGATGCACACAGTGTGCTTTGCTCTCGACCTCATGAGAACGTAGTCCAGATACAACTGGATGAGGAATACAGGGTCAGATCTAGTCCTCCAAGAGATGGGGAGCAAAAGCCATCATGGGGGACTTGCCAGTAGCCCAATATTACACCCAGAGGGCAGCATGCAGAGAAGCAAGTGTCTGAGGTCTTAAATATCAGATACCTCAGGGGACAAATACAAACAGGCTCCTTGCACTGCCCAACCTGTGTCAGNAAGAAAACNTTCAGCTCAGAAGCAGACAAGGTTGTGGATGACACTGATGGTGTTCTACAGCAGAGCAGGTTACACCATGCCACCCCTCATAAGGTATGTTACAACTTGTTCACCTCCATGCGACTATCTCTCCTCTGCTGAGAAGGCTAATGGGCTTTCGGGAAGGATCCACACCAAATCACCCTTTGTGTCCTATACCTCCTGGTAAGTGCCTGGCACATAGCTAGACTCTTGTACAGTGAAGCCTGGTGTGTGTGTTGGGGGTGGAGGGTGGGTGGCAGGAAGGAAGGCAGAGTGAGAGAGACAGTCAAGGAGGGAGAGTGTCAGGGCAGTGGGGGTTGTGAGGACCGATGTGTGTGTGTATGTGTGTGTGTGTGTGTGAGTCTAGTTGAAGATGTAGAAGACAGTGACACATTGGCTGCCGCAGACAGGTGCTTGGGGTAGCAACAGGCAAGGTGCCCTCCTGAGTTAGTGTGACACTGTGTCCTTCTGTTCCTTTTCTATGTTGTTTTTGGCAATGTGGAATCCACCAGAAACTTACCAAATGTTCTCTTGAGCTTTTTAGGGACTTCCTGGAAGGCATCCCATCCCCACCCTGGAGTGGGATGAAGATGATTTGTGGGGAGCTGGCCACAGAGGGAAAGAGGGTACTGTAACAGAATCTTGTCTCCTCTTCCTTCTTCCATGACACTGTGGAATATACAGGCCAAGGCCTCATCCAGTGTCAGTCCCTCTCCCAGCATACCTCCCCTTTCCTACTGAAGAAATGGAGCGCAGGCATGACCTGTCACCTACTTGTAAAGGAGGGAATGTTGTGAGAGACGTCACAGCCACACCTCTGAAACAGGCCTTTTTTCAACACTCTCTGTCTCCATTCATTTTCTGTTGCTATAACAAAATTCCTGGGGTGTTATAACAAAAGCTGTTTTGGCTCACAGCTCTGGAGACAGGGAAGTGAGTATCTGGTACCAGCAAGGGCTTCCTATGGCTGCAACTCTTAGCAGAAAAGAGAAAGACACGCAGGTGGTATGGCAGAGAGGACACGAGAGGCATCCTCTTTGTAATAGCTTACTCCTGAAAGAACAAACCCATACCCTCACTGTGTCCTGAGGGGTCACCCCATTTCCATTACCATTGCCACAAGGGTAAAACTCCGTGAGCTTCAGGTGAACAAGTCATGTTCAAACCATAGCACTTTCCCTAACTGGTTTCTTCTCTGCCACTGTTAACTCAGCTCCTGCCCTTGCCCTCTGACTGGCCTGCATTTAGGACACATGAGCCCAAGTATCTGTAACAGATGGCCATGCTGACCACATCTTCTCTGTTGCCAGGGCTACACATGGCTACCTATCCTCCAGGATTTATTTCTCGTGTGTGTGTGTGTGTGTGTGTGTGTGTGTGCAGATGTGCAAACAATGCATGTGAGCATGTGTGTGGAGACCAGCGGTTAAGTGCCAAGTGCCTGCCTTAAGCACTGATCTCTCTCCATCTTATTGTTTGAAGGTTGCTCGCTGAACTTGGATCTCACCAGGTTCAGTGCTGGGATTACAGACACTGCTGCCACCCCACCCAGCTTTTAAAGAGGTGCTGGGCGTTAAAGTCAGGTCCTCATGCTTGTGTGGCAAGCCTTTTACTAACCGAGCTGAGGGAGAGAGGGCTGAAGAAGGCACAGCTCCAAGGTGCTTGCCATGCGCAAGTGCGTGAAGAGTTCTAAGGAACCAGCGAGAGGAAGTCTTGTCTCATGAGTTATGGACCCTTCAAAGATCTCCTGGAGCCNCCATGCTATGTGATTGTGTGACGCTCTTTGGCTCTAGGAGATGGCTGCATTTGACGTAGAACCAATTCCTTCACGGGCACTTCCCTAGGGAGTCTGCTCCTTGAGGCATTTGCATTTGCATTTTTCCTTGTGCCCCTAGAACCATCGAGAGCTAATGAGAGACACACATTCCCAAAGCTAGAAGGCTACATACTTCAAGAAAGTGCAAGGTTTGGTGTAAAGGGTTTTGTTTTAAAAAATTAAATAAATAGCATGGGAAAATCCTTATGGATAAAAATATGGCCTTTTTTTCAAAAAAAATGTCTAAAATACCAGACATCTTTATTGCCCCATCCTTATTCTCCCAACTCCATCCAGAGGTCTGGCTCTCAAGAGATAAGTAGAAATGGGTAAAATAGAAGTAATACAGGCAGCCGGGCGGTGGTGGCGCACGCCTTTAATGCCAGCACTAGGGAGGCAGAGGCAGACAGGATCTCTGTGAGTTCGAGGCCAACATGGTCTACAGAGCTAGTTCTAGGATAGCCAGGGCTACACAGAGAAACCCTGTCTCAAAAACAAACAAAGAAGTAAGAATACATTTTTCTAATTATGAGCAGTACCAGGACAGACTCTAGAGCTGCACAGAGAAACTCTGTCTCAAAAACAAACAAAGAAGTAAAACAGGCAACTACTACCCTTCAAGGAGACCTCTATGTCTATTTGTAATTTCCTCCCTTATTTCTTTGTCTTATTCACCGCCCACCCCGACCTTTGTAGTTTANACTATACTGGACCCCCTGCCATGTCTTCTGGTTCCTGCCCACCATCCTTCTTTGCTTTCATACAGGACTTTATTCTCACTGGACATCTGCATTTCCAAACCTAGGCATCCTCAAACTCACTTCCCCTGGGAACCGGCTTCTGCCTAGTCTTTGTTTTCTGTGATACTTCCCTTCCTTTCCCCCTCCTGTCTTGTCCCTTCTTCAGCCTTCTCAGCCCTTCTTTGTTATCAATGTTCCTTCTCTTCCCTCCTTCCCTTCCTTTGAAATAGAGCTTTTTGCCTATATTTTTCACCACCGTATTTCTCTTGTGTCCTCTTGGATTCAGAGGTAGCATCTAAATTCACACTCTGTCTCTCTTTTGTGGAGAAGTAGAGGTCTAGCATAAGTACTAAACTGGATTTGTGTGGCACTGGTTCAGGCCTGAGTCTGGGTGGGATTCTTAATGCTGTTTGCAATTTGAGCACACACAGTAGCGCATTTATGCTCCTATGGAATGGAATGTACACCATAAATCTGGAACAACCCTATCCTGGACAGTCATGATCCTGTTACTCTGGCCCAAAAATGCCAAAAGAAAACATAAACAGGCCTTGAAAGGCCGTCTGAACCGAGCCCAACCAACAGAGGCTGAGTGTCAGGGGGAGCCAGGCCTACCCCTCCTCCAAGGCTGTGTGAAGCATGTCATTCACCNCCTGCCATATTTGGGGTGGGTTTACCTCTTTGGAATGTGGATCCTTCCTTGCTTTATCACTATTTTTAAGTGGATTTAGGTAGAGGAAGAGAAAGAGATCTTTTCTTTACAGTATTCCTATTAATATCTTTCCCAATAAGGTAGTGTCTACGTAAGTCTAAATTTGGGCTGAGAATATAGCTNAGNGGTCNAGTGCTTGTCTAGTATGTGTGAGGCCCTCAGTTCAACCCAGCACTACAAAAAAGTCTAAATATCTTCATAAAAGAAAGAAAAAACAGTGAACTGCTTATTTTGTCTACACAACACAAAGCCTCCCACTTACCTGTTTCGTGAGTTGTCTGACTTAGGGTAGATACAAACTGCTTACTTTCTAACTTCCTAACTCCTTCTGTNTGTACTCTTCCTAAATGTGTGAGCAAATGATGATGCCACATGGAACCCTCACTCGCTGACAATCAGGTCCTTTTTCCTACTGAATGGGGAAGACAGAAATTCTTTGTTCCAGTTCCATATAGAGATTGTGACATCTATCTGATGTTGGCATAAAAGGTTTTCACATTAAGAAACTGTGTATAAGCCGGGCAGTGGTGGCACACACTTTTAATCCCAGCTCTTGGGAGGCAGAGGCAGGCAGATCTCTGTGAGTTTGAAGCCAGCCTGGGCTACTGAGTGAGTTCCAGGAAAGCCAGGGCTACACAGAGAAACCCTGTCTCAAAAAACAAAGTACGTGTATATATATGAGGAATGTGTATTCCTAAACTCATAACTATAACTTGCTCAGTCTATATAATGTTACTTGCATGTTATATTTTCAGGACTGACCATTTGGTTGGATAACCGATTGGTGTGTTCTTCTCTGGGGAAGACTAGTTCTCCCACTCTTAGGATTCTTTACTGTTCTATAGTTTTTTGTATGGAGCTGAGGCCTCCTGGGCTCTGCCCCACCCACCCTCCCTCACCCTACTCCCCAATTCTTGTTAGCATGTCTATCACTGTCCTTGATCAGCTCATGTTGAGGTAGCCATGTTGGTGAGACTTTATGGGTGTAGCTTCTGACATTCCCAGGACACACAATCTCACAGCCAACTCCCTCTTCCTCTGGTCCTTACAATCTTTTGGGCTCTCCCTTCTGCAATGACCCCTGAGCCTTGGGTGAGGGAGTTGTATTGTAGATGTATCCGTTGGGACTTGGGCTCCACAACTCTGCATTTTGATTGGTTGTGGTTTTCTGTAATTGTCTCTGTCTGTTGCAAAGAGAAGTTTCCTTGATGAGGGTGAGGACTACACTTATCTGTGAGTATAAAGACAAATATTTAGAATGTAGTTAGGAATTACGCTAGTTTAGTAAAGTGGTGGTTGTAGGCTCTCCTCCAAGATCCATGATTTCATTAGCCCTAGGTAGTTAGCTAAGTTTCCAGTACCAGGCATGATTTCCCTCTTTTTAAGAAGGTCTTAAGTCCACTTAGAGAACTGCTGGTTACTGCCAAGGTATTCTTGCCACATTGCACCCTTAGGGTTATCATGCCACACTGGTCATTGTGTTCATAGGCATCATAGCTGTGTGCAGGACTNTTGGTTGCTCTCTTTTTTGGAAGCTTGTGTTGTACCTTTTGTTACCATGAAAGCTAGCCCTCAGGAATGGGGCTTTAAGACCAGTCTCCATCCTGAGAAAACACAGGAGGCTATACATCAGGATGTTCTCCAGAGCCATTGCTGCTGTGGCACCATTGACCCTGTTCCCTGTTGACTCCGGGCACTCGTGTTTTATATTCTCCTTGTCAATTGCTTCTCTGTCTTGTCTCAGCTCCATTTGCTGGGGGTTTGTTTGTTTGTTTATCAGGATTGGTCCTTCCCACCTTCCAGTGTTAGGGATAGAACCCAGGACCTCATGGATGCTAGGCAAACTCTCTACCACTTAACCGCATTCCCAGCTCTCTTGCTGTATTCATTGTGTGGTCTTGAAACAGCTGCTCTATTTGCGTGCATCAAATTAGTGAGGTCAGGTGACACTTCCTTTGGAGCACTATGTTAACCATGAACCAATAGACACTAGGAAGAAGGATGCATAACTTCTGGCTACTTAGATGTTTGCTTTTCCGTTCTTTTGGGTCCCATCACTAGGCTCCGCATAATGAGATTCTATAGTTGGCTGTGGAATTTCAAGAATTTCCATTTATTCTGGCTTTGTCAATTTGATTGATTAATTAATTTAATTTTTAAACTGATTTTACTTTAATTAGTTCCCATCTCTGATAATTCTGTTTTNAATGACAAGGCAACAGAGAACTCGATCCAGAGTTCTCATACATAGATGCTGCCCTTTGGTCAGAATGAATCAGAGTTAGAGGAGAAATCAAGAATATCCCACTTTTGTTGCTCACTGACCTAGATCATTTTCATATTGGTTTCCACTTTATTCACCTACTTTACCATCTTTTCAAATCTTTTACTGTTGAGTATTCGCAATCACTTGCATTGAGACCAATTATTTGAATGACTAACTTTATAGTTACCTGTGTGTTACTTGTATCATAAAATAAAGTCTACTTTGCAGGGACTGGTGAGATTGCTCAGGTATAAAGGCTCTTCCGACTTTCCATCCTCAGAANCCACGTGTTAGGAGGACAGAACCAGTGTGCACACATGAAAAAAATAAAAGGGTAAAATAAATTCTATTTTTTAATCTAAACAACTTAGTCCACATGAGCTTACCAAAATTTCCCCCTTTGTGCTGAAAATTGTGCTCNGTACAGCTGTGTTCTCATAGACCTTCCACACTGTTTGATGAAGCAAATTCAGTGGATATAAGGGAAAAAATGAAAATTACAGTAAAAGAAAAAAGTGCCTAGGACGTTGGCAGTTTAGGCTAAGGTGGGGGGGCGGGCAGGGAAGGTGAGTGAGCTGGAAGCCCAGAGGTGGGGAAGACATGGAAAGGGGGGGCAACTAGGAAACTCTGGCGCTTTCCCCGCCCCTCACAAAACTGAGTCCAGCCAGAGCAGCCTCCAGACTCTCTGGCTAGGGCCTCAGAGTTGCCAACAGTCCCTGGCCAGCGCTGCTCTATCTAGGCTAAGGGCGCCCACTTCCCCAGAGATTCCTGGACCTGGGCCAGGAAGAGACGAACTAGACAGTGTCTCCAATCCCTCTGCATGCACGGTTTTGTTCCGGCTCCTTTGGTTCTCTGTGGTTCCTTCAGTCCCTTCCCTGGCCTGCCCGCACCACCACCACCTCCACACAGGTCTCCCTCTGTGCAGGAATACACCAGCCCCTGTCCTAGCCATCCGCTCAGTCCAGTGCCCGCCTAGGCTGCCGAGGAGGCCCTTTCATAGCTACTTGAATGGGGGATGGGTGAGGGAGGATGTCGTTGCGAGCCTCCAGGTGGGAGTTCAGGGTCAGGTACTCTGCAAATGGGCTAGAAGGCAGGTCTGGAAACTGTCCCCCAGATTTAGGATTTTGAACAACTTCCATCGGCTCATACTTGGGTCCCCCACCCACCTCCCCGCCCCCCTACACTTCCCATCCCCACCTTCCTTGCTCCTTTCTGTTGCTTTAATCCTCCATCGTCTTTTCTGTCCTGGGTCTAGAGCTCCAGGCTTATGCCTCTGCAAACAACCCCCTCCCCTCTAACCCCAGCAGAACTTCGAGGGGAGGGGCCGGAGGCCCCCCTTCCCGCCTGTGGTTGGAGGGGGCTGTGTGGCAGTCTCAAGTGGGGGCGACCGGAGTCCGTCTCGGTGCCCCGCCCGATCAGGCCACTGGGCACATGGGGGGCGGGAAGCTGGGCTCACGAGAGGGGAGTCTGGCCTTGGCAGGTGTGGGCTCTGGTCCGGCCTGGGCGGGCTCTGGGGGCGGGGTCTCAGGTTACAGCCCCGCGGGGGGCTGGGGGGGCGGCCCGCGGTTTGGGCCGGTTTGCCAGCCTTAGAAGCGACCGGGCACATATAACGGGAGCCTCTGCCGGGAGAAGACGCAGAGCGCTGCTGGGCTGCCCGGTCTCCTGCCTCTTCCTCCTGCCCCTAGGGCCTCCTGCATGAGGGCGCGGTAGAGACCCGGACCCGCTCCGTGCTCTGCCGCCTCGCTGCGCTTCGCCCGGGCCAGGCTCTGCCAAGCCCCACGGTGAGCCATGATCCGCCTCGGGGCTGCCCGATCGCTGGTGCTGCTGACGCTGCTCATCGCCGCGGTCCTTCGGTGTCAGGGCCGGGATGCTGGTAAGTAGCTCACATCCCTTGCCTGCTTTCCTGACTTGCGTCCCTTCTCCTCCTCCTGCCCAGCCCGGGTCCGGGTTAGGGCGCCGAGACGTAGGCGCACAGTACACAGGAGTCCACTGAGCCGAATTCTGCAAGTGAGGAACTCTGTCGCAGCATCCTCGGTGAGAGTTATGAGTGGAGACATTTGCAGGTCCCTGCGTGAAGCAAGGGTACGAACTTGCAAAGCGATGGATGCGACAGTTTTAAACACAGATGTAAACGCGTCCCTTTCCATCAGCTTTGATCAGGAGCTCAGCAAAAGAAGCCCCACACTTAAAAGCAGGCGAGAGATCGAGAGACGCCTACGTGTTTGACTTCTCAGCCTAGCCCAGGGGTTAGAGGCTGCGGGGCTCAAAGGGGCGCTAGACAAAGGACTAACTCTGACACTGATGGGTTGAAATCTGAGGCCACAAAGAAAAAGAGGTTCTTTGCGACTTCAGCGCCGCTCTCGAGTTCCCTCCCCCTCCAGGCTGGCCCAGAGTAAGGTGCAGTCAGCCGGCCTTTCTCTGAAACTCGGCCCACCCCTTGCCTCCCTTGGGCTGCAGGAACTTGACGTCTGAAAACATTGACACTCCAACCAGACCTGCTTTCCAAATGTCCCCCACCCCCAGAGCACCCCCTCCACTGTCTCCCCCTCCCTCCTGAGGGTCTGCCATGAGTTATTTTGCTGTGTGTGTAGCAGCGGATGGAGGGTAAGGCCAAAGAACTGTATGTGGCTATAGTTGCAACTGTACAGCCCTGGTCCAAGGGCGGTTCCCCGCACCTTTCCACCTCCTCCTTGGGTAAGATCCACTGTCTGGGATTATATTCAGGACAAACGAAGCCTGGAAAGTGTATTAGGTAGAGAGAATTTTCTTCCACGTGTTTGGGCACGTTTCCGACGGCTAGGATTCCAGCCTTGTCTTTTTATGTTACAGACTGTAAATCAATCGCAGGTGAAACTGTTTGGGTAGCGGGTGGGGATCAAAGACCCTCTGCCTCTGAGACTGCGCTTTCCCTTGCCACCAGACTGTCTCCAGAGATGCTTTGGAAGCCGGCAGGCCCTGGCAGACTTTCTTCTCCTTTAGCCCGGTGGGAGCGGCGGGGGCAGGGTTGGAGTGGAGAGCGCTGCGATGTGGAGCCCAGGATAGCACTTTCGGGCCCCCGCCGCCCAGGGTGGCGAGCTAAGCCGGGGTCGTGCTCTCGAGCTTTGGAGGAATGTCGAGTGTACGTGGTCTGAGTTTGGTCTGACTATATTTTTGTTCTAAGCACACATCCACGAAGTTGTGGTCTTGACCCGTGTTTTCTATAGCGAGCAATGGAGTGAGCTGTGTCTTAACTATTTCCCTAATTCTCCATCGAAAAGAAGAGGCTCTGGTTTAAGTGGCGAAGAGCTCTGTCCGCAGCATCCTTCTTGGTAGAGTGAATTCCACAGCTTTTTTGGGGGGGTAGGGAGGGGAACCTAAAACTTCCAGTCTCCTCCTTCTAGGAGGAATACGATTCTGCATCTGACCGGTTGATTTTGCATCCCTGGTCGTCCCATCTACGCAAACACCCCCACACTCCAGCCTTGGGTCGACAGGACCCAAAGATCTGATATGGGGAAAGGCGTAGCATGCATGGACGTCAGCAGTGTCAGAAACCTAGAGTCCACTACGCTCCTCCTCTCCATCTTTCCACGAGTTTGGGAAACTTTTTGGCCGCGGAGACTTTGACCCACATCTGCATATCTCAGCCCTAGCTTCCAAAAGTGCTGCTGGCTGTGGCGGGGGAGAGACCTCAGTCCTCCTTTGTGAAGCGTGTTTGCGTTGGGGGATTGGCAGCGATGGCTTCCAGATGGGCTGAAACCCTGCCCGTATTTATTTAAACTGGTTCCTTGCGGAGACCTGTGAATCGGGCTCTGTATGCGCTCGAGAAAAGCCCCATTC
>LZPO01066278.1:79491-121421 GCA_001675575.1 Neotoma lepida
TCATCAGGGCTCAGTAAATCTCTCATTTTTCTGTTCCAATGCAGGGCCCCATGGGACCTCGAGGACCCCCAGGCCCTGCCGGCGCCCCTGTAAGTGTTCATTCTTTTCCTATTGGTGGCATTGCAGATGCTTATCAAGCTTTGACAGCACAGTTTTGGGGGTCAACACGGTGCCATTACTTTCCCTTCTAGGGCCCTCAAGGATTTCAAGGCAATCCTGGTGACCCTGGCGAGCCTGGTGTCTCTGTGAGTACCATAGGCTACCCTCTCCCAGGAACTTCTGGGCACAGCCCACCGACCCAAGATACTGCCCACTTCCAGGCTCTACCAGCTCTTTCCNACAGTTGAAGGGTCATANAAAATTCAGATGTTACTCCTCATCTATGAGAACCAATCTTCCAGAACCTCATCTTCCAGAGAACCAATTTGGCAGGAACTCCATTGTGACCCCCCTTCTGGGGGTCACCAGCCCACACTGTCCCTTTTTCCTGCCATGATCTCCTTTACCATTTTGTTCTGACCTTTTTGCTTTTCTTCCTTGTAGGATAACTAACTTCCAAAACTACCACCCTGCATTTTGTCCATTGTATTTCCCTTCCAACTATCTCTTCAATTCTCTATTTGTAGGGTCCCATGGGTCCCCGTGGTCCTCCAGGCCCTGCTGGAAAACCTGGTGATGATGTAAGTAGATCTGAGAAGTCCCCATACCCCGGGGACAGTGTGTGCTGAGGCTTCGGGGTAGAGAGGCTTCCCGAGGAACGAGGCTGGCCAGTCCTAAACTCCAGCTGTCTACCACCCACACACCCACTTGCAATTTAGCTTGCGAGGTCTCTGGGGACTGCTTTAGATCTGACGAGAAGGAGAATAATTAAAACATCATTAACTTCAGGAAGGGAAATTGAGAAATCAGAGAAGGGACAGGAAAACGCAAGGCACAAAGCCGTAGAGTAGAAAAACAAAGAAAGACTCGTTCAACAAACACCCTAACATCATCTCAATTGTTAATGAGAGAGAATAGCTCAGCCCGAGCCAAGATGTCTACAGAGGATGAAAAACAGTAGAGACAGGAGCTGGCTTTCTTGAGCTCTTTTTATGGCTGGCATCGTACAGGAAAGCCTCTCGAGGTCAGGGCATACAGGCCAGCCCACAGAGCTCTGGGGAGGACAGCAAAAGCTTGCTGGAGAAGTTGGAGACGCATAAGGACTGAGGAACTTGCCAAAGAATAAACCATGACCCAGGAGAGGCATTTGGGGAGGGGGCATCTGCAGGAGGTGACCACGACGGACAGGTTGGCCGATGCACAGCCGTGGGGTGATTGGTTCTGGAGCATACCAGTTATGCGCATGGGATTGCCAAGGAAAATGAGACCTCTCTCTTTCTGTTCAGGGTGAAGCTGGAAAACCTGGAAAAGCTGGGGAAAGAGGCCTTCCTGGCCCTCAGGTAAAGCTCCAACTTTCCCAGTCTTGCAAGGCGTGCCCAGTGTCTCTCCTTAGACCATGAGCTCCCTTAGCTTGATTAGCTCCGTGTAGAATTGGGTACTAATGGGTCCTTTGTATATCCTGCCTTCAAGTTGGCGATCATTTTTGTGTGAGCACAAGGTGATGGTCTGGGTTTGGCTGAGGGAGCTGTGGAGATGCCTGGATGCTTGCTTCTTTTGCCTGAGTGAGCTGGATCTGCAGGCTGGCTCTCCAGCAGCCAACAGCGGCCTTCACCCACTTTCTCCTTTCCCCTGAGTATCTCCTCTGTGCATTGCAGGGTGCTCGTGGATTCCCTGGAACCCCAGGCCTTCCTGGTGTCAAAGGTCACAGAGTAAGTATCATGGGTAAGGGTATTGGAAAGCAGGGGCTACCCGGGGGAGAGGAATCATTCTGGGGTATGCACATTATTTCCTGTGTGGGTTCCCAGATGTGTGANGGAAGCTTCCTCTTGTTTCCCAGGGTTACCCAGGCCTNGATGGTGCTAAGGGAGAGGCTGGTGCTCCAGGTGTGAAGGTAAAGAACCGGGAAACACACAGGGATTGGTGACAAAGGACAGGAGGAGATGTTCCGTCCAGTCAAGGGGATACTGATGGGTTTAAGGAGTTAGAACATAGTTGGGAACACCCAAGTCTACATCTTGGTAGATGAACAGCAGGCCTTGGAGCTAGGGGGNATTGTCGCTCCTAGAATTGAAACTGGCATGTCTCAGCCTTCNGTGAACCACCCAGATCTTTCAATGACTTACCTAGGAAGTTTCTAGAAGCTGGGACTCTAAAACATTGACCCTGTATGTCTTTTTTCCCAGGGTGAGAGTGGTTCCCCCGGTGAGAACGGTTCCCCGGGCCCAATGGTGAGTATGAGCCACCCATGGGAAAGTCATGATATGCTTGCTCCTAAGGGTCCCCTAACAGCAGCCAGAGGGCCACATTGCAAACTACAGCATCTCTTCAGGTGTTTGTGCAGAGCAGATGCTGGTTTTGCAGATTTATCTGATTATGAGCACACCCAATGTGCAGTAGACAGGTTGTTCAGAATTTCACCTGCCTGTACTCCCTCGAGACAGGAACTGTTAGACATACTTAAGTATGTTTCAGTTTTTTTTAAAAAATCTGTTTATGTTCAGTGTTTTGGGGCACTCATCTGTTGCACGAAATGAGCCCCATAGGCAGCAACAGGGACACACATGGGTCTGCCTGGAGGAAACTCTGTGCTTTGCTGTGCCCTGGGAACAGGACCTAGGGGCAAGACAGTACACCAGGGTTGCTCTCCTTCGCTTCCTGGGTGGGAAGGGCCCTCCTGCTGAAGTCATCACACCATCCACCATTATGCCAACTTCTGCTTGCAGGGTCCCCGAGGCCTGCCTGGTGAGAGAGGACGGACTGGCCCTGCTGGTGCTGCTGTAAGTAACCCCCAAAGCCAGTTGCCACCATATGTTCAACACTTTACAGTTTACAAGTAGATATCCCTTGACCCTCAAAACAGCTCTGTGATAAGCTGGGCTAGGAGCTACAGACCTATGATCCTAGTATCTTAGAAGCTGAGGCAGGAGCATCACAAGTTCAAGGCCAGCTTGGGCAATACAATGAGACCTTTCTCAACCCTCCCAATGCCTAACAAAAACAACCCAACTTGGTGAGGTACAGAGAGCATCGTCATACAGAAGTTTCCATCCCTGAGTCTTCCCACTCCTGAGCTTCAGATGGGGTGGGGCCTGCAGAGCGGAAGGAGGGGGGTGGGGTGTAAGAGTAAGGTTCTCTTCAGCAGTCTGGATTCTTCAGGTCACCCCTTCAGTAGCCTCTGCCTCTTCCCAACCCGTGTAGAGTTCAGGAACAGGCTTAGACAGTGATAGCTATCTAAGCTATTGACTCTGCCCTTTCTCTTGATTTGGATGACAGTACCCTAGAAAAAGAGAAAAGAGGCTAGCCATGGCTCACAGGCCTCCACACTTGATGCTACCCTGAGTTGTGTCACAATACGACACCAGTGGCTTCCACTTGGTGGCCCTTCCTTGGTTTAGGACCTGGCATGCTTTGCTTTGTCTAATCTTCCCCTCATCCTGCGAGGTAGGATCTGTTATTCTCATTTTAGAGAAGAGGGGATTGAGGCCCAGAAAGAATAAACACACTGTGCACCGAGGACCCAGACTCTGCAGGCCTCCAGTTAATGTGGGAAACCGTGAGCTAGGGGACTGGCAGGCAGTGGAGGGCATGGGTGCCAGATGAAGGCAGTTAGCTTGGATCCCCAGGCAATAGAGAGGCCTTGTAGGTGCTTGGTCAGGCGAGTGATGTGCTGAAAGCCGTGTTTAAGAAAGATTACGGTTTTCTGTTGGTCTGTACCCCAGCCAACCAAGCTCAGAGGCCCCTCCTCCCAGGTCTTTGCAGGGCAACTGAAATAAATCAGCTTCCCTCTGTGCTGCTCCTTTCCAGACCATGCATCTGGGTGACGGAAACTTCCCTCAGTAGCAGGTCTGTGAACCAGCAGGATTGACCCCCACTGTCAAGCTGAGCTGCTCAAGGACTTCACCCCAGGGTCATTTTGTGGGAGGGGAAGGAGGCTCNGGGCCTGCTGCTTGTGCAGAGTGGGGGAGCCCTGGCCTGGGGCTTCTAATGAGGCNCAAAGCTAGAATGGCTCTGTGTGAAAGGGTGAAGACAGCCTGCTGCCTCTCACATTAGCCTTCTTCCTTACTAGACACAGCAGGTCCCNGGTCTTGGTTCTCTTTAGTGGTTCTTGTCCATGTAATGGTCACGCTGGCAGCACAATTATGAGATTCTCCNTCGTGTTGAGGCTTTTTGTAGCCTTCCTCACTCTGCCTTGGTCTCTGTCAGAGGTCTCCCAGAGGTCTTCTGAGCCTCGGTGTTCCTGCAGGCCTTGCTGACTGACTCCTGAGGGAAGGTACTCTGGGGTTTCCCCCAGAAACCGAGTTTTCCAGAGCAGTTGGGTCAGCCAGGAAGAGCTGCCAGAGAGCAGACTCTGTATCCCCTCTGCCATTTCTTCCACCGAGTCTTGCTTTCTTGCTCCCTTCCCCTGACTGCCAGGCTAGAGGTTCTGAGAGGAGAGGCGGATCACATCNGGAAGAAGACTGAGTCCCACAGTGCATCCCTCCCTCATATTTCTGAGGAGAGATAAAGCCTTGCTGGAAGTCTCCTCTTAGCTTAGTGGTTCTCAACCTGTGGGTCACGACCTCCAACAAACCTCTATCTCTAAAAGTATTTACATTATGATTCATAACAGTAGCAAAACTACAGTTACAAAGTAGCAATAAGTAGAAATAAGTTTATGGTTGGGGGGTCACCATCACATGAGGAACTGTACTAAACNGTGGCAACATTTGGAAGGTTGAGGACCACTGCCTTAGCCTTCTGGGTCCCCTGCCAGGTCTTAGGCCTGGTTGCACCCAATGTAATGGCTCCTGGAGATAGGGTAAAACTCCTCATAGGCACTTGAGCGAGAACCTTTGAGGTTTTCATCCCAAACTAGTGGAACTCTGAAAGCATAACACAAGTCCTGGAGAGAAGGAATGGCCTTGATTGCTTGGCAAAGCCAAGTCTCTCAGAGATAAGAGCTCAGGTGTGGTTTTGAGTCAGGGCTGATGGCCTGTCCTTATCATGGAGTAGGTTCCTAGGCCAGGAGGAAGCATCCTGGGGGTCTTTCTGAAGTCCTGAACAGCAGTTGTCTGGGAGGGACCAGAGGTTGGTTACNTGGGAGTTCCTGGAGAGGAGGCTTTACCTTAGCCTGAACCCAGCCTGAGCACACAGGCAAGTTGCTGCTTGTCTCTGCCATTTTCCTTGTGCCCAGTTCACTGGCTTCTGAATGATAATTCAGCTTAAAGTCAGGAATACTTGGGACCTAGATGAAGTTTTAGAAGTGACAGGGCTATTGGAAAGTTGCCCACGCTGCATTACACACGAGAACAAACTCCCTGCTGGCCTCAGTTCACCCACTCATGCAGACACCCCATAGGGGCTCCCCTGCTGCAGACACAACACCTTGCTTCTGCTCAGCCTGGGGCACTCCAACACCATGTTCCCACGTTTTATGTGAAGGTGGGCTATAGCAGGCACTGCTGGATATGTGGGCACCTCTTACATTAGCTCCTTTTTTCTTGTACACAGGGTGCCCGGGGCAACGATGGCCAGCCAGGCCCTGCTGGACCTCCGGTAAGTTCCCCTCATCCTTAGCAGGTGACAGTAGCTGTGTAGTCCAAGGAGCAGCCCTGTAGCCTGTCGGGTTGCCCCTGTACTTGGCATCAGGAAGGTGGCGGCCCATCCCTTGAGAGTGTTGGAAATACTGAATGCAGCCTACTTCCCCAGCTGCCCTCAGCAGTCTCTTCTGGGAAGAGAGGTCAAAGGTCAAAGCCATGTGGCTTCTTAGGACNTGTAGACTCAGGAACTTGCCAGGCAAAGCAAAGCATCTCTCTGAAGTTCCCTGGGGACAGCAGCCGGGACAATTTCTTCTAGCCACAACAGGCTAGAGCAAAAATCAATCCAAAATGAGGAAGGAGTGTGAGATGGGGTGTCTCTCTGAGGCCTGGACAGAGTCTGCCTAGATCCAGTGTTCACCCTCNGTCCCCTTCTTCTCTCCAGGGTCCCATCGGTCCTGCAGGTGGTCCTGGCTTCCCTGGTGCTCCTGGTGCCAAGGTATGTGCGTGATCTGCTGGTCAAATTGAGAGTCTCAGAGGCACTCTCTCCTCTTCCTATAGCCCTTGCTGAGGGCCCCTTGCCACACCTCCTTCCTTTTGAGAAGTCCCTGCCTCCTAGCCTCTGTGGGTAATTCCCAGAGTCTCTCACTGAAAGAGAGAGCAAGGTTTGAAGGCAGAAGCTGGAGGTCCACCTTGTAGAGAAAGAGGGAAACCTAGAGACCTGTGGGAGGAGGCCCTGGAAGGGCTGAAGGAAAAACACAAGCCTGGGGTGTGCAAAAGCTGACATAGCCAGAGGGAGCTTGAGGGGAAGGNGAGGGGCAGAGGCCAGGAGACAGTTCTGGGCCCTCTACCCCCTTCCTATTTCTACATCACCTGGGTTCTGGGCCTTTGTTAATATGGTTCTTCCAAGGATTCATAGAGGCCAGTGAGAGGCCAGCCAGTTCAGGGGAAGGCCCCTGTGGCCCAGGAGGGATTCCAGTGTGAATGGCCCTGGGAATGAATAAGGAGCCTCCCTGTGTCACTGGCATCAGGTTGCTTTTCCACTCCTGGGGGTTTCCATGGCAACCAGACAGTGTCTGAGGCCTCTGGGAGTCGGGTGAAGGAGACCCATTGTGAAGAGGGACAGCGGAAGGTGAGGGGGCCTGACCTTTAGAAAATAATAATTACCAAAGTGAAGCAAGAATGCTGTGTGAAGAAACCTGAGGAGGTTTTGACCTCTCTCCAGGTCAGCAGCCTTCCCCAGGGACTCCAGTCCAGAGAGCCAGATTGCAGCAGGCTGTGACTTTTAGGAAAAAATGAAAATAAAAAGAGGGTTTTTATATAGGAGAGGCCTGCCAGTTAACTTAGAGAAAAGTAGAGTCGGGGAGCCTGCCCCAGCTTGCTTCTGACCTGGCTTACTGGCACTTCAAACAAGCTGAGGCCGAAGCCTGGAACAGCTCTGATCGCCCAGGCCAGACAGAAATGAAGCCACTTCTGAGCCGAGACGCTGAAGGAAACAGAAGGCCAAGAACCTGGGAATCACCCTTTGGCTTCTGTTCTTCCATCAGGGAGAAAACACAAAGGGGACAGGAAAGGGACCGCCCATCTGTCCATCATCCCATGGCCCTAAGATGGCACATCCCATAACCCAGGCTTCTCTGACAGGGGCTGATAAGACCAGCAAGCTGCCTGTTGCTGGAACCCAGTAGGCATCTGTGTAGTTGTGTGGGGTTTACAGGGCAGAGGTGAGGTGCAGAGTAGGGAAGGCAGAAGCAGGATTGTCATCTCATCATGCTGTTTGGCCAGGTGGGAACAGAAACGACAGATTCTGGTGTGAGCATGCCCTGCTCACTCGCCGGTGTACAAGCATGTGCAAGAGTCGTGCACACAGCTGGCCTTGAGCGGCTGCTGACCCTCCCTTTCTTCACCTTCCCACTCTCTCCCCAGGGGGAAGCTGGCCCCACTGGTGCACGTGGTCCTGAAGGTGCTCAAGGCCCTCGTGGCGAGCCTGGCAATCCTGGGTCCCCTGGGCCCGCAGGTGCTTCTGTAAGTTCATCTCTTTGGCCTGGAAGGCCTGACATCTGTGGCCTTGGCCCTCCGGGGTACATGTGTCCCTTGAAGGGTTACTGGGGGTCCAACCACTAAACCTTCATGTTGTCGAGGTTCCTCCTACTGACCCCTAGACCTGTCTCCCTCCACCCATAGTCCACCTGATGANACATCAACAGGAATGCCGCTGAATGCACCTGTCCCTGATCCCTAGACTGTGGCCTGGCCTGGTGGGCGGCACGGTTGGGTTGGTTGTTGTTTTTTATAGCAATACCATCTCCTCCGCAGGGTAACCCAGGAACTGACGGCATTCCCGGAGCCAAAGGATCTGCTGTAAGTGCTGCCCCTGGGCTGCGTCCTCAGGATGGCTCAGGTCCTCCCCATCCTCTTTCCTCACATCCCTCTCTTCTGTTCACGCTGACAGGGAGCTCCTGGAATTGCTGGTGCTCCTGGCTTCCCTGGGCCCCGTGGTCCTCCTGGTCCTCAAGGTGCAACTGGTCCTCTGGGCCCCAAAGGTCAGATGGTAAGAGCCTGAAATGATCCCCAGGTCCTACCTACGTGCCCCTCTTTTCTGTGCCCTCCTGTCCTGACTCACCGCAGCAGGTTTCTGGGGCGTCGGTAGGAGGTAGGGGTTAGGCAGGTTCTTTGGTGAGAACCCAGTGTGAGCACTTTTCTTTCTCTCATGTAGGGCGAGCCTGGCATTGCTGGCTTCAAAGGTGAACAAGGCCCCAAGGGAGAAACTGTGAGTACCTGCCTTCAAGTCTGTCTTTACTGTGGTTCTGCCCCACAGATCGTCCTTCTGCCCCACAGCCCCCTGCCCCAAGCCATTCCCCATCCTAGGCCCTCTCCTGTTGTTCCTGGAGAAGGGAGCAAAATAGGATAGAGGAGACCCTGATACAGCTTCCTCTCCCCAGTTTGAACAGCTTGAGATCCAAGCCATCTCTTTCTCTTGGGCCGCTTCTGCTCCTCCATGGCTGACCCTATCTGGCCCNTCTTCGCCCAAGCCCCTCCACCACCACTCCCCCCCCAAAAAACATTCCCAAGGCCACTTCCTCTGCACACCAGGCCAGTGCTTTTCCCAAAGCAAGGTGAAAACCTTACTCCGTTTCTCTTGTGTCTGTCATCAGGGCCCTGCTGGGCCCCAGGGAGCCCCTGGCCCTGCTGGTGAAGAAGGTAAAAGAGGTGCTCGAGGGGAACCAGGCGGTGCTGGGCCCATCGGTCCCCCTGGAGAAAGAGTAAGTAAGCAAGGGGCTCCCGGGTTTACAAGCCCTGTCCTGTGACTCTTTGATTTGGCCATGTCCAATGACTTTTCTGGATAATGTTCTCTTCTCTGCGCCACCCAACACCAGGGACACAGGCATCCTTATCCTGTCTATGCCCCCTGTCCCAAGGGTGACATACAACTNAGCTTCTTCCTAGAGAGGTGGGGACAGGTTCTAGATGTTAGGTTATAGGCTCTCAGGGTCTTGCAGGCTGGNCACTGCCCCACAGATACCACAGTAAGGCGTGGATGGGATGGTCCCCTGGAGCCTGGTGGGATTCCTTCCAGGCATACTGGTGAGAAACCATCCTCACCCTCTGCCTCTTGCCTACTTCTTGCTAGGGTGCTCCTGGCAACCGTGGTTTCCCGGGTCAAGATGGTCTGGCAGGTCCCAAGGTGAGTGGAGAAAGAGAGGCTTGGTCTCTCCCTGTTTCCCTGGTTACAAAGCATTCCACTGACTTTCTGTCTCCTCTGGTGTAGGGTGCCCCTGGAGAGCGAGGACCTAGTGGCCTGGCTGGTCCCAAGGGAGCCAATGGTGACCCAGGTCGTCCTGGAGAACCTGGCCTTCCTGGAGCCCGGGTAAGGAGGAGGGCACTGCTGTTGTCTTTGATTTTGGGTGCTACACAGACCCTCACTCTCTTCCCACCCATGTCACCTATGCCATGCTGCTAGAAGTGGGAGATTTGGGGTCTGCCCCTGACTTATATTGGTCTCTTCTCTCTCCCAAAGGGTCTTACAGGTCGCCCTGGTGATGCTGGTCCTCAAGGCAAAGTTGGTCCTTCTGTAAGTCAATCACTCNGAGTGAGGTTCCTGGGGGAATAGGGGATATGATTCAGGAGACGATGGGAAGAGAGAAGGGAGTCTGGGTGAAGGCAGCCTAGGATTCTGTACATTTGAGAATGGGGTAAGAGATAGGTGGTAGATTTTATGGCCAGATGTGACCTGTACTGTGACCTCTGAAAATCACACACACACACACACACACACACACACACGCACGCACGCACACACGCATGCTCACATGCATACACGCACGCATGCACAATGCATTTGAGCATCTTCTAGAAGGAGGGGTGGTAACAAAGATTAGAAGATCAGGGAAGACTTCTGAGCCAGGAGCATCTTCCTGTAGANGGGTCCAGGAGCATCTTCCTGTAGACGGGTCCCTGTTGGGGGGGGGTTGGTCAACCCTAGATTCATGCACATGGCTGGCACTTTGTTCCACTTAGACACTAAGTATCTACTAGATACATCAAGTATCTACTAGTAGACATCAATATCTACTAAGTANACACTTAGTAGATATTGATGGGGNATATGATCAGCAGGACTATGTTGGGAGAATGGCATCCTGTTTTTCAGGGAATCCCTGGTGAAGACGGCCGCCCTGGCCCTCCTGGCCCTCAGGGAGCTCGTGGGCAGCCTGGTGTCATGGGCTTCCCTGGCCCCAAAGGTGCCAACGTAAGTAACAGTTTGCTCTCCCATCTTCTTTGTTGTCTTCTGTATCCTTTGGGGAAAGGGCTGGTTTCTGAACAGAGTTGATCCAGGGCAGGTAACCCACGGGCTGTCAATGTCATGGACAGCTCTGTCCTCCATGTCCTCCCAGGGATGCCTGTGATCTGGGTGGGGGGGGGACTTGTGTGCCTTTGAACCTTAGGACATCACCTCTGTGACATTATGCCATAGAGCCTGCTGGCCTGGATGCCTCTGAGTATAAGAGAAGGGGGCTGATGTTTGATGTTACCTCCTGTTGTGCACCAGGATGGGGCTTCAGACCCCAGGCTCCTTAGCCTGCTCTATGTCTCACTCCATCCTCAACCATCCAGCTTACGGTCTTCTCTCCCCTTCCTTCAGGGCGAGCCTGGCAAAGCTGGTGAGAAAGGACTGGCTGGCGCTCCTGGCCTAAGAGTAAGTATTCTCCTCACGGCCTAGGGCTTGGTGTTGGTGGAACACCTACCAGGAATGGGAGGTGCGACTCCCTAGACATGGTCTTTGGAGCCTTGGTTATCAAGAGTTGATTCCTATGGCTAAGCACGTGCTAGGCTGTGCCTTCTGGGATCTACCCAGAGAGTCTATTGGCTGCTGAGGGGTTTCAGAGGTGAGGCTCAGGTACAGAGGAAGATGTCNATAAGGAGAAAGGCTGAGGGAAATGGCAGGTGCAGCATGGAAGCNCAGGGAGGGGTGAAAATGGAGTTCCATTGAGGGCCTTGTTGATCTGAAAACCTCAGACCCAAAATATACATCTGCTNGTCTCAGGTGACNCCATGGGATGTAAGTCATTACAACTCCTTTTCCTCTTCNCTGTAGGGTCTGCCTGGCAAAGATGGTGAGACAGGGGCTGCCGGACCCCCTGGCCCTGCTGTAAGTACCCACCCAACTTCTCCGGGTGGCACTGTGGGAGCTACANCCAAGAACCTTACATCCATTGAGTAGTGGAGGNAACAGATACGGATCTGGGCCGAACCATCCCCAGATGAGAGAGGATGTCCTGGAGGTAGTGGGACCTACCTAGAGGAAGGAAGTGTAGGTAGATGATGGAGGTGAAGTACCTAGTCACATGACCTCTTAAGGGTCAGTGCAGGAAGGCTTCTAATCCACTCCGCAGGGTCCCCAGGTTCTCTGAATTCCTGGCTTGGCTCACCTTTCTTTCTTCTGCAGGGACCTGCTGGTGAACGAGGCGAGCAGGGTGCTCCTGGGCCATCAGGGTTCCAGGTAGGTGGCTGGACCAGACTTTCTGTGCAATCCCTTCCCATGCTTACAACTCTCTGGGCACAAACTATGGGGAGCAGGCCCACTCCTCTCATGGGGAGCCAGGGGATGAGGCTCCCCCTACCTGGCCCCCATTGCTATCTCCTTATGGTTTGCCCTGTGCTGTGCCTTCCTGGAGGCTAAGGAAGCACACTCACCTCTTTGCTAATCCATGTCACTTTGGCTTCCAGGGACTTCCTGGCCCTCCTGGTCCCCCAGGTGAAGGTGGAAAACAAGGTGACCAAGTAAGTATGGCGCTCTTTGAACCTGTTTAGCCCCACAAAGCCCAGACCTGATTCCCAGCTCTCTCGACAACTGTCTGAGCTCAGCCCTCCTGTGCACATGTTCAGCCACTGTGGGAGGCATGTTCTGGGGTCTGGAGCAGGCAGCCTTCACTCTTACATACTTTTTTGTTCTCTAGGGTATTCCTGGTGAAGCTGGAGCTCCTGGCCTTGTGGGTCCCAGGGTGAGTGTCCTGTCATCCAACGCTGGGGTCTCCTTGGGTCTGCCTTCTCTCCATTCAGTTTTGCCTATGCCTCCCAGCACTGCAGACTGCCTTGGGTTCCCGGGGACCCTCACCTCTCCCCATCTCATCTTCCCACCACTTTTGCCTGATTGCTGCCCGGTGTCTCTTCCACAGGGTGAACGAGGTTTCCCAGGTGAACGTGGCTCTCCTGGTGCACAAGGCCTTCAGGGTGCCCGTGGTCTCCCTGGCACTCCTGGTACTGATGGTCCCAAAGTAAGTAAGGCCAAGTCCTGCAGGGGTCTTCTCTCCAGCCCTAGGGAGACCCACTGAGAGGAGGGAGGGAGGAGAGGGGGCACAGAGGAAGGAGGACCAGGAGGGATCTGTGGGAGGTGGTGCTGGGAAGGGGATTTAGGGGGGAAGAAGAAAGAGAACATGGGTTGGGGACACTGGTTTCCTGGGCTGCGCACAGTGGGGCCCTGAGAGAGGTACTGCTCACTACAGACTCCTCTTGTCTTCCACTCTAGGGTGCACCTGGTCCAGATGGCCCTCCTGGGGCTCAGGGTCCTCCAGGTCTACAGGGAATGCCTGGTGAGAGGGGAGCAGCTGGGATTGCTGGGCCCAAGGGAGACAGAGTAAGTACTAGGATTACTGTGCATCTCTCCAAAGCTGCAACTGCCACACTTGTGCCCCCTCACGCTCATTCCACACTTGTGCCCCCTCACACTCATTCCTTGTACTTCTGAAGATGAGGCTCCTGGTCATTCTTTGAGAAACCAGGAGCCCCCCCCCAAAAAAAAGACCCATCTGCTACAGTGACATTCTTTCTTTCTTTCTCTTATTACTTTGTCTCTTTCTTTCTCCTCTTATTACTTTGTCACCAGCCCTAAGACCACAGAAAATACCTCTTAGGCAAGGACTGGGCTCCAGAACCTTAGCCAGGCAGAGCTGAACTGGCATCTGGTTCTGAAGGGCCCCCTAAAGTACCTGGTTTTCTCTCCCACAGGGTGATGTTGGTGAGAAAGGCCCAGAGGGGGCTCCTGGAAAGGACGGCGCACGAGTAAGTGAACGTTGGTTATAGGACTTAGGAGCTGGCATGGGGGCAGATACAGGTGTCCCCATACAGGCATTCCCATGGGTCTCTAGCACTCAAAAATGGGGGGGAGGCTGGGAAACTATACGGACTTCCCTTTTAGATCTCAGGACCAGACAGTGAATGAGGGGCTCTGATACCATGGGAGGGTACACTAAAGTTTATTGGGTACAGGGCCCCCAGAATCCTTGAGGAACCTAATGATACTGGCCTGACCCTGCCTGCCTCCTTGACCTGTATCTTTCTCTCTCCAGGGTCTGACTGGGCCCATCGGACCCCCAGGCCCGGCAGGTGCCAATGGAGAGAAAGTGAGTTGTGGCTGGCCTTCCTCCCTCTGTCTACCTCCTCCAGAATGTCTTCCCCTTACCTCCCGCCAGACACAGCCAAATCTTACTCATTGGCCATCACCTTCCACAATGGAGTGAAGGGTGGGGTTCTGTTAGGGTTCGACTTGTGTGGCCTTTAAGGTGGGGCAGCCAGCCTGGTAGAAAAGTGCCCTCAACTAAGGCCTTGAAGAGGCAGATGGGGCAGGTGCGACCAGAAAAAAGATGGATGTGGGGATGCAGTGCCTTTTCCAACATTAGGGCTTCCTTGATGCACTTGGCTCCTTGGGGCTGACTCTAATCCTTACCTTCTCAACTCCTAGGGGGATATCGGACTTCCTGGCCCTTCAGGAAGTACTGGTGCTCGTGGTGCTCCGGTGAGCATGCCCCTCTCAATCAGGCTTTCCCTGGCCCCAGCAGTGAGGAAGCCAGCTTGACCCTGTGCTTTGGGGCTAGGGATGGGAAGAGAGAAGAGACGAAAGGGAAAAGCCAGAGGCCCGGCAACGGCCAGTTCTTAGGAACTTTGAGCCAAGACAGACTTCCTGTTCTGGGTCCCTGGGACTCAGAACACTCAGACACCTTCTTTCTGGGGGGCTGGACATGAAGCTGGGCTGTGCAGTGGGCTCTGACTCTGAGGAGAGCACAGAGGCAGGTAACAGGACCTGACACCTCCTGGTCCCCTCATAGGGTGAACGTGGAGAGACTGGGCCACCTGGACCTGCTGGATTCGCTGGACCTCCTGTGAGTATCTCTGTACTCCCACCTGGGTATGTGCAGTCTGGCTCCACACCCAGAACTCATGGGTACCTTCCAGCAGTGGGGGAGAGAGAAAGGGAGGGCGAGAAGGTATTAATTAATCCTTCCACATTTCCATTTCAACATAACAACACTATCTCAAACCCAATTTCCAAGCCCCTGGTAGGTGCATGCACACGTACTCTCTAACCTTTTGGCGGAAGCCGGAACAATCAGGTTGCCTCTTCTTCATCTATCCCTTCTTCCTATTACAGGGCGCTGATGGCCAGCCTGGTGCCAAGGGTGATCAAGGAGAGGCCGGACAGAAAGGAGATGCTGGTGCCCCCGGTCCCCAAGGCCCCTCTGGAGCTCCTGGGCCACAGGTGAGTACTGTTGAGTTCATGAGGCAGGGGCTGCCAGGACAGGAAGAGAGGGCCCCAGTAGATCAGGCAGACAGAGTCTAACTGGGAGCCTGGTGGACACCTCAGCTGTGTAGGGAGGGGCTCTTGTTAGGTTATGGTGTGTGGGGCACACAGATGAGGTATTAGGTCACCAGCACCAGGTATAGGCTGTGTCCCTGACCACAGGCAGCCAAGACAAAGCAGCTGGCTCCCTGGGGGGAGCAGAGAGGTTTCCCAGGGGTTGAAACCCTGGGTTTTTCTCTGTGGGAGCCTTGCCAAGTCAGATCCTGGAGTCTTCTAGTGGTGAGACACACAGAACTGCCTATATAGCTTTTGTAGACTGGGTTCCTAGTGTCGAGAAGCTGGACTCTGACAGCCTGGCCCTCAGGAGTCCTGCATTAAGGTTCAGATGATGCTTACTGCCTTCCCCAGGTCCACCAGACCTCATTGCCTTCTTTCCTTCCCAGGGTCCTACTGGAGTGACTGGCCCTAAAGGAGCCCGAGGTGCCCAAGGCCCCCCGGTGAGTGAATCTCCTGCAAAAGAGTTCCGGCCCATGATGTCTACAGTGGGCTAGCTTCAGGATTCCCCATCTCCTCCCTCCCCAGCCCTAACCATGTCCAGACTAAGCCCACTCTACAGCCTAGCAGGAGAGAAGGCATCTCACTTTGCTGTGCACACAGTCCTCCCAGAGTCCCCAAGCCTCAGCTCTGCCACTCAGCCCCCTGAAGGCTGGATGGCCCCAGCTCAGGCCTGATTATGTGGCCAGGTGCAGTGGGGCCCCCTTTTCCCTCTGGCTACCCACTTGGTGCTTTGTAGCCCCTAACCCTTTCTTGATTCCCCACCTGAGATATACTCTCTAGACCTACCAACTTGATTCTCCTCCTTGCGGAGAATCTGAAGTATTCAGGGGCTTCCCCATCCCCTCCATGCCCACAGGGAGCCACCGGATTCCCTGGAGCTGCTGGCCGCGTTGGACCCCCAGGCTCTAATGTAAGTGTCATTCCTGGTTTAGATCTACCTTACTCCTGGCATGGGAGACCCAGCTAGTGTCAGAACCACCTGGAGCAGTCCACCAAACATAGGGGTCCAAAGCCTATAGGCTTGAGTCCTCTTCTCCATTCCTATCAACGGGAGGAACAGCTGACTGACCATTAGGGGAGCAAGGGGGGCACCACTCAGCCTTCCTGGTTGGCTTGGACTCACCCTCAGACTTGGTAGCTGGAAGGGTTGACATGATGCCTTTCATCTGGGACTCGTTTCCTAAGCATGTTCGATGCACCTGGATCCACACTCTGTAAAGAAGCCCATGAGCCCCAGACAGATATTCAGGGGGTTGCAGGGGGGCTTCAGTGAGGGAGGAGATAAGGAAGGGGGAAAATTCCATTTACCAACACCGAGTGTGGAGGAATTGGTGCTGGGCGAACAGAGGCTCAGGTCACAGGGGCAATGTTGGAGCTGTTTCTGGAGGAACCTGTTATAGAGAATGAAGATAATCCAGCAGCAGAAATCCCACATGGGTGGGGAAAGGCAAGGCAGGGGTATGGAGCCACAGCTGGCTGCCCAGAGCTCTCACAGGGGAGAGGAGAGCAGAAATGGGCAGTTTGGAATGCCTTGCCCCCAAGGCTACAGAGGTTCAGTAGCTTGGACAAGGAGGGTGATGAGTTATCACTTTCCATATTTGTTCCTCCTAGGGCAACCCTGGGCCCCCTGGTCCCCCTGGTCCTTCTGGAAAAGATGGCCCCAAAGGTGCTCGAGGAGACACTGGTTCCCCTGGCCGAGCTGGTGACCCTGGGCTTCAAGGTCCTGCAGGACCTTCTGGCGAGAAAGGAGAACCTGGAGATGATGGTCCCCCTGTAAGTACCCTGCCAGGCACGTGAGAGGCACCTGAGCTCGTCCAAGCACTAGGAGGAAGGTGTGGTGCTGTGGGAATTGTGGGAAGGGAGCTACACAGAATGTATTCAATGCGTGGGAAGGGTCCTGGCCAGGGCAAGCTTCTGTGACAATTCTTTCTTCTTCCCCTAGGGTTCTGATGGTCCCCCAGGTCCCCAGGGGCTGGCTGGTCAAAGGGGCATCGTTGGTCTGCCTGGACAGCGTGGTGAGAGAGGATTCCCTGGCCTTCCTGGCCCATCGGTGAGTGAAGGACACTTTTCCCTTCAGCCCCGCTAGGTCAGGCCTCAGCTCTTAACTAAGTATTCTTGCTGCAGTGGCACCTCAGACTTAGAAGCATCCCGCTGTCAGCTGTATCTCCTGTAGGGGGTGGTGGAGTCCTAGTACGGATGCTCAACATGTACACTCATGGTCCTTGTCTCTCTCCTTTCAGGGTGAGCCTGGCAAGCAGGGTGCACCTGGTGCATCTGGAGACAGAGGTCCTCCTGGCCCTGTGGGACCGCCTGGCCTGACAGGTCCTGCAGGTGAACCTGGACGAGAGGTGAGCCCAAGAGCTTGGTGTGGTGGGAGGATCTGGAGGGAAGGACAAGGGGAGAGACCAGGACCTGCGTGAACAAGGAGGCGGGAGGGTGGAAGCTCACAGAGGATGTGAGTCCCAAAGCCTTGGTTGGGCAGAAGTGAACAGGCCTAGACTTCTGACCAGAGTGAGAGAGCAAACAGGGAACAGATCTAAGCGAATTCTTTCGTCCCTTGTCCAGGGCAGTCCCGGTGCTGATGGCCCCCCTGGCAGAGATGGTGCAGCTGGAGTCAAGGTGAGTGACAGGTGTCTATTCTGGGATGGGAGGTGGGGGACTGCGCTGGGCCTACCATGCCAGTCTGGGGAGTAAAGGATCTCTCTTCGCCTCTTCTGAAACGTTCTTGGCTGAAACTGATACCTTGCTCCTACAGGGTGATCGTGGTGAGACTGGAGCAGTGGGCGCTCCCGGGGCTCCTGGGCCCCCAGGATCTCCTGGCCCTGCTGGCCCCACTGGCAAACAAGGAGACAGAGGAGAGTCTGTGAGTATCCTGAATTCAGAGATGCTGCGGTGAAGAGGGTGGCCAAGCGACAGGGGGTGTTTCATGTTTGCTTTCCCGTTTTGAGCACCTGGAGGTAGCCCCTGGGTCTGGGGCCTCTGGGCCTCTAGGCCTCTAGGCAGGTGTGGAGAAGAGCTTTCATGTCCTGACTTTTCCCTGACGCTGTTCTTACTCTCCCCTCACAGGGTGCACAAGGTCCTATGGGCCCCTCAGGACCTGCTGGAGCCCGTGGAATCCCAGTAAGTATTGGAGCATCTTGTCCTAAGTCCCCTGCAGAGAAGGGACACCAGGCCTCTGGTGAGACACATATGAGCCCAGACTTGACTGAATCGGTGTTTTTCTTTTTCATAGGGCCCTCAAGGCCCCCGAGGTGACAAAGGAGAGGCTGGAGAGACTGGCGAGAGAGGACTGAAGGGACACCGAGGCTTCACTGGACTGCAGGGTCTACCTGGCCCTCCGGTGGGTGTCACTGCATGTCACTGTCCATGAGGGGGCTGCCCAAGGCCTTCCATTTTTCAGGCCCACTGAGCTTTCTTTGCTACTAAAAAGGCTTGGGGGGCTCTCTCAGGAAGGGGAAGAGAAGAAGGGACGGGGCAGGACAGGACACATGCTTGCTTCCCACTCTGATGGAGATAGATTTCTATATCCAGCTGTGTTGACATCTGCTGTTTTCTTCTTTTCCACAGGGTCCTTCTGGAGATCAGGGTGCTTCTGGCCCAGCTGGTCCTTCTGGCCCTAGAGTAAGTGAGATGGTTCTGGGGGATGGAGTGAGCCTTTGGGTGGGCCAAGGCCTTAGCCAGGGGATGGATGGGGGTGGGTACTGCTTCTGTAGGGAGCCTTGGGCTTAGCAGCCCTCACTCAGGAGGTACCCTGAGAAAAGTAGGACTTGCTTACAGTGACCATGGCCATAAGCACCTGAGGTCACAGTGATGGAAGACAAACCTGATAAAAAAGGTTTTATAAATGTGACTTAGGAGGATCGGAGAGACATGGAGATGTCTGCTGGTTCTTGGCTAAATGGAGATGGACTTAGGGGGTGTGGCTGAACATTTCTGGAAACTGGAGGTGGAGTGGTGTGGCTAGGCTGTCATGATGGCCACCTGTACAGCTGTGGCAGCTCCGCAGCTGCTCTTGGGAGGAACACTGTTTTCTCACTATCTCCTCTCTCTTGGCCTGCAGGGTCCACCTGGCCCCGTTGGTCCCTCTGGCAAAGATGGCTCTAATGGAATCCCTGGCCCCATTGGGCCTCCTGGTCCCCGTGGACGTTCAGGCGAAACTGGCCCTGCTGTAAGTGTCCTGACCCCTCCCTGCCATTGGAAGTATTCCTAGCATGTTCTAGGTACTTAGGACAACTTTGAGGCACAGGCTGGCAGTTAGTGGTGATGGCATCTTATAGGCTAAGGGCCCTTTAGAGGGTCACCAGGCTCAGGATGGGTTCTGGGAAATAGAAAAGAAGGACCAGGAAGGAAATGGGGAAGCTGCCGTGCTTTTCTTGGTCCTGCTGGCCTCTGTCCCCACCACGGGGTCNGGAAGAGTACACAGCAGTGGATACAGAGGAGGACCTCTTCCCCGTGCTTCCTGGCTGACATCTCTATTTCCTGCTGCAGGGTCCTCCTGGAAATCCTGGTCCCCCTGGCCCTCCGGGTCCACCTGGTCCTGGCATCGACATGTCAGCCTTTGCGGGCTTAGGCCAGAGAGAGAAGGGCCCTGATCCCCTGCAGTACATGCGGGCCGATGAGGCAGCCAGTACCCTAAGACAGCATGACGTGGAGGTGGATGCCACACTCAAGTCACTCAATAACCAGATCGAGAACATCCGAAGCCCCGATGGCTCCCGCAAGAATCCTGCTCGAACTTGCCAAGACTTGAAACTCTGCCACCCAGAGTGGAAGAGCGGTGAGCCTGGAGGACAGGACCCCTGCCCCAGAGAGAAGGAGTCAGCCCACCAGCACGGCTACCTTCAGTAGCCAGGCAGAAACACCCCACTGTAGCTTAGTGCGAGGCAGGATCAGACCAGAAGGTTCTGGTGAATGATCATGACAGAAGTGACTCCAGGGTGGGTTCAGCAGGCGAGCACTGCTGCAGCCTGTGTTTCTTGACTTCCTCTTTAGCATTAGGTCTCCCATGCAGATTTCCTTATCCGAGTCCTTCTGTCTGGTCCCCTGGGGGCCACATGTAAGCCTCCCCTGAGCCTAGATTCCCACTAGGCTCTCTACCACTAACAGCNAGCCTGGCCCTTGGGTTTGAGTCTGAGCCTGATGGGGCCGCTGCCTCTTCTGCAGGAGACTACTGGATTGACCCCAACCAGGGCTGCACCTTGGATGCCATGAAAGTTTTCTGCAACATGGAGACAGGCGAGACTTGCGTCTACCCCAACCCGGCAACTGTGCCTAAGAAGAACTGGTGGAGCAGCAAGGGCAAGGAGAAGAAGCACATCTGGTTTGGAGAAACCATCAACGGTGGCTTCCACGTGAGTGTCCGGGTGCTCTAGGCCCCAATGGCTCCTCACACTGGCTCTTCTTTCTCCTCAGATATTTTAGCACCTTCCCCGCATTCTCCACCAGCGTTCCTTTGGGTTTTAGAGAAAAGAGGAAAAGGAGTGTATTTCTCCCCATTGTAGCTGGAGAGGAGATCCTCTGAGCTTGCCCCACCCCCTAATTCCTCCACACAACCCTAGTACCCCAGACAGATGCTCTGAGCCCCAAACAGCTGAATTCCCATTAGTCTCTGATCCCAGCCAATGCCAGCCCTCAGGTCTCACACTCTGACCTCTCTGCCTACTACAGTTCAGCTATGGTGATGGCAACCTGGCTCCCAACACTGCTAACGTCCAGATGACCTTCCTTCGTCTACTGTCCACCGAGGGCTCCCAGAACATCACTTACCACTGTAAGAACAGCATTGCTTACCTGGATGAAGCAGCAGGCAACCTCAAGAAGGCCTTGCTCATCCAAGGTTCCAATGATGTGGAGATAAGGGCTGAGGGCAACAGCAGGTTCACGTACACTGCTCTGAAGGATGGCTGCACGGTGAGTAGGGCTGAGGTTTGGCCTATGGCAAGTGTCGTGTTCCTAGAGTGATGGGATCAACCGAGGCTTGAGTCAAGGGGATATGTGAGGAGATAAGCTGAGTGACAGGTGAGGGAGAGGCACATAGTGTATCAGCTTGTCTACTTCCTCGTTCAGAGGAAATAAAGACACAGGCATGCTCGGTGACTCTTACCAAAGTATTCATAAAAAGTGTATGAGCCTACTTACCAGAGGGAGGAGGGCATCCCAGGTGGGGAAGGAAGGGGGCAAGAAAGTGGAGTAGGGCTCTGCCATTAAGGAAAGGATTGGAGAGGGCTTGGGCAATCAAGAAAAAGCCTAGGGAACCACCTAGTGTAGTTCACACTTGTGGTTGCTTAGTTTGGGGGTCCTAGCAACTGGCCCTTGTTGTAAGACATCTACTGAATAACATCTCCCCCTCTTCTCCCTAGAAACACACTGGTAAGTGGGGCAAGACTGTCATCGAGTACCGGTCACAGAAGACCTCACGCCTTCCCATCATTGACATTGCACCCATGGACATTGGAGGGCCTGAACAGGAATTTGGTGTGGACATAGGGCCTGTCTGCTTCTTGTAAAACCCTGAACCAAAAACAACACAATCCATTGCGAACCCAAAGGACCCAAGTACTTTCCAACCCCAGTCACTCTAGGATCTGCACTGAATGGCTAACCTGACCTGATGTCCATTCATCTGACCTTCGCAGTTCGGACTATTTTCCCCTTTCTGAGAGACCGGAACTGGGCAGACTGCAAAATACAATCTCGGTGTTCTATTTATTTATTGTCTTCCTGTAAGACCTTTGGGTCAAGGCAGAGGCAGGAATCTAACTGGTGTGAGTCAAACGCCCCCTGAGTGACTGCCCCCAGCCCAGCCAGAAGACCCCTCCAGGTGCTGGGCGCAGGAACTGTGTGTCCTACACAATGGTGCTATTCTGTGTCAAACACCTCTGTATTTTTTAAAACATCAATTGATATTAAAAACCAAAAAATTATTGGAAAGGACATATTGACTTGTGTTTGGTTCTTCTGTCTGTTTCTATTAATCCTTGATCCTGTAGGCATGCCCAAACATGGTCCTGGGGCTGTCTGCTGACCTTTCAATCCAGGATGCTGATGCCACACTGCCCAGTGTAGTGACCACACACCCATGGGGGCGGGGGGAGAGGCCTCTTTTGTAAACTTTGGCACTTTGTGGAATCCAGTGGTGACCTGGAACCAGAGACGAAATTGAATTAGTTAGCCTCGTGCTATTGAAGCAAAACACTCGACATGGGTTGCCTAAGAAATAAAGCAAGGTTCATTTTGGTTCACAGCTTTGAGGCTAAAAATGATAAAAAAAAAATAATACAAAGCAGGATTATAAAATTACTCTTTTTTGGATTTGTTTACAAAATTAGGTAGTCATATTAATTTGGACCGTAGGTGAAGGCAGTGTGTCATAGCAGGAGCATCATCAAAGCCATTGCTCATGTCACAAGCCAGGAAGCAGAGTGAGAGGAAGAGACTGGGGTCCCATAGACCCCTTTGAGAGTCTGTCCCCAGTGACCCGAGGATCTCCACTAAGTCTACCACCTAAAAGCATCACCCTGGGGACCAAACCTCAGTGCACACACCTTTGAGAGACACTACACTCAAACTTTAGATCCACTGTTTGGCAAGTCTGCGGAACCAGACAGATGACCTTGTTTTCCAGAGTGAACATGGAGCAACCTCTTCACAGAGCAAGCTGGAGAAAGGGGATGGTGCACTGACATCTTCGCCTGCTGGATAGGAGAGACGGAAAGTGGGCTGGGAAGGGGGAACAGTGGGCAGGAGAGCTAATCCCCCAGGGGTCACTGCTGCAAGCCATCTGGATGATTATTTCTATCTTTCCCTAAGACTCTGGGGCAAGGAGAGAGGAAAGTATGGCGCTCTGTCCCCTGTCCCTCCTTGCCCCGGTCCCCATTCTCCATTCCCTAGACCTGCACTAAAAGCGTCTCTGGACCTTCTCTGAATTCCAGATCGGGAAGGGAAGCCTCCCTTTCCCTGTGGCCAGGGACCCTTTGCTTTCCAATGCCTTGGGTGTGTGTGGCAGAAACGAGCACTGGAGGGTCATGACGGTGGTGACGTGTGAAGTGGGCAGGAGTGGCCATGACAGCAGTATTTCGTGAAACAAATTTCAAAACGTCTCATAAACACGACAGCCACGCTGTTCTCTGATCCTTTTACCCATCCTGCTCCCTTTGTTTGAAGTTGGCAGCTTTTCTTGTAGAGAAGTAAGAAAAAATAAATAAGAGAATTTGGGGAAATTATTTGCATTAATATTCAACTTGTGATGTAAAATTAATTGATATCAATTAATATCAACGTGATGTTTAAAAACACGTGATTAGTGCTGGGGGTGTGGCTCAGTGGTCAAGTGCTTCCCTAGCATGATGCAAACGCCTCTCAGGGTTTGAGTCCTAATGCCAGACACACCCTCCCACACAATTAGACTACATCATCAGGAAAAAATAAGCAACTCCCATCAATGGAGAGCTGGTGATTCCAAGGGGGAGGCCCGCCCACTGGGAGGGCACTTGTGAAACTTGTCTCAGACAGCAGGTGGAGCTGAAGAGCTGCTCTGAGTTGAGAATCAGAACTGCTCGACTTGGTCCACTACCCTCAACAGTGACCACTCTGAATAAAATGTCCAGCAGACCCCAACGGCTAACTTAAAGCTCTATGGGAAGCCACAGGGTTCCTGGGTCATTCCTTGTAGCCTACCTACTTCCTGCCCAGGAAAACCTGGACATAATTGCAACTGCTGCCCAGGGAATGGAGAGAAGCGGCAGGAGGGGCTGAGTGGGGAGTGGAGTGAGGACCAACAGTCAAGTGGAAAGGCACTGTTGGCCTCTTGTTCAGCATCCCAACCTGGCCCTGGGAGGAAGGCAAAGACAATCGGGATGAATATTAAGTCCTGGATCCCTGATGCCCCAGGGAAAGCGGGAGGTCTCTCCAGACAAAATTCCTGAGCCAGGAGGGCTGAGCAGAGAGCGACCCACTGATCACCAGGGCTCGATCGGTTACTTTCCCACCTTGCAATGCTTTTCTCTGGAAGTGCCTGCCATTAAAAGACTCTGGAGTAGGAGCCGGATATCCAAGCTCCAGGTAAGACTTACTTTCAAGTTTCCCGGCTGCTCACTTCCTGAAAGACACTTCCAGAGTTTCCTCTTTACCAAAGGAACACAGTATCTTCAAAGTAATGAAGAATTTCACTTACAAAGAAAAAGAAAGATTATTCTGTCCAGGGGAAATAATCTGTGGCTTGTTGATTTATGCAGATTCTTATAATGATCTGTTACATACTTTGGGCTGGAATCCCCAGGATAGTTGACAGAGATCTTGAAGGTCTTACGGTGGGGTAACCAGAAGGGCAGAAAAACTCCTGGAGATAAAGGGCGGCCTGTATGGGGCCTGGTAAGCATAAGTGGCTTGTGATAGAAATTCCTATCTGTGGTTGGAAAAATGTGTCAGAAATTGCAAGCCATGCATACAGCAGCCCTCAATACTTTGGGAGAATGTGTAAATATATAAATAAATGGAGATTTCTGTATGTAGTGGGTCCTCAATCAGATGGCTAGCATCAGCAGTGTGAGGTCAAGAGAGAGGTGGCTGAGCTGAGCTCCAGGGAACTAGGCACTTGGCCTGCAAGGGCAAAGACTTCAACCCCCAGAACCCACATTTAAAAACCTTACCAGGCCAGAAAGATGGCTCACTTGGTTGATATTCCAGAGGACCCATGGAGGTTCAAGTCCCAGCCTCCACATAGCAGCTCACAATCATCTGTAACGCCAGTCATAGGGGACCCTCCAGGACACTNTACACAGGTAACAGACAAAATACTTATGCACATAAAATAAAAAATAATAATAAAACCCTGGTCTAATGGTGCTGGAGGAGACAGGCAGATCCAGGGCTCACTGGCCACTCAGTCTGTCCCACTTCACAAACACCATGAGACCATGTCTCAAAAAAACGGTGGTGCCTGAGGAACACCTGAGGTTGACCTCTGGCCTCCACATTCGTGAACACACATGTATATGCACACACGCACACACGCGCGCACAGTTGACAGACACCATGCTAAACCATGCAGGGCATCCCAATGTGAAGTTTAGGATGCTGTGAATATGAGCAGATGTGAGAATTCACAGCATTAGGGGACCAGAATCAACTGGGGATGTTTAAAAGCTTCAATTGCTCTTCTTTGATATTAACTGGGTTTTACAGTGATATCAAGCAGCAGGTGTTACTGCGGCACATGGTCAAAAAATGATCCGACACTAAGGACCAAAATGAGGAGCTTTTTCAAAACTGTATAGAAAACGTTTCAGGGGCTTTTTTAAAAATGAAAACAAACAAAAAACAAGGGGTGGGTAGATGGCTCAGTTGGTAAAGTGCCTGTCACAGAAGCATAAGTTCAGGTCCCCATCACCCACGTAAAAACTGGGCATGGTGGTATTCATCCATAGCCCAGCACTAAGAGGCAGAGCCAGGTGGAGCTTTCTGGCCAGGCAGTCTAGACAACTATGATCTCCAGGCTCAGTGAGAAACCCTGTCACAAAAAAATAAGATAGAAAGCAATTGAGGAAGACAGCTGACGTTCTTTGGCCTCTTCACACATGTGCAGACACACACACACACACACACACACACACACACACACATACACACACGAAAGGGAAATGGGAAAACTGAAGACATCACAGTGTGAACATTTTCTTGTACATGGGGTGCACTGTTTAAGAGCATCACATTTTAGGGCATCAGCTTTTAAAACAGTGTGCTTGCTTTTCACCTGTCATTGTCACCTGTACTGTGGACATGCCAGCAACCTAATCAGCACAATTACAGCGCTGCATTTGTTAAATAAACCATGGCTATTATCAGCAAACTAGTTATCGTAGTTTGAAGATTCAAAGGGTGAGGGTAATTAGGCAAACACTGAAAATGAAGGCAAGAGAATGGGGGCAAAACCTAGTATTAAGCCCCGTCGTCATCTGCTGCTTAGCTGGTGTGCAGTGGGAGGCTGGAGCTCACCTCAGCTGAGCTCTGGACCTGACCACTTCCTGCCAGAGGAGCCTGGAGTCCAGAGAAGTCACTCCTTTGTTCCTCAGGCATCACTGCCTGTCATTTCCAACCTCCAGAGGGCGCTGTGTGCTCTGATCTGGAAGTGCAACCCGCTGCTCTGCACACGCTCCTGGGGCCAAGGAGGACACACAGTTGGGGTACCTTCTCTTTTCTCCCCTCAGCACACCCTGTGGTGTCCCCCTTAGGAAGCAACTCTTCTAAGTTCCTCTCATGGGTGCCTGCAAAGGCGCACAGGCAATCAGAGACAGCGCAGATCAATCAACCAAAAGCANGGTTTATTTTTCTATCAAATCTCCAATCCATGTCCAGCCAGTGGATCAGGGCCACATCAAGCCATACAGTAGACTGGGGGATGGGAGAGTGGGGGATATAACAACTGTGTACGGGAAAGGAAAAAAAACTACCAAAAGCTTTCTGCAAAGCCCCTGGGCATTGGGGAACAGATGGAAACAAATGCAGCCCCTGGGAGGCTCCTCGGAGGTCCTGTGGACGACCCCCTTGCTGTGCTTCTGTACACAGGCATGCGGCACCCATATATCTGCAGCTGCACTGACATCCTACCTTCATGTCACTCTGGTCTGAAAAGCTAGAACCCTGGTTCATCTCAACTTACAATGACTCAGTAACAGCCAAAGTATATGAATTCAATTCTTCAAACTGGAATTGAGTGCTAACTATTTGCTAGGCACAGACTAGGCACTGGGCAGTGATTTTGCTGGTTCCAAGGAAAACACAGGTGCTGTGAAGACAGCTCTCCCCTAAGTGCGAAGGATGCTTTCCGTGGGTTAAGAGAACCGCTTCCTCTTCCTCCGCTTACACCATGCAGGGTCAGCACGGACCCTGGGCTGTGGGGACAGATGTCAGCTTCTTTCTACAGGTGTAGCCATGGGAGAACTAAGGGCGGGCTCTAAACAGCTGTGGAATTCGCCCCACAATCCACATAGTGTTGTGTCTCCAAGGTGCTCTGGGATATGTGGCCAATGTATGAGATCTCCACAGAAGTCCTGGCAAAAAGAAAACCATGAAGAGACTAGATAAACAGGAAAANCTTCTGTGTTCTCCAAGTTGAGAGGATAATGCTCCTCTGGGTCCCAGGCACCTATCTTGATGATTATGTAACCAGGAGGCCAGCGGACCTATGTCCAAAAATGCTGTGTCATGAGGTGACCTTCTGGATCAGTGCTTATTAACCAGGGATGATTTTACCCCACTGGAGCTTTTGGCAACATCTGGGTATCTCAGTAGTTTCAACTGAGTGGGGCAGAGAGTGGTAGGGGGTCCCCAGCAGCAAGCAGAGACAAGGGATGCCATTGCTAAGCATCCACAGTGCACAGTCACTGATAACAAAGAACTCACTGGCCCAAAATGTCAACTGTGCCCGAGCTGAGACACCTCACTCCAACCCTCAGATTTCAAATGTCTGTACTACTACAGCCTGTCACCTTTACATTCAACAGTCACAGTTCCAAGACTAAGACTGTCACCAGAGAGCAAATTGGTCAAACACTTAGTGTTTACACCTTCAGAAAGCTAGTCTGTTCTTTACTCTCCAGGATTCTGATGGGAACACATGTTTAGTTAAACTAAACCCCATTTCAGGCAGAACATTTAATTTTTAAAAAATTGCTTATTTTATGTGTGTAGGTGTTTTGCCCACATGTGGTCTGTGCACTACACGTACTTGTGGTGCCCAGAGGCCAGAAGAACATATCGGATCTCCTGAAACTGGAGTTACAGACACTTGTGGGCTGCCATGTGGACCCTGGGACTCAAACCTTGATCCTCTAGAAGAACAGTCAGTGCTCTTAAGGACTGAGCCACCTCTCCAGCCCCCAGACCATCATGTTTAACTATTCACCAGGAACCTGGCAACCTATGCAGGGGCTCTGGACTCCACCTCTAGGGCACCAAGAGTCGGCTGGGTCTGTGCTGCGAGGCAGGTGACGGGTATCCTTTCAACCTCATGCCTCTAGTGAGTGTGGGAAGCTCTCAGGTGGCCCAGGCTCGGGGAAAAGCCAGCAGGAAAGGAGTGGACAGAGGACATACCTCATGAAGATCACGATGTTGTGCACCATGATGGCAGGTACCGTGCAGAAGAAACTGTGGACAGCAAATATGGACGTAGTCACTCAGTTGAAAACAGTAAAGCAAGAACAACCCCATCTTCCAGGGGAATCAGCAGGACAGTGTTGGGTTACACTGTCCAACTATTTTGGGGTACCTTCTCTTCCCCATGCTTCCCTTCAAACCAAATACTGCCAACGACCACTGGTTCTGCGACCCTCAAACTCCCAATGTGCCAAAGTCTCAATGTCCTTGTTGTTCAAAGCCATTGCATATTTAAATGCTAGAGTTTGCTAATGTTTCTAGTGGTTTAACATTCTCTTTAGGAATCCCAGAAGTGATATCTCCTCCCCCAAAACTCTCCAGAAAGCCAAAGCTCAGGAGTCCACAGGTCAAATCTAGGGCTTAAGGCAGAGCCAGGGATACAGTCAATTGAGGAGGGCTCTGAATCTCCCCGGCAGACAGCACAGCACAGCACACAGAGCTTGTCCTTACTACACGTAGGAAGATGGTCCTCCCACCTCAGCCTTCACCGCAAAATTCACCTGGAAATAGAACAAGACCCTGGTATCAGTCTGTGACAAGCAAGCTTGACGTAACATTACCGCTATCAACCCTCAGACGCCGGACCTTTCTTCCATCACATACAAGCCACCTTCCTTCCACAGCCTGGGAGCCTGGAGTAAGCACTTCCGACCCCTTCCCTTTAGAGGACTCTGGGCTTCAGGCTGTAATCTCACATCTTCTTGATTTGATAACTGTCTCTCTCTTATCAATTATTTTTCTTCCCCAGGTCTTAAATGCTAGCTGTTTCCGTTTCTTCCCAATTGTTCATGACCACAGAGCCCACCAGGCCTTCCTCGGGTGGAAATGAGAGGAAAGGAAAGGAAGTACAGCGTTCCCACGGCATTCCCACAGCATCTACTCTCCTCAGAAGCCCTTTGCGAACAACATACCAGGTGCTCACTCCGAGGGGGAATGAGTGAGACATTAGTGGCCATGTATGTGCCAACCACAGCTTTCATGTACTGAACTTGGCTGAACAGGTTGGTCACTGCCACAGAATAGAAGTTGGAGTTCCTGATTTTCAGGGTGGCCTGGAAAGGGCAGGGGAGGAAACGGGTTGTTAAGTGTCCTGGTCCCAAGGCTGGCAAGTGCACAACCCAGGAAGTGAGGCCCTAAGTCTTACCGTGACATCGAGTATTACAAGGGAGGCCTGTTTATTAAATGTGACTGTCACCACTTTGATGCCGTTATCATCCACGAGGACCGAATGTGGAAACAGGAAGAAAAACACCAAGCTAGACGCCAGGAGACAGAGCAGGATGGACAGGAGGACGTACTGTTTACTGTAAATGATAGCACAGGGTAATGCCGGGCAGTCAGATATCAAGGTCTAAACTGTCATATTAATGCAAAACAGAGGGGGTGAAAGGGAAGCAGAAACTAGGCAAGAAGGGAGGGAGCAAGAGAAGAGACTTTCAGTCCATTTGAACCCTGTTTACTCTGAGAAGAGAAACTGACCCTTTAACTTCCTAAAACATCTGCTCATCTCCCAGGACACCCTGCTTCTCCAGCTCCTTCCAATCCCATCCTTCCCTTTGACCCTCAACATATTCCTAGCGTCACATTCCTTTTCCCAGACTGTAACAGAGACAAGGACATTTCACTTAAGCAAAAGCACTAAAGGAAATTGGAAGCTGTAGAAGAGTGCTTGTCCAGTGTGCAAGAGTCTGGATTCAAGTCCCAGTATCACACACACACACACACACACACACACACACACACACACACACAAGTAATAGTAAATAAATAGATAAAGGAAATGGGGCAGATACAAGGACCGACATCTTTTTCAAATAATTAACTGGTAGTCTTTCATAAAAAGGAGTCAGGGACAGAAAGAGGTGTTAATAATAGATGGAGCCAGCCAACTCACGTTCTCTGAGGACGCAGCCTCTGGTCACTGTGGGGGATCAAAGCCACCAACTCATTGAGTTGTTCTAGAAAAGCAGCAAAGACTCATTCTGTAAATCCCACGTATAGGTAGCCCTTCTCTTCACATTTCGCTGCAAACTGCCGCAGCAAAGATTCGTCTGGGACCAGACACTAAAAAGCACATTTTTGGTTGAATGAACAAGAAACAGGCACATGTAGAAATAGAAAAAAAAATAATAATAAAGAAAAAGAAAAGAAAGCTGGGGAAAAAAGGAACATAAACCTATAGAGAATAGCACAAATTATAAAACTTCTATCAGGGCTGTCAGGGTGGTGGCACTGAGGTTAGAGAACCCAGAGTCGTAGTCTGGCCTTACTGTACTGTCTTTGGCAAAGTCGCAGAATGTCTTAAAGCCACTGTTTCTTCACTTTTCATTTGGAGTTCTGGAGCACATAGCTTCCAACATTCTTAATACCTCTACTCGCTGGAACTTCCCCAACCCCCAGGGTCAATCTAGTAATAGCTGTTCCCACAGATAATCCAGGCCCCACTCCACTCCTCTCCCCACCCCCTGGTGTTCTGTTGACCTCAGGCTACTGAGTCACCTGCGCCCTTTTTTTGTAAAGAAGCTTCCAGGACAGTTCCTCCACAATGCTCTGTCAGTCCTTATGAACAAGGGCAACAGAGAAACAGCCTTGTCAACAAATCCCACAGCAGAGAAAGAAATGTTCGAAACCAGAGAGGGGCCGGGGTAATAGTGACGATTACTGTTAGGAACCTGGGAAATCTCAATGAGGTACTGTGTAGGTTAGATTAGGCTCTTCTGTAAAGTGATTTTCTTAATTGGGTTAAATGGAGTCGGAAGACCCTCCCTCAATGTGGGTGGCACCCATTTCATAGGCTGGGCCTTGGACTGAATTTAAAGGAAGGGGAAAACTGAGTACAAGTATTCCCTGCTCTCTGCTTCCTAGGACTATAATGTGACCGGACAATCTTAAATGCCGCTGTCCTGACTTCCCCTCAGTGATGTACTATGACCTGGGGCTGTGAAGCAGAATAAACCCTTCTGCCCTAAACTGCTTCTGTCAGGGTATTTTATCACAGCGACCGGAAAAGAAACTAATGGCAGTAATAACAGAGTACAAGTGAAGAAAAGAAAGGGTCCCAAATACATGATCAAGAGAAGCCTGCAATCTGCCCGGGTTTATCAGGTCAGCCGAGCTGGCTACAGCTCAAGGCAGTCTGTTACTATAAAGGGGGAGGGCTGGTTGGAGCAGACACCAGAGCGCTTTCGTGATGGCTGACAGATCTCACCTGCTGGGATGTAGCCTGCTCCTTGGCATGTGTGACAGGTGATGCTATTTCTCCCAGTGAATTCCACATAGGGGAACTGAGCGATGGCTTCCTCCTGCTCTCTATCAGCCAGCAAATCCTCCGGGTTGTCATCCTTCTTTCGTTGGCAAAATGTACGGACAGAGGAGGAATGCTGAGACCCCATGTGTCATCTCCTACATGGGGAGGAGGGGAGCGGTAATTGAGCGCGTGTTAGTGTCTCTATCGGGCCACTATAGAAAAAAATACTAAGTGACAAGTTGCTATCCGAAGTGTGGGGCCCTGTCTCTTATACACATCTAGATGTGTATAAGAGACAGGAGGAGGAATGCTGAGACCCCATGTGTCATCTCCTACATGGGGAGGAGGGGAGCGGTAATTGAGCGCGTGTTAGTGTCTCTATCGGGCCACTATAGAAAAAAATACTAAGTGACAAGTTGCTATCCGAAGTGTGGGGCCTGTGTGCCCAACACCGGCACAATTCTTACTGCGGCCCTCATATTACAACAATGTCCTGTGTCGTCCATCCCCCACCTCCCTACTGTCTGCAAACTCTGAAGGGCAAACAGGCTGCACCCCGGACAAGCAAACAACAGGCACCAAATGAATAAAAGGCCTCAGCGATCCCCAGCCTCCTCCACTCGAAGCTGGGGGGGCGGGCTCAGGTCACGCCNCCGCAAAAAGCCACGTTCCGAACGCAGTCTCGATTCCCAGGCCGAGGGAACGCAGGCGCCCCCGAACCTGTGGCGCTCCAACTCCTGGCAGTTTACTCGGGGGACCACTCCTCCCTCCACCTGCCCGCTCCAGCGATTCTTCCGCACACCTCCCCCCTGCGCAGGCGCACAGTGGTAAAGCGGACCGGAGGACGCGGGCCAGCGCTTGCGCCTGCGCTCTGAGCTCCGATGCGGCCCTCCTGCCCCATAGCTGCAGTGCACCTAGTCGCCGGTAGAGAGCGGAAGAGAGCAGTGGAGAGCTCGGGCCCGGGGTGAGAGTCGGGGTGGAGGGGGGCGGGTTGGGCGATGCTCCTCTGCGCCCCAGAAACGCTAGGAAAGGCTCACTAGAGCTTCCTGATCCGAGCGCATCTGTTCAGGAGGAGGACGGCGTCGCCTTTGGCCAAAGCCATTCCCACAGCACAGGNGTGTATAAAGAAACCCAACACGCAGAACCTGCCCCAGGTCCCCGCAGAGGATCTGAATGCCTACGNGCATGTGGATACCCACTGTGACAGGGACCCCAGACCTAACTGGGGGAAACTTTCATCAAAGTTCTGCTAGTTAGTCACGGGAATGAAGCCCAAAGCTCAGTTTTGCAAGCTGGTCCTATTTCACAACCACCATCCACAAAAAAAAGTGTGACGGACATAAAGGATTCGAGAGAGCCTCCTAAAGCTCTCACAGAAGCGAATAAACCAGGTGACCAGGCTGGGAGCCCCACGTGATGGTGCACGCCNGCAATCTCAGCATTTGAGAGACAGGCAGCAGGACACCACAAATTCAAGGCTAGCCTGGCCACGGAGTTTGAGGCCAGCCAGTAAAGTGAGACCCTGTTTTAAACCAAAACATAGTAAGAAACAGAAGACTTATTTTGATATTCTAAAACGGGATGAACCGAGGAACCCATGTGAATGGAGAGAGGCTGGCCACCTGCTACCTCCCTTACCTCCTTACATCACTGTGGGAAATGTGGATGGTTCTTAAACCTGTCTAGACCTTATCTAACTGCTGGCCACCATTAGTATGATGAGCCTTTAGGGTGAAAACAAGAGCCGCAAACCCACTTCCCCTCAACCATTCCCTGAAATGTCTTTACACAACTCTTTCTTTGAAATTTTTATACCACTATGTGTTTCTTCAATAAATCTGATGATGTTAGGAGAAATAAACACTCAACTAAAAATATACTGCTCAGCTCCCATTTGCAGTTAGCTGATCATGTGATGCTGTTCTGGCCAATGAGGGGCAAGAGTGTAGAATTTTTTTTTTTTTTTTTTTTGGAAACATCGTTAAAGGAGATGGAGATGCAAGTGATCCTCTTGACTTCTCCTATTTGGACCTTGAGCTTGATATTAGAGATTACAGCAGCCGTATTGTGACCACGAGACCCTGAGGAATGCTGGACGGAAGGATAAAAGAAGTCTAATCCCTGATAGAATACCCAGCTACTGAGTTTTCATGTCTTTCATGTCTTCATGTTAGGACACAATCCTAACAAATGCAGAAACTATGCAAATAAAGAGGAAAGTCTTGGTTAATTCAGATGGTTGGTTTGGGGTTGAGGTTTTTTGTTCATTTGTTTTGTTTTATTCTGTTTTGTTTTTTGAGACAGAGTTTCCTCTGTGTACCCCTGGCTGTCCTGGAACTTACTCTGTAGACCAGGCTGGCCTCAGACTCAGAGATCCTCCTGCCTCTGCCTCCCAAGTGCTGGGATTAAAGGTATGCGCCACTATGCCCAGCCAAAGACTTGGTTTTAACTTGTGCAGATTGCCTTTGCCACACAGTGTAGGCCACAGAGTTTCTATCCTCTGCCACCTTCAGCTTTTAGAACACCTGCCCTTCAAGGGAGGGGGACCCAGAACTGTCAGAGCCCTGTCTGGCTTAGGCTTTCCTACACGAAGAAGCCTCTATAAATAAATCACCTGTAGAATAACCCTGTTCTCTACCAAGGGATCAAATGCTACCTCTCAAAAGCCCATCCTCACAAAGGTGTCCCCATGTGTAACCTCTACCGGACACACTGCTCATGCTAACATGCAAATAAACCTGATGTCCACACCGTGGATGGGCATTATGGTGGGAGCAGAGAGAAGCAGACGGCAGCAACAGGACCTGCCAGCTGGGGAGGAAGGACAGCCTAAGACACTGAGGGCTGGGNCTGCTTCACAATGGGGGAGAAAGGCTGGGAGCCCAAAACCTGTGGTCAGGAAGAGGCAGGGCTTGGATTAGTGGGCTAAGAAAGGGAGCCTGGAACATCACCAGCGAACCCTGAGGCTCTTTGACTGTCTGCCCCTCAAAGTGTGGCTTGGGCAGATAGACCACACACCTGGGTCAATGTTAGCTNGCACCTGGAATCCCAGTGTGCAGGAGGCCCTTAGTAAATCCTTGCACAACTGCCCAGCCTGGAGGCTGGCCAGCATGGCCTGAGGGAGTAGCCCCTGCATCTTCTTGAGCCATCTGAGAGTCTTAATTGGCCAGCACATTCCTGAGGAGACAGCCATCGCTTCTCACCCGTGTCTAGCTTCCAGATTTGTCTCACCATCCCATTTATGAGTAGTGGAGTTACTGTAGACGTGAGCTCACTGGGGCTCTCCGGGTGGCCAGGGCAGAGTGGGCCCACCTGAGCATCTCTGAGTTCCCAGCCTTCTCAGTTTCTCCACANCCATTATGGGACCTAGCCCCACAGACTGAGGATAGTGCGGCCTCAAGAGTGCTGCTCTTTCTAGAGGCCCTAGAGGAGGGTCTCTGCTCAGTCCCCGAATCTCCTCTCCCATCCCCCCTGCTCAAGCCGGATGCTGCAGAGTTCTACACTGATGGAAACTTAGGACTTAGAAGTGTTCTTCAGGGTACTTCATTCTGCCCTTCTTGTTTAACCTATGTAAGATTAAATGACACTCAGTAAGAGAAAAACAACAGGACCTCTGCTTCCTTCTTGGTGGCTGTGACAGAAGNACCTGCCTACTCCTTAATGCTTGGAGAGCAGAGCCTTAGCCCCTCTGCTGAAGCCACTGTGACACACACCCAGACTGAAGGGGCACAGTTTGTGCTATCATTTTTCTGACATGAACCTGAGATCTCTGAGCCCTGAGCTCATGTGTCGCCAAGGTGAAGGCCCAAGGGCAGTTCTTTAAGGCAAGGAAGGGAGAAAGAGAACAAAGAGAGGAGGGAATCCTTTGTATTTAAGAACTCTGCAGCTGTAAAGCTTGGGGTGGGAAGCAGCTGGGAAGGAACCAAGATACAGGGAAGCCGNTGGCCCCAGCTGTGGTGGTAGGAACAGCGTCCTATCAAGGAACTGATAACACTTCCGAGGCCTCCCAAAGCCAAGCTTCAAGTCAGTCTGCCAAGCCAGGTTCCTCAGGCACTGGAGAGGCATGAGCTGAGCTGCGTGAAGGACTAGGAAGGAAGCCCCACCTCCATGTGCTGTCACAGATCTAGCTCAGGGGTGTACTGTAAGCATCCTAGCTGCAAGGGGTGTTATGAAGTCCTTCACAAACTCTGGAACCCAGAAGAAATCCTATTTGACTAGAAGTCCAATTCAGAACCCTCTCCCAAGTGACTAGCCTGGAGCTGAAAACTCCTTGATTATTTGAGGTCAACTCTCCTTTCCCAAGATCACTCCAACTCTGGGGCATGCTTTTTAGAGCCTAGGAGGCAGGGCATGGAAAGACCACTCTTGTTTAGCTTGTGGCACTCTGAACTTTCCGTCCAGCATCCTTCTCAGAGATCAAGTGTGGTGGTTTGAAAGAAAACGACCCCCCCAAAGGGAGTGGCACTATTAGGAGGTGTGGCTTTGTTGGAGGAAGTGTGTCATTGTGGAGGTGGGCTTTGAGGTCTCATATATGCTCAAGCCACACCCAGTGGTTCAGACCACTTCCTGTTGCCTGCACAAGATGTAGAACTCTCAGCTACCTCTCCAGCACCATGTCTGCCTGCACGCCTCCATGTCTTGCCATGATGATAATGGACTAAACCTCTTAAACTGTAACCAGGCCACCCCAATTAAATGTTTTTCCGTTATAAGAGTTGCCACGGTCATGACATCTCTTCACAGCAATAGAAACCTTAACCAAAACACCAAGTAACTTTGCCCAGGTAGGCGGAGCTGCTGCTGGGGCCTGGTTTGTCCAGTGTGTGGTATGGCCACTCCCTGGGAAGTCCTGCCCCTTCCCTCAGTGATGCTGAGGCTGTGGTCTCCAACCTTCATTAAGGCACCTGAAGTCTAGCCTGTCCAAGCTCCTTCCACAGAGACTCCAGCTCCCCTTGCTCCTACATTGCTTTGGCTCCTTACCAGCATCCAGAATCATCTGCCAGCATCCTTTAACCTACCAAAACATTCGTGGGAAACATTTCAAGGAACTGGCTTTGAGAAATTAAAACTACATCACACTAAACAAAGAAATCCGAAGGGCTGGGTTAGCTCCTTGGAAAAGAGACTGAAATTTGGTCCAGCCCCAAGCACTAACATCTTAAGATTCTCCTGCAAAGAGACCTGTAGACCCAGAGGATGACCAGCTGGCCTACAACATGTTAACTATACCCAGGGTTGGGAAGGTGCCATCACTGTGTGGTGCTTGAGCGGGGTGTGTGTGTGAGGTGGGGTGGGTAGCTTTAGGATCCCTCATTGCTGGCAGCCAGAGGACCACATGCTCTAAGGAGAATGGGGAACAAGCTAGTCACATATACCATGAATTACTTCTCTTCTGGCTCCCTCCAGCGCTGGTAGACTACTCCCCAGTGGGAGCCATCTTAACAGCTGGTACCGTGGGACAGGTGTGAAAGAAAAGGCTGGCAGACTGGTGAATTTTAGGAACTGTGCCTGAGGGGCCAGAGGGGGGCTTGCTGGATTTCAGTTCCCAGAGAGTGAGTGACAAAAGCCAGGCATTAGTCACCTAATTTTCCTAGTCAGTCTCTCCTATCCCAGAATTCCTTTTCTTGCTGTCAGGGACAAACAGGGACTAGAAGCACATCTGAGAGTCACCTGAAACCTGCAGCGAACACTTATCAGCATTGACTGTGGCACAGGATAGTAAACTTACAGGCTCAGCCAGCAAGGCTCTTGCCAGCCTCCCTCTACTCCCACCACCTTTCCTGAGACCAGCCAGGCAAGTGACGGATGGGTAGATTCACCCTGAGAAAGAGGATAGACTAAAAAGTAGGCAGTGGCAAACCCAGGAGGGGGATAGCCACGCAGGAGCCGGAGCGGTGCCTGAGGATGAAGGGCAACGATGAACTGCAGGATGATTTTGTAAAGGAGAGTCCCTATCTCATCCTCAGGTGTCCCCCACCCCTGCCTTCCTTAGTGCGTGGTGGCAGCCAGATCCTTTGCATCCATGAGGCCCCAGGCAAATGCAATAGCCTTCTTGGCTGGTTCTCTGACTTGATTAAATATGCTAATTTACCGAATATTATGGGTCAGGCACTAAGACAGCTGCTCCGGGCATGTCATCTCATTTGATCTTCCCAACTTGACAGGCTGGATGGCATCTCCCCCATCTGACAGATGAGGTGTGTATGGTTCCCAGAGTGATGAGGCTTGCCTAGCATCCATGCCCAGGATAGATGGGCCACAGCATCTCCAGTATGTTTGCAGTCCTTCTCCTTGTCCAGTGGGTCTAGTGGTCTAGTCTAGTGTCCTTTCATAAAGTGAAAGTGTGGACATCTCCCTTTTCCCACCTATTAATGCCTTGGTGGTTCCTCCCATCCACAGGGTGAGATCCAAACCTCACAGAGCCTGAGATGGTTTCCCCTCTCTCTCAGCCCTCTTCCCACTCAGCACACACTCCAACCACAGAGCTCTATTTACAGCTTCCTAAACATGCCTGTACTTCANGCNTCTGGGTCAAATAGTCTTTCCTCTCAGTCACCCTGCTCTACACCCCAAAACCCCTCCGCAGCTGTCAAAGCACAGCCCGTGTTGTCCAAATGTATCTCCTGCCCTCTTCCACATACACACATGTGCACACATCTGCACACANGTGCACAGAGAACACACATAGAAATACACCCCCCCACACCCCCACCCCCGTGCTCACACCAGCCACTGCTCAGTCAAGGGTTGCTGTTGTGACATCTGGTCAGTCTGCATTGGACCCTGGCCCTCTAGGGACCCTGGCTCCTGTGTCATCTTGTTAGTAAGCCAGGCTGTGTGTCCTGTTGGACTGGGAACTCTTTGAGGCCAGGGATGATGTCCCTGGAACCTCCTGAAGAGCCTGGCAAAGAGTAGGAATGAATAAGTCGGTGGGTGAGAGAGAGAATGAATCTTGGAACATGGGCAGTATCACACTTATACACAGTATCCCCATCACATGTGTTCCTGGAAGCCACTGAACAGGAATTGAATCAAGAGTAGCAGAATTGAAGTAAGAAGAGACGGGACTGAGGGCCAAGGGGAATCTTGGAAAATTAGACTCTAGATTGCCNTGAGTGCAGAGGACGCTTCGCTCCTTGTTCCTTCCACCAGGGGGCGCAGGAGGCTAGTAGACGGCACCTTGAGACTAAGACTNGCTTCTCCCACAAAATCCTCAAGAGGATTGGCAGTGTAACCCTCCACAGAAGGATTCGGGAAGCAGGGTAGTCAGAGAGAGAAAGTTCACATAACACAGACTTGCCTGCAGCTGCAGATCACAGACTGGCCTGATCTGTCTGGCACAGTGGGGCAGGAAGGGATTTTGGTGCCGTTGGCAAAGCCACCTTGAAACAGGTAGATTCTTGCAGCCAGAGGCGAGGCTACCACTGGGGTCTAGTCAATCCAGAGCTGGGAAAGGGCTCGAATTCCTTTACCCATGATGTCATGAGCCACGGGGAGGTTACTTGCACGGAGCCCTGGACTCCAGCAATTCTGTAAATCCACCCTACCTTCTACCTTGAGTTAGTCAAGGCCAACTCTGTCTGCCAGGGGCCTGGGAGGCCTGGCTCTCATTCTGAGCACCACCTGTGCCCAGCCTTAGGTTAGGCCCGGGGACACAGTGAGGAACGGGACACATCCTTGCCCTCCAGGCACTTCACTCGAAAGGCAACAGACAGAACTCTGCCAGCATTAGAAGTGCAGGCTCCAGAGCCCCGAGGCCTGGATGTGAGTGTTAGCCCAGGAGCCACCAGCTCTATGACCCTCACTTAACCCTTTCCATACCTTAATATCCTCTTGGGGAGGATTGTTGAAACCATAAAATAAATTAATCCATAAAAGCTTTTAGAGCAGTGCCTGTCATTTGGTAGACATGAAATAAAGTACTCACCCTCTGTTGATTCTCCACCAACAGGCCCTTAGCAGCTTGCATCTAAGGCACCCATGAAGCCAGCCAGGCTAGTGTCCTGACTTTTCTGCCACAATTTTTGGGTTAGTCTTGGGTATCCATNTGGCAGGGCATTTGTGACTAGCTCTTGGGTGTGGAAAAGGGCACTGCCCATCCAGAACTCCTGGAAGTTTCAGATGTAAAAGGGTATGTGTCCAGAGATGCTAGAGGCCCCAAGAAAGGTCATGGGGGACAGAAGAGGAAGGTGGAGGGGTGGGGAGGGGACTCTAGTCCCCTGGCTCAGGACACTCTCTTTCCTGAGTCCTGAGGTTTAGAGCTNTGTGGCTATCCTGCTGGCCCCACCATCCCTAACAAGAGAAGNTGAAGCTTTAGGAGGTGAAAAAAGGCCAGGACACCAGAGACAGAGGGAGGTGCAAATCCCAGGGGCTGTAAGGCCATGGCTGAGCTCCACGTACCTGAGCATCTTCCTTGGACCAGCATCCCTTATGGTCCTGGGCTGTTGTGAGGNTGGCACTTCTAGTGCTAAATGCCATCNGTCAAAAGACNCCCTTTGGGCCCTGTCTATNCTTCATCTCTNTAAATCTGCCTGTACGGAGAGGCNCAAAAGGCTCGCTGTGTTGCCAGATGCAGCTGTTTTCTCCANGAAGACCNAGGGAAAGATGCTGATCCTCCCCCAGGGACCGTCTCACTCTGAAATCTCAGGCTGTTTTGTTTCTACAGTAGGCCCTCAGCATGCTCAGGGATTGGGGTCAGGATTGCAGACAGCAAAGCCCGAAGATGCTTGTGTCCTCCATGTAAAATGGTATGGTCATTGCGTAGAGCCCACACATTTCCTGTGTACTTGTAACTATCTCTAGATTGTATATAATATGTAGTGCAATATANGTAATTATTGTACGATATCATTTAGGGAATAATAACAAGAGCTTTATTTCAAATGTGGTTGGTCCTCGATTTCAGTGGGTCTGAGGATCCAGTCAGTCATAGACAAGGTTTTGTTCTTTCATTGTGTCTGTCGGTGTCCATGCACAGGGGTGGGTGTGTTTGTGAATGACACAGGTCAATGTTGGTGTTGGTGTCTTTATCATCCTCCATTTTATTTCTAGAAACAGAGACTTCACTGAATTTGTAGCTCACTGATTGGCTGGATTGGCTGGCCAGTGAGCTCCAAGGATTTGCCTGTCTCTGCCACACTAGGGGTTAAAATGAACCGTTATATTTAGAAATGCTCATGCCAAGGTCTCCTGGGCTGCGAGCACTCCCTAATGCACGTTGTCACTGAAAGTCTGCTGAATCCTAACCTTCTTGTGAAGCCCATTACTCTTTTATTTNAGCCAGCTCNTGTCCTCTGCAGTCTGTCTGGTACAGGGCCTGGTGCATGGCATCTCTGCTGGCTATTTGTGGAATTGGAGATGGATCCTTTGTCCTCTCTCGGGCCTGGGTACCGCCTGCACAGCCCTGCAGCAGGCCTGTCTCCAAGGCAGAGGCCCTTCCTCCCAAAGCCAGCCAAAGCCCAGGCAACTTTCCTTGGCAGCTCCCACGTTCCAGACTAACTTTAGGGTTTGTTTCCAGCTGTGGTTAGATTTTTCTGTTTGAGAAATATTTTAAGCAGCTGGTGGGGAAGGGGGGGAGAGGTGGCAAGAGAATCATAAATGAACNTGTGAAAGGAAGGTTGTCTTCATGGCTTGAGCTGTCTCTGCCCACAGCTTGGTCTCTGGTGATTATGGAGGGGATACTGGTGGCTTCCCAGGCAGGGAGAAAGACTCTGGGGCCCCTACAAGCACTTTATGGGCTTGCTTGTGAAAGAAGGTGCTTGCATTTTGAGTATGTGAGGAATTAACACACAGGAAAAGGTAGACAAGATTGAGGTTAGACACNGGGGAGAACTCCTGATTGTCAGAATCTAGGCCTCAGACCACAGGTATTTTACCCAAGACTCTGTCTTTCTCCAGAACTCAACTTCCTTCTCCGCTCTCAATCTGTAAGGCTTTTGACAACCCCCACCCGGCCCCGTGGCTCTTCATGCACCTAATAATGTAAAACTTCCCCTTAGCCTCCCCTGCTTCCCATGCTTCTGCTTCCTCCTCCTTTCCCGCTCTGCCTTGCTTTCCACTGCAGCTGGACTTTGGGGCTGTCTAAGGAAATCTTCTCCTCAGTCACTTCTCAGGGGCAGGCGTCCTGAGTCGGCAGTGACACAGGCCAAACGCCTGGATCAGAAGCCCTGGCTACCCCACAGCAGGAGGATAGGCCCGCTGCCCTTTGATGGCTGGGATGGACTGTGGACACAGAGCCCTACAGAGAACCCAGGATGAGAGAGACCAAATCACAGAGTCAAACAGAAGCCAAGTCAGGGAGAGACAGAGGGGNAGTCAGCTGTCGGGGAGGGAGTGGATGGTCACCAAGCAGGCCCTGGCTGGCCCACACGGACATTCCTGTGGCCTCTGATGGCAGGGTGGGCTCAGCCCTGAGGGCTCTTTGGTGCCAGTGTGGGGGGCCCAGCATGGGGTCTTGGGCCAGAGTGGCAGGAGGGCCTGCCCTCCACATTTTGGGTCTTCTAGGGGCTGCCTCCACTTGGCTGGGGAAGGCCTGTTGGCCAGGGTGGAGAAAATGGATGTAGCCCTTATACAGACCTAGCTTTAGAAGCCCTGAGAATGGTGAATTCTTCACAATCTAGTATGGGGAGGTTGGGAAAGCTGGGGATCTTTTTCTGAGGACCCCTGGCAAGTAAGAGGGAAGGCCAGTGCAACAAGAAGTCCTGGCCCCAAGGACAGAGAGGGGGCTATCAGAGAATCTGGGGTGGTGGGCAGGTGTGGCAAGAAGGGTGTCTAGGTCGGGCAG
>LZPO01066278.1:123526-138526 GCA_001675575.1 Neotoma lepida
CCTGTGCTTTTGGCGGGAAGGGTATGCCTCCCTGTGTGGAGGTTCCCTAGTTTCCCAGGAGCTGAGTGGCAGGCAAGGGGGCTGAGAGAGGACCAGTAGATTGACTTCAGAGTGTCAACCCCACCCCAGAAGCAGCCATGTTCTAGCTGCCCTTTGACCTCTTATAGAGTCCAGCTCTGCCTTTCTTAACACCCTCACAACTCCACCTACCCAAAGTCCACACCTCCTTCACCTGCCCTGGGTCTCTGTTCCCTACCTTCTCCCCTCTTGACTGTTGACCTCTGTACCCTGCTGCCTCTCTGGGGTCTTCTAGGTGGGTTCCCTGGCCCCTGAGCCTGACTTCAAAGAGACAGAAGGAATTGGGGCTGANTGACCCTGAAATAGGAAGATATGCTCAGAAGTCTAGGGCGCACACCTCCTCCTAGACCGTCCCAGGGGAGGCAGGCATTGCTATGCGCAGATGACAGTTTCCTGCTTCCCAGAAGGCACTGGGGATGGGGACTGTGCCAGGTAGGCATGGTGCCCCTGCCCCTGTGCCAATGTCATGGAAAATCTGAAGCCTTGATCTTTGTTCTTGATTGTTCCTCTCCAATGTTTATAACTGGAAACTTCTCGGCATCTTTGTTCCCATCAGCTTGGGAGGGAGGAGCACCAGGTGAGGGAGGAGGCTGAGTCAGCAGCTGGTGGAGGAACTCTGTACTTCCTTGGACCAGCATGACCCTTCTCTCTCACACATCCACACTCATACAGTTCAGCCACTAACAGCCTGCACTTGTGCCAGAGGCCCTGCGAGCAGGGATGGTTATGGCACGGTCCTGGCTGTCCTTCCTAGGCAAGCCGGCTCTTCTTGCCCTGGGTTTACCCCTAGTTACCAGGGCTGCTGCCTATCCCTCTAACACCTGGTGACAATAGATTCCCAGCCCTTCTCCTCCCTCTGGGCAGTTCTGGCTTCTGTTTGCTATAGGATTCAATTTTATGTTTATGGCTAGGAAGCCACTTTGTGAGGGCGCTCACTCCTTCTGCCTCTCACCTGTTTGTTCCTTCATGGTCCGCTTTCATGGAAACTTCTTGGGTCAGTGACTCTCACCTTCCTTCCCTGCTCAGGAAGGGGAGGCTGGTGCCCCTCCCTTGGGCTGGTACCTTCTTTTCCCTCACAGCCCTGATGAGAAGAGTTGGATAAGGGCAGCTGGGGCTGGACCTGGAACAAGGGCCTGCTTTCCCTCCTGGCATGACCTGGAGAGACTTGCTGGAGAGTAGAGNGCCTCTGTTCCCTGCATCTGTACAGCTAGCTACTTAGGAGGCTGAAGCAAGAGCACCACAGGGTTCACGGCCAGCTGGAGCTGGAGAACTAGTTCAAGGCTCTCCTGGGTAACTTAGTGAGACATTGTCTTGAAATATAAAGTTAAAAAGAATACGGCTAAGTGGTAGAGAGTACTTGCCAAGCATAAGACCTTAGGTTCAGTTCCTATCCACACCTCCACACCACACACACAATCAGTAATATTCATTTGATAGCTTGAACTCTTAAGTTTTGTGAGAAAACTGAGCTCAGGCCAGTGAGATAGCTCACTGGTCAAAAGTGCTTACAGCCAAGGCTGCCGACCAGAGCTTGATTCCCGGAACCTCTGTGGTAGAGGCAGCGTCACTTCCTGAAAGTTGTCGTCTGACCTTCACATGTGGGTTCTGTCATGCAATAATAACGTTGACACACAACAATAATAAATAGAATAAGATACATTTTTAAAAATTCTAAAAGAAAACTGACATTTCGGGACGGAGGGACCCATGATGTACAGTGCAGTGTGGGGGGAGTGTGTTGGGGGTAGGCGTGCTTCAAGCCTTCAAACCTCAGGAGAGAGAAGTCAGAGAAGCTAGAGTGGCCAGGGCCTGCTGGGCAGGCTGGAAGTGAGGGAGACTGTCGGGAGGATGTGGTCAGAGTGGGAAGGGAAGTGGGGCTAAGGAGTTGGGAAGTTTCCTCTGCATCTATCTGCCCAGCCCCACTCTGTCACCTGCCTGTCTGTGTGTTGTGGGTTTGGCTGCAGTTTGGAGCACTAGCTATAAGGCAAAAGAAGTAGATCTTGCTGGCCTGGTGTTGGTGATGGTTTCCCACCAAGGGAGGATTGTGTCCAGAGCCCCAACACTGAACACTTGAGGACAGGGACAAATGTTACTCGTCTTTGTACCTTAGCACCATCACCCTGTTGTAGGGCATCCNATAAGCCTGCGCTGAAACGAGCTACATTTAATAAAGGCCGTGGAGAAGACGGTGTCTGGCAGGCTTCCTCTGTGACCTTACGTTTCAGGGACCTTAGTTCCCAGCCCCAGCCCCAGGATCAAGCTCTCTGCTCCATACTCAGGTCTGTAGTTCTGAGCGCTAGCTTCCCCACGGCAATGCGATGTGCCTACTGGGAATCATTNCTGTTGGCTAGTAGAAGGGTGAGCGCCCTGCTTGGCCCTGCAGACCAGGCCTCCAACCCCCCACATCCGATCTACCTCTCTGCCCAAGCAGCACAGATTGTTTTCCTTACTGCAAATCCTGCCAGTGCCTTGCCCTCCTCTCCAGAAGTTACTCAGTTACAGNGTCGGTTTTCTATTTCCAGAGCAAAGGCAGCTTCCACCCCTCCACACACCCTCCTGGTGCTTCCCCTCCATCCACTCTGGGGAGGGGCAGGACCAGAGGCTGGGACCTAGTCCAGGTCCAAGGTGAGCAAGGCATGCAAAGGAGAGGGTTAACTCTGCTCTCCTTTATGTCACCATGTTCCCGCTATCTCCCAGGCTGTCCCCAGCAGCATGCAACAAGCTCTACCCTTNGTCTTAAAGCCACNCTCCTCTGAGGCCTGCACCAGCCCTGACCCTGCTGCCCTGGACATTCAGTNCTGTCTCCTGAGGAGGGAGAGTGCCCTCCCTGCTTCTGTTTGTTCTCAGCCATCTTTCCCCAAACCCCGTGGTTCCCAGGAACCACACCAAAGGCCCACTGGGCTGTTTGAAATAAGTTCGTCCACCCNAAGAATACTTCTCTGTCTCACTTGACCCTCCTCANCAGCTCCAAGCTATCCTCCATCCTGAGNTCCCTGCTTNCCTGGCTCTCCACTCCAGCTTAAATGTGGGACTCTCAGGATGTGTCCAGCCTGTGAGAAGTGTGGGAAGAGAAATGTGATAGTTCATCTTCATTGTCAATTTGACTGGATTTAAAATCATCTGGGAGACACCCCCCTGCGTGTGTCTGTGAGGATGCTTCCAGAGGGGTTTAACTGAGCAGGAAGACCCATCCTGCCTGTGAGTAGTACCATCCCATGGGCTGAGGTCCTCGAATGAGTAAAAAGGAGAAAGCCAGCTGAGCGTTATCATTCATTGCTCTCTCTCTCTCTCTCTCTCCCACTCTCTCACTCTCTGCTTCCTGACTGGAGGAAGACACCAGGGACCAGCTACTTCCCATTCCTCTTCTTCCCCTCCACGNTGGACTCTCTCCTCAAACTGTGGGCCAAAAGAAATGCTTCTTTCCCTCAACCATTTCTTATAGGTATTTGGTCACAGCAAAAGGAACTAATACCAGCAAGCTCTGAGAGCCACAGACCTAGGTATGGAGCAGGGAGCTTGATCCTGGGGCTGGGGTTGGGGCTGGGAACTAAGGTCCCTGTCCTTGTAAGGTCACAGAGGAAGCCTGNCAGATGCCGTCTNCTCCATGGGCTTCTATTAAATGTAGTTCNTTTCAGTGCATGCTTCTTGGATGCCCTACAACATGGTGATGTGCTAAGGTTCAAAGATAAGTGGCACTTGTCCCTGTCCTCAAGTGTTCAGTGTTGGGGCTCTGGACATGATCCCATNACTGACCCAATTGCNCCCAGACACAAAGTTGGCTACCTCCTATGACTTAATCTCTGTTAGCCCCAGAACAACCCTATGGTAGGAATTATAACCAACGTTCCCTAAACAAGGAAATGGATGCACAAGTGAGCTGTAACTTAGCANTGGTTACCTAGGAAGTCAGCAGAGGAGCTGGGATGGAGAGCTCATCCCACNCCTAGGCTCACAACTGACAACTGTCAGAGTCTGGTGGGGACTGAGGGGCCGAGTACAGGAAAGATTGCAATCACACCCAGCAGAACNCCCTAGACATTTGGTAGGCAAGGCCATCAGCACACATGTGACATAAACATTTTCTGTAGTGACTTGGGTTCCCTGGAGGTTTGTGAGCCTTGGAGGGAGAAGTGACTGGTGAAATGGCAGCTATGACCTAGCAGCCCTCCACCCTAAGGTCTCTCTCTGTCCTTCTACCTCCTGAGCTACAGCTGNTTAGAGTGTTCCAAACATTTAGCTGCTTCTACAATAAATAGCGCTACAGAGAACTTCAGCCTCCGAGTGTAGCTTTCCATGTGTAACCGCCTGTCCACAGATTCCTAGAAGTAGAATCTGTGGATTCTAGGAAGTAGAATCCTAGCAGTAGCTCAGCCCAAGGCTGAGCTAGGGAGATAGGTGTCTGGGAAGAGAAGAACAGCACAGGCCTGTCTCTGATGGGTGCTCCAGAGGCGGGGAAGGAACAGGCAAGCCAGCAGAGGGTGGGCCAAGCTGGAAAGGAGGGGTGAGAAGGCAAACTGGGCATTGGCTTTCTCTGCATTTGGGCATTAGGAATAAATTAGTCACACCTGCCAGTTTGGCTCAAGCGTCCTGTTTCTTTCAGATGCCAAAGACCCGGATCAGTTGGGCCGGAATAAGATTACACATATCATCTCCATCCATGAATCACCCCAACCTCTGCTTCAGGTACTCCAAGCTCTCCATTCCAGGCTGCTAAGAGGGGAGGGAAAGCTGTAGGTCCCCACCCCATCCCTACTTTCTAGTACTGGACATGGAGCCCAGGGTATCTAACATGCTAAGCAAATGCTCTGTTCTTGAGCCACAGTCCTTGGACTGCCATCTTGACCCCAGCTGACTTATCCAGCCTCAATGGACTGTTTTATCACCCCTGCTTGGCAACTGAGGCCACAGAGGTAAATGAACTCACGTAAGGTCATACAGTGAAGAAGCTGGCCAACTAGGATTTGAGCATAGGCCATCTGACCCTAGAGATCTCATATCAATCCTTAATATTAAGACCTTAATGCAGGCCTCATATTAATCCTTTTTGCACCTACCTGGGCATCCTTCCAATTGCCAAGTGTCTGGATCATTCCAAACAGAAGATCCCAGGTTCTGTGTCTTGCTGTGCAACCTTGGGCCTTGACTTCAGCACCTTGGGGCCTTTAATCCCAACTGCCCCAGAGGGCTGTTGTGAGGATGCAGTGTGTCTGCCAGATGTAACATTTCTGCATGCTGTAAGGCACAGTCTCATTGGATGGTCAGTTTTGCTCTCACAGACTCCTAAGGAAGAGATGAGGGTGTTAGGACCCAGAGGAAGAAAATAAGAAACTCAGACAACTGGTGCTGGAGTCAGATGACCATTTATTCTCCTGGTGACCTTGCGCACAAGACAAGCTGAGCCCCGGTCATCCATCTATTAAACAGAAATGTTACAATAGTACTGACTTCACTGAGTTTCTTTGAGCCACATATAGATGCTCAACAAAGTATAATTGAAAAAGATAATTTTTTTTTAAATACTCTTATCCCAGGCTAGGGAGATGGCTTGGTGTCTAAAAGGACTTTCTGCAGATCCCCAGCACCCATGTAAAATCCAGGCATGCCCATATGTGCCTGTAACCCCGGCACTGGGGGTAGAGGGGGTGAAGATAGCAGAATCTCTGGGGCCAGCTGACTGCTAGCCTGACTGAAAAACATCTCCAGGTTCTGTGAGAGAGCCTGTCTCTCCAGGGAGGGGAGAGGAGGGGATAAGGTAGAGGGTGACAGAGTAAAACACCTGACCTCGGCAATGAATACACACAAATATATATAGTCACCCCCCCATACATACATATGTGTATTCATAGGCACACACACACACACACACACACACACACACACACACACACACACACACACACCTCACATTCATTCTATCACTTCTGTTCCTTCAGAAAACCCTAATACAGTCAGGAAAAGATCCAGTGCCTTCTGGTGGAAAAAGTTCACCCTTGAATACTTTGTTGAATGACAGCCATTCTGGTTGGAGAAGGCATTCCTTGAGTGGGATGGGCTTTGATTGAGATGACAAGATGATCAGCATAGGAACTGGGGGTGAGAGATTAGAAGGAGTCACTCATGGAAGAAGGCTTGAGCACAGGTAGAAGAATGTGGTGGGAACACGCAAAGAGAACAGATTTCATACTTTCAAGGACAAAGATTCTAATGACCAACAGTTTTGAGCAGTTCTGTGCAACCAGGAATTGCCCTCGGTCGCTTCCAGATCTACAGTTGTCCACAGGCAGTAGACATCCATCTACCCCAGCCAGTGATGCTTCAAAGATATTAGCAAGGAATATGAATGAATTACATGTTTGAACCAAAGCAAGAGCGCAGTGGAAACAATCACAAGAGGCAAGACCCATGGAAGAGAAGTTTTCACGGAAGCAGAAAGTTACGTCCAGAAGTAACTGGTAGAGACACACACCCAGCTCCAGTCCCATCAGACACTCCCAGGGGCACTGCAGGGAAATGAATTTACTACACATGTTAAATATTGTACACATGAAAGCATGTGTTTACACACAAGCATTTATTTCCCCTCTATAAAACATGAATAAGACAGTGATTCCGCAATCCCAGCACTTGGGAGGCAGAGGCANGAAGATCTNTGAGTTCGAGGCCAGCCTGGCCTACAGAGTGAGTTCCAGGACAGGCTCCAAAGTTACACAGAGAAACCTTGTCTTGAGAANCAAACAAACAAACAAACAAAAAAGACAGTGATTCTGCAAGTGTCTGGTTATCTCTGTAAATGAAGACACCCAAAGCAGAATGGATAGGAACAGAAATCTATCATAGCTTGAATTACTTGGTTTGGCCATTTATAGTTAGAAAATCAACCTGAAAATGGCTGAAGCCCTGGATTCATGCTGGATAGGCATATTTTTATGATGTTCACATCCTTGCAGATACTTAGATATCACTCTATACCTTACTATTAAGTATATCTCCCCACATATTATTACATCTAATATATATTTATAACCAACTCAGTGATTGTCCTCAGATTATCACATTTCATCTCTCATACCAGGCTGGTTACCATGTGACCTCACCATGACTATAAAGATGGAAAGGCAGGCCGGCTGGAATAAGCTGTTGTCACATCTATTACTGTTTCNTTCTCTATTAATATGTGCCCTGAAAGTGTGACCATGTTTACTATCAGACTGAATTGCAATACCAAGGAAAATCTGCTTGTAAGCTGAGTGCCACACAGAAAATAGAAGGCTAAAGAACCAAAAGGCAGTGTGAGCTCTGTCAGCGAAAGAAAGGCCGGGGATTTGCCTCGTTCTGTCCGGTTTCATTTGTGCCACGATGGAGTAGAATAGGTGCTCTTGGGAGGTCCCTTCCAGCTCTAGCATGCTGGGATCCCTGAGTATGTCACTCAAGTAGGTCACTGGGTGCTCATGAGCAGAGGCCTGCTATGAGCAAATACTGCTTCTCAAACTCCAAACTGCATAGAAAACACAGCTTCTCGGGGATCTTGTTAAAACACGGATTCTGGCTCACGTGGCCTAAGTCTCAGTCTGTCTCACATGNCCCCAGGGCAGGCNGGTGTTGCTAATCCATGGACCACACCACGAGAAGCAAAGACTGGAAGCATGGTGGGTCTGGGTTAGAAGTCCTCTGTCTGGCTGCTGTTTTTGTCTTTTCTGAGACACACTTCATTCTTTCGCAAAACAGAAACAGTTTTAAATACACACTTCCCAGTGGCTATCGTAAGGTTCAGGGGAGACAATGTATCTGAAAGTCCTGACACTGTGAAGTGCCTTATACATGTTTGTGANTGTTGTTTGCGGTCCCTGAGCTTCACCTTCAAAGGCTTGCAGCAGGTGCCGCTGACCTGGCNGATGGGTGGGGCTGATGGAGTGACAGCAGTTTGCATCCTTGAATTTGTTTTAGAGATGCTCTTGGGAAGCAGTTTCCGGGAAGCTGTTATTTGCAGAAGCCAGATGCTCTGTGTCTCTCCCTCNACCCTCTGATTGCTAGTCTGCCTACGCTCCTGGCCCTGGCCCAGAGATGCCACATGGCTCCCAGCTGTGCTGGGACACCAGGACACATTCCTTCCTCTCCCAACTGTGGGTTCTCCCTTCTGCTCACCACAGGCTTGGGGCTGGCCCAGAGTGGAACCCTGCAGTGCGTAGTTTTCCTTCTCTTTTTGTCCTAGGATGTCCAGTGCCCTCATGCCCCAGTGCCCTCAGCCTGGTCAACCCACCCTCAGCAAATCTTTATTTTAGGAATACAATCCCTGTATGAACTGGAGTAGTCTCATCTACGACAACAAGTAAAGAGGTGAGTCCCAGCTACCGAGGCCTCCTCATCTCCAAAGGGCAGGATTTTTGGAGGCCCAAGACTCCATTGTCATGAAACTCCATATCTCACCACTTCCATTCTCAGCTGGCATTTCCAAGCTCTGCTGACTCCGGAGCTTGTTCTTGGCCTACTTGGGTGTGTTTGTGTGNGGGCCCACAGAGGCTCTCTAGTGAGACCTTACTCAGGGTCAGAGAATCTNGGCTTGCTTTACCCAGCAGGGCTTCATAATGGGATGATTTGGCCAGGGGCATGGTTACCAGGGGTTTGNAAGGGTCTACACTTGTTGGTACTTTGTGCTTTGATCTTGCAAGGACAAGGTCTTTTGCCTCTCCCCTTGGCATATTATAAAAGTCCTTTTGAATAAAGCTCTGGGCAACTTGGTATTGACCCAGGCCCTCCTGAAGCTATCCTGTGTCTCTGACTTTCTCCTCATCATCTAGGTCTATCTTTCTACCTAATATTTCCTCATTCTTCTCTCCTCTACCCAAGAACCCTTTGNAAGTTGAGAGCAGGTCGGAGCTGGACTCCCACAGACTCCCACATGTTTGTGAAACAACTCCTTTGATTTTCACAGGCGGAGGTGAAAATGAGGCAACTCTGCCTTTATTGGCCACTTAGAAGTTTGGGCATAGCCGTCATCTGCAATCTGCTTCATGTCCTCGACAACCACAGTGAGTGGTGATTCTTACTCATCTGTGGGACAGAGAACCTCTGGTGTGACTGGTAGAGACACAAGCCAAGTTCCAGCCCCATCAGACATTCCTAGGGACACTTGGGGGACATGGATTTACTACATATATTAAATATCACATATACTAAAGTATGTACATACTGTGTGGTAGAATATTGTTTTAAGGTGTGTTTCTTTTGTTTACATTGCATTTGTTTAACTCTGTGAAGCTGTGTTAGTGTGCCTGTCTAAAACATCTGATGGTCTAATAAAGAGCTGGCCAACAGAAAGGCAGGAGAAAGGATAAGCAGGGCTGACAGGCAGAGAGGATAAATAGAAGGAGAAATCTGAGAGNAGAGAAGAAGTAGCCAGAGAAGGAGGAGGACTCCAGGGGCCAGCCACCCAGCNACACATCAAGTCACAGAGTAAGAGTAAGACTTAAAGAAGTAGGAGAACGGGACAAGCTCAGAGGCAAAAGATAGACAGGATAATTTAAGAAAAGCTGACAAGAAACAAGCCAAGCTAAGGCCGGGCATTTATAATTAAGAATAAGCCTCTGTGTGTGCTTTACTTGGGAGCTGGATGGTGGGCCTCCCAAAAGAACAAAAATAACCAANAACAATACTGGGAAATGACACTCTCCCTCCGCAGCTATGGCTCTCCCCGCCACGCGCCTTTCTACTCTGTAGTTCAAGCAAATCTCCCCCAGGTAAAAGAAAACTATTACTATAAGGAGAACACTGATTATCATTTTTAACTGTCCTTCAGCTTCAGCCCTTTACAAACATGAGTAACAGCAATACACAATTTATGTACTCCAGTCTTAGGGCCACAGACTGCTTGCTCGAGAAGGGTTGTTGCCTTTGTGAGACAAACCCACAGAATANCTGTTGTGTGCCAGGCTGTCAGCCTTGGAAGCTCTCAGGTTAAGAAGACAGAGTCCCAGTGCATAAAAGGAAGGGCCCATGTCTGATGGCAGCCCTCCTTGGCTGAGTGGCTTCCCCTGATGGTAGCCCTCTGTACTGGCTAGTTTTGTGTGTCAACTTGACACAAGCTAGAGTCCAGAGGAAGGAGCCTGGGTTGAGGAAATGTCTCCATGAGGTCCAGCTGTAAGGCATTTTCTCAATTAGTGATCAATGAAGGAGGGCCCAGCCCATGGTGGGTGGCCCTGGGTTCTATAAGAAAGCAGGCTGAGCAAACCACAGGGAGCAAGTCAGTAAGCATCTCCCCTCCATGGCCTCTGCATCTGCTCCTGCCTCCGGGTTCCTGCCCTGTTTGAGTTCCTGTCCTGACTACAGTGATGAACAGCAATGTGGAAGCCACATAAACCCTTTCCTCCCTAACTTGCTTTTTGGTCATGGTGTGTAATAGCAGCAATAGAAACCCTGACGTCTACAGCCTCTTCGGCTGACGGTCTCCCTCTGCTCATTTCTTTTCCTTCTTAAACGAACCTTGCTGCTTTTTAAAGTTTATCTCAGAAACTAGCTTCGGAGTTACTCTATTATAATTCTCTTTCCTGATTCGTCAATATATACACTAGCATTTACTCCTATTTATACTTAATATAAATGCATTTAAAATAGTTTTCATTATAACTACAATTTGTGTGTGTGTGTGTGTGTGTGTGTGTGTGTGTGTGTGTGTGTGTGTGTGTGTTTGATACAGGGTCATGTTATATAAACCAGACTTGTCTAGAACTAACTGCTAACTCAGGCTGGCCTCACACACCCTCCTGCCTCAGCCTCCTGAAACAGGAACCAAGCACATTTTCTCTCGAGGTGACCTCATCCTTTATTTTAGCTCACCCCACAGCCTGCCCTGCTATAAGCAAATCTGAAGGGACCATGTTGGTTACAGGTGGCACATTCCCTACTGGGAGCAAGGCAGCAGGAATGCTGAGCTGCACCCCCAACCCCTGTCCTCAGCACAAGGTGGCATATGACTGAATTTCAAGACCCTTTATTCTACTGGGTCTCAGATCTTCTCTGGGTGCTGCAGAGCACAGTCTAGACCTTTCACTGCCATATTGCCACTACCCNTGTCCCTCATTGCTTGACTGAGAACAGCGTTGAGACTGGATTGGAGCCTAGTGGAGACCACAAGTGCTCTCTGCCTGTCTCTCCACAGTCTTCTCTCTCTCTCTCCTCCGGTGGGAGTGGGGAGCAGAGTCATCAGGATCGAGAGGGCACAGAGTTCTCCCAGGGCACCAGGCAGCAGTGACACTCAGTATAGGTAAACAGCTATGGAAGAAAGTCTCTCAGCAGTGCTGTGTGGGTGGGTTCCTTCCTGCCAGAACCAGCAGTTAGAGTAATTGGGCCGATTACTTTACTGATTACCACTATGGCAGGTGAGCTATGTAATTGCACCCGGGGTGGGGTGGGAGGCAGATCTGAACCTACCCCAGCCAGTTTAGGAAACTGAAAGCCAACTGTTATCCTGCACCTGCTCCCTCTGGGCAGCAGCGTTTGCACCAGAAGCACCTGGAGCTGGGGTTAGGGCAAGGATGAAGGTGCTGGCATTGGGGAGGAATCTCTAAGTTTGGGTTACTTGCTTACAGTGGGTTTCTCTGCTGACTGTGATGCTAACAAACTCTAGGCCAAGCCTTGTAATGTCTCTGGATATCGAGCCAGGGAGGACCCAATGGTAGTTACCCATCTGCGCTTAGGCCCCAGCCTGTCACCATCCTCTCCTGCCTACACAAATGAGGCAAAGGTCTCACTAAAGGCTTCATGCCAGGCTCGCAGGCTCCAGATGTCCCTAGGAAGTCATGGAGGGGACTGGACAGCTTGGACCCATGATGCCTGTGTCCATCTTGCCTGTGTCCATCTGGCCTGCAGGCTCAAGCAGACAGCATAGTCTGCAGGCTGTTGAATTTAACAGCCCTCACCCGCATNGTTACACATACTGGCCTCACTGACCTGGGTCTCTAACCCCATTTTGGTCTGGTCCTTCCTGTGGAGACCAGAGAGACTTACTGTGCAATTTCGGGGACAAATCTCTTCGGGGGGGGTCCTCTAGGTCAAGAGGGGGTGTAGGCCGCAGGGTAAAGTAAACAAGTTGAATCTCTGGGAAGAACTATGTTTACCAGTGGTGTGAGGTTGAAGGCAAGGGCCCAGTGTCCTTAGCCAAGGCCACACACAATCGTCTGGAGGGTAGAGAGACTGACCTTCAGCCAAAAGATGTGTTCCCTGGCCTTTGTCTGGGCTTTAATCTGCCTTCTTGCTCCCAAATGCTGATATGGTCCTTAAAGTCCCACAGGCTGGGGACCCCTCATCCTAGTAGCCTCAGGGTTGGGCAGCTGTGGGCTTGGGCTACAGGTGAGAAATAAAACCTTACCTCTTGGAGCCTGAGAGAAGACAGATGTTCTCATGTACTGTGTCATTGGGGTCATCACCCAAGCACTGCATCTGTCCTAATAACTATTAGCTCTTGCCAGAATTCACTTCTAAGTATCTGGTTGTCCCCAGGCTTCCCTGAGATCCTTTAAGGCTAAGGAGGATATTTTGAGAGAAGAATGTCCTTATTTAAAGCTGAAAAAAATCAATGTGATTCTTGCTGTTCTAGTAAATTTATCAATCCCCTATAATTTTCTTGACCCAAAAGATAACATACTGTTCCCTAAAAGAAAGACTCCACCACATCCTTCCCCTACGCAGTCTCTTTCCTGTCCCTCTCCCTCTGAACCCAGCCTCACAGCCCTGGCAGAAGTGGCTCNGCAGCCCACAATTCAAGGAAGGCATGATTTCCCATCGTGCTTATGTAGGCCCACGCTCTCATCTCTGGGAAGCCCCTAATGTTCCTGGGCTAGAAACTTCCACAATGACATGATAGCCCCAAGTTCATTTTCCCAATCCTTCTCCTGCCTCAGGGGATGACAAAGCTCAAGGAGGGTCCTTGAGCTGAGGGGTCAATAAGTGAGCTTTGTTGTCAAGGCATGCTTTTCCTAATCAGATTGTCCCTTCTTTGGCACTTCCCAGCATGGGAACAGCCACAGTGAAAGTTCCAGGCTTAAACACGGTCCTGGTTGAGTCCACACATGGCCAGGTCTTGCTACATCACGGCAAAGTGAATGTGTCTCTTGAACACTGGTTATTCTGACCCTCATTTGTGCCTCACAGAGGTCCCTTCCATACCTTTTCCAGTCCTGTTTGAGCTGTAGCAGATGCTCCCATGTGGGCTGAATCTCCTTGAGCTGGCTGGATGACTTGAGCAGGTCTTGGAGTAAAGGCACTTGAATTGGAACCTGAGAGCAGAAACGGAGGGTGAGCAAGTATACATCCTGCTCCTCCTGCTTCCTGGCCGTTCTCCACTGCTGCGACTACAGCCCCTGTCGGTACTGTGTTCTTCTCTATGCTTCTAGCACCCACTAGGCTCTGGCTACCTGTCCCTCCCTCATCCCTCAGGCCATGCTGGCCAGGATGGTAGGGACTTCATATTTTCCCACACTCCATTTTCATCCCTGTATCCTTGATGAACATTTGTCAATGGATGGGAAGTGGAGGCAGGANGATCAGGAGTTCAANTTCGTTCTTAGCTACAGATGAGTTNGAGACGAAGCTGAGTTACATGAGACCGTGTCTCCAAAAACAACGAAAAGCTGGCACAGTGGTATATGCCTGTGATCCCAGGACTCAGGAGGCTAAAGCAAGAAGATTAAAAGTGCATGCTCTTAATCCCAGCAGTCAAGAGGCAGAGACAGGTGGATTTCTATTAATTCAAGGCCAGCCTGGTCTACCTAGTTGGGTCCAGCCAGCCAAAGCTACATAGTGAGACCCTGTCTCAAAAAAATAAATTAAGATCTTCCTTGACTGCAGAGTTAGTTGAAGTTGAAAACCAACCTGAGCTACAGAAGATCCTGTCTCAAAACAAAAGAATCAAGGCAAATTCCTTGGCATGTATGAAAACTGATCACTTTTCCAGGCTCAAATTTGTAGGGTTTCTCTGTCAGTCTCCTCACANTCACGCACTCCTAAGTGACTGAACTACTTGCCATCCCCAAGGTCTCTGAGTTCTCCATATCACCAGGTTCATGCTCTTTTGAACAGAGAACCCTCCTGCCCTGGTTTCTGTTGTGTGCCCTGAATGCTACACACACACACACACACACACACACACACACCTGTCTCTTATACACATCTAGATGTGTATAAGAGACAGGAGTTCAGGAGACTGGGCAGGTTGCACTGGGTTCTTTGTGTAGTTCTCACCAGGCCCCCCCCAAAAAAAAGAAAAAGAAAAAGAAAGAAAAGAAAAAAGAAAATTAATGTATTAGCCAGGTGGACTCTTATCTGAAGGCTCAGGGACAGAATCTGTCTTCCTGCTCACTTGAGCTGATGGCAGGATTCAGGTGAAGTCCCTGCTTCCTTGCTGGCTGGCTGCCAGCTCTCTGTCCCCAGGTCTTAAGCCACCTTCTTTCCCATGTGTCCCCTTCAATAAATGGCACATTGGGCTCTTCTCATGTCCCAGTCTCTCTGACTTACTCTTCTATCACCAGCCAGGCGAAATGCTGTGCTTCGAAAGCGTTCACATGATTAGATGAAGGGACGTGCTCCCTTTTGCCATGTGATCATGAGGATAGCACCAAAGGGTGAAGGTTAAGAGGACCACCCTGAACTCTCTATTAGCACACCTTCTGTCCTTTGGCCAAATGTTACCACCCCTGTAAAGTCTCCACTTGGCTGTAAATATTCTCATCACACTCTGATGACACTTTATTAGGTGTTTTGTTGTCTTAATGAGCTCTTGGGGCCTAAGCTGTGTTTTACCCTTGTGTCTACAGTTGTATACATTTAATAAACAAACAAAAAGAAAAGAAAGGGAAGGGAGGATAGAGAGAAGAGGAAGAGGGGACAGTGAGGAGAAAGAATTCAGAGTCTTCTGTGTGTGTGTGTTCCCAC
>LZPO01066278.1:143526-148552 GCA_001675575.1 Neotoma lepida
CAGTAACTGCTCTACAACTAAAGGCTAGTCTTTATGTGCACGAGTGAATGGGCAGGGACTTCGTAAAAGGAATGGAAATCATAAATCAGCAAGAAGCCTCAGAAATGGTATAGAATGTTCAGGAGCCAGTTAGGACACGGGCAAGTCTTCCTCTCTCTGGGGAAATNGTCCATTAATTTCCTGGAATCTCATTTTCTTTACAGACCTATTTATTTTTTATGTGTATGGGTGCTCNGTCTTCATGCACACCANAAGAGGGCATCAGATNCCATTGCAGATGGTTCTGAGCCACCATGTCGGTGCAGGGAATTGAACTCGGGACCATTGGAAGAGCAGTCAGTGTTCTTAACCTCTGTGCCATCTCTCCAGCCCTGGAATCTCATTTTGATTCAAGGTAGTGGAAGCGAAAGTAGGAGAGTAAGATGTTTGGGGAAAGGACCATTTCAGAGTCTAGGAAAGTTAAGAAATAGTTTCACTTCATGGCAAACTCAGCCATCAAAGTCAGTTTAAGAGAAAGAAGAAAATAATAACTGACATTCACCAGTATGTCCTACATTTCTGCAACCTTCTAGTCCTTTCTGTGCACTGTGTGCTGATTATTGTTGTGTACTGTGACGGCTCTTCTGATATGTACCTAAGGCTGACCTCAAACTCACAATCCTCCTGCCTCACTTCCTAAATGCATTATTTTACTATTCGTGATCCCTGGGCTGCGGAGATGGTTCAGCCAATTAAGCACTTGCNACGCAAGCTTGAGGATCTGTGTTTGGAGAACCTAGAACCCCTGTAAATGCTCAGCANCTGTGGCAGCCATCTGTAATCCCAGCACTCAGGAGGTAGAGGCAGGCTGAACTCTGTGAGTTCAAGGCCAGCCTGGTCTACAGAGTGAGTTCCAGNNNAGGTATATGGGAGCCTNTCTTAAAAACAAAACAAAAAAATGGCACCTGTTTAGATAATTATGTGGCCATCTCCCTTTTTNAATCCATTAATTTTTTTGCTGCTGGCTTAGTTTGCTAATATTTTTGCTTAAGACTGTTCTTAATTAAAAATATTTGCTGTAATTTATTATATATATGTCACCTCCTGTGCTCCTTTCTTCTTGTCATTTCATTTACTGGAGCCATTGCGGTGTCCACCAGCTTTGTAGAGGTGTAACCTGAANGCCTGTTCCTCAGTTCCCACATCTGCCTCTCCCAGTTCCCCGCTTCAAGGCCTGGTGNTCAAGCATTTGGAAATCTAGAAGTTCAAGACAGTTAATAGCCCACNGGGCAACTCTTGGCCAAGGAGGAAGAGAAATGTGGTTCANGCCCTCCTCTCTCATCCCCTGGCACACAGGGTTCAGAGGAACGCTCTGCCCAGACTGCTCACCTTTAACTGTGTTGTCTCTTTGTATTTTGTTCATTTTCTTNTCCTGGTTTAAGAATATGTGAATGCAACTGTTTTCAGCTGTAGCTCATGGACTGTGAAGCTGTTTGCCAGAAGCCATTCCGTAGCCCCTACCATCACCGTCTGCAAGGCTGCAGCAACTGCTTTATAGTTCAGCTTGCCTGCTTGTCTTGGTCAGCGTTTTCATTGCTGTGATAAAACACCATGACCAAAAGCAGCTTGGGGAGGAAAGAGTTTATTCACCTTACACATCCCAAACATAGTCTTCCGTGAAAGGAAATCAGGGGAGGAACCTGGAGGCAGGAGCTGATGCAGAGACTGTGGAGGAGTGCTGCTTACTGGCTTGTTCCTCATGGCTTGTTCATTCGGCTTGCTTACAGCTCCCAGGACCACCAGCCCAGGAATGGCACCACCCACATGGGTCGGTCCCTCCCCCACGCATCATCAATCAAGAAAATGCACCATAGGCTTGTCCACAGACCAATCTGGTGGGGGTGTTTTTCAGTTGAGATTCCCTCTTCAAAACAACTCTAGGGTGTGTCAAGCTGATCTAAAAGTGGCCTGCACACCATTTGTACCTGCTTAATGGGTTGTCACAAGAGTACAATATGCAAAGTACATAAGATTATGCCCATCACATAGTATGTGTCAAGCAACTGTTAGTGTTATATGTTTTCATGCAAGGACTATGTTAGTTGCGTTCACAAGTTTCAATGTATGATAATGTACTTATTCTAAATATTTTCTCTTTTACACAATGGTTTAATTTTCAAATGTGTGTTTTAAAACTTCACAGTGTATAGCACTTCTCTTGTACTCTTTTTGCCCAATATTGCCTACCGTGGTGTTCGTGGCTGTTTCTATTCTCCCTCTTTCCTGGGCCAGTGGGAGGATTATCCTGTAAAGAGGCCAAAAGTTAGTCATAGTCATGTGACTTGTTTTGACCAACGAGNATAGTGAACTTTTAAACTATATGGAGACTGGAGATTTAATTTAAGCTATGTAACACAGAAATTTAGCTATAAAACTTTATGGGGACTGGAGAGATGGCTCAGATGCTAAGAGCACTTGTTGCTCTTGCACAGAACCTGGGTCCAGTTTCTGGCACTCACGTGGCAGCTCACAAACTGTCTGTCATTCCAATTCCAGGGGATCTGATGACCTCTTCTGACCTCTCAGGGCACCAGGCACACCATGCATTGCACACATATACACATGCAGGCAGGGCACTCACATAAAATAAGAATAAATAAGTAAAAATAAGATAATATTTGATTCTTGCCAAACCCCTCCCCCCAAAAAACCCACAAAAAAAACAGACAGAGTACAGACTCCCAACAATCCAGAACCTTGGGCCCCACACAGACAGCAGTAGCCTGCAGGGGTGTCTGCTGACACTGTGAACAAAGTTATAAGACAGAAGACGACTTTGGTTACATCAAGTGATTCAAGGCACTTTAGGGTTTTTTGTTGTTGTTGTTGTTGTTGTTTTTATTCGTAGGTGTTGGTTGGTTGGTTGTTTTTTTCAAAATTTATTTTTAATTATGTGGTGTGTGGTGAAGGGGTTGGGTATGTGCAGGTACCAAAGGGGCCAGAGGTGTCAGATCCCCTGAAGCCAGAGTTACCAGTGGTTGTGAGTCACCAGATACGGGTGCTGAAACCAAACTTAAGTCTTCTGTGAGAGCACTTCATTCTCTCAAATGCTGAGCCATCTCTCCTGCTTGCTTATTGTTGCTGGTGCTGTGAACATGTCTCTTGTATCTCAAGGCCAGCCTTCAATTCCTTATGTAGCTGTGGATGACTTTGAACTCGGAGTGGGGGTGCGGTATATGGATATGTGTGTTGTGTGCCCAAGCCAAAGCCAGAGGAGAACACCAAGTGTTCTGTCTTAGCCCTGTCTCTCACTGAACCTGGAGCTAGGCTCGCAGCCAGTAAGTCCCTGTCATCTTCCTGCCTCCACTTCCCACAGTGCTAGGGATTATGGATGCTTCCAGGGGATGCGATTTCAGTCAGGTCCTTATGCTCGCACAGCAAGCATTCTTACCCACTGAGACATCTTCGCAGCCTCGACCTTGACCCTCTGTCAAGACCGTCTCTGCCTCCCGAGTGCTGCCACAAGCATGTCCCACTATGCCGAATTTAAATTACTCGCTTAGTGTTCCCAGTGCAACCTATCCTATCCTGCTTGATCTTGCCTCTTGTTAGTTGGACTGTGGTCAGAGAATNCAATTAGTATGAAAGCAATTCCTTAAATATTAAGACGACATTTATGACCTAACATAACCAATTTTCATAAACATCCTACCAGTGCTCAAAAAAAAAAAAAACCTGTTCTCTTAACTACCGGGTGGAACGTTCTGTACTTGTAAGCTTAACTCGTTTGTTACTTGTCATATCTTCACTTATTATAAAATTTATTTTTATTTTGTTTTATTTATATGTCTGAGAGAATAGATGTATGCACGAGACCAGAAGAGGGTGTGGGACCCCTTGGATCTGGAGTTACGGTGGGTGTGAGCTGCCTGATGTGGGTGCTGGGCTGAACTATGACCTTCATGATTGAGCAGCAAGCATTCTTGGCCACTGAGCCATCTCTGTGCCCTCCTCTCTTATTCCTCTGCCCATTCAGTCTTTCCTGGTGTTGAGTGAACCATTTCTCGGTGGCTGTGAACGTCTCATCTGAAAAGAAAAAAATCTATCCTTCTGCCGTCTGGGTTTGCAGTTCTGCCACTGAGTCCACCCCAGCCTAGAATTACTTGAGATCCCTTCATACATTTGAGGCTCTTCATCCAGATCTAGAATTTTACCATATTCTTCATCTTTCACTCGAATGTTTATTGAGTGACAAATTACTGTGGTCATTGGCATATTTTGACTTGATGCTACCACCTTATCACATGCTTTATCTTGATTTTGTTCCTGCATCTGATGATGGCAGAGAAGCCAGCCACAAGCCCAGTCGGTACCCCATGTCAGGTGACNTTTNTCCCATAGCTTCCACAGTCTCCTCCGTACCTCGTGGTTTTCCTAGATGTGAGCATTAATAAGCAGTTCTCCTCTCGACATCCACTGAGCTTCATGTTTCTCCAGTTCTGGAACCACCTTAGCCACTGTCTCTTTTAATATGACCTCTCCTTTCTAGAAGCTACCCCAGTTGTCCTGATTTAGCACAACTCCATCTCCTCATTCTCTCCGTCATGTCTTTTAATGGCTCACATTTCCATGTCTNTGTTTTTCTGTTTTACATTCTGGGTCATTTTGGGGGCTATAACATCCAATTTACTCATTTTCCCCCCTCAGTTATGTCCAAACTGCTACTTAATCTACTCAAAGAATTTTAAGATTCAACACAGTATTTTTTTTCTCTTTCTAGAAATTTATCTTGGTTCTTTCCCAAGTTTTCTTATTTATACTTTCTTTTTACCTGATTTTTTTATTTCTCTTTTATTTCTTTAAACCCATTAAACCTACTTTGTACTATGTCTGGAAATTATAACATCTGAAGTTCTTAGAGCTATTTNTGCTGTGGTTTGTGTCCATGTGTGTCTTGTGTCTTTGACCATGAATGATAACTTCTTGGAATTCACCAGTGGCCAGTATTTGAGAGCTGGAATGAGGCTGGGAGTCTGCAGAGGCCAGT
>LZPO01066278.1:153207-166585 GCA_001675575.1 Neotoma lepida
TTGCACTCCTCCCAAGATGCACAGCACTCTGGGCAGTTCTCTCCAGCCAGTTCTCTGGGTTGGTTCCTCCTGTGTCACAAGGTAGAAGCAACCTATTGGAGGTGATCAGTAATGGAATCTTCTGGTCAATGTCCACCACCACCAAACCCTCCATCTAGGGTCCACTGGTTCTTCGCTGATCACAGCTGACTACATCAAGCNAAAGATCCCTAAGTTAGCCTAACTTAAAAGCATATTAGGTAAAAAGCAAAAATAACTCTGTGCCTGGGGAATACAATGCATTGTTAAGCAGGACTTAACATATCCTTGGTTTTAAGATTAGGTAGCACTGTTGATGATACAGCTACAGATTTTGTTTTTTACTTATGGAAGATCAAGCATTCCGATTTCTTCTCCAACTCATGTTTTTTCCTTTCCTCCCTCCCTTTATTTCTAATCTATGAGATAAGAAAGACCAAAGGGCTGGTGAGATGACTCAGGAAGTAATCGTCTTGCCCCACATGACTGATGACCCGAGTTTGATCTTCAGAGCCTTGTGGAAGAACGAACTCATTCTGCAAAACATCCCCATGACCTCTACATATGAACTGTGGCATTCGCCTACCTGCACTCCCATTCACACACCACAGGCACAATTGTAATAAGTAAAATTAAATTAAAAGATAATTCAAGCTTTCGGCAGGCAGAGGCAGGCAGATTGCTGTGAGTTCAAGGCCAGCCTTATCTACATAGCGAGTTCCATGACAGCCAGGGCTACCTGGAGAGACACTGGCTCAAAATAATAAAATAACTGATAATAATAATTAATAATATAATATTATTAATTATTATTATTATTACTATTAACGGAAGCACATAATCCTAGTACTTGGGAGTTTAAGGTAGAAGATTTTGAGTCTGAGGCCAGTTTGGTCTACATAGTTCCAGACCAGCCTGGATTATTCTGACTACAAACAAACAAAGATCAAGGAAATACGCAGCTGAAATTCCAGAGACGTCACAATTTTAAGCAGCTCTGCTAACAGCTGTAGTTAGCTACTAAGTTAATATTCCACTCACCCACCAACAGCCCTGGAGCCAGCAGCCCTGTGCCTGAGATTGTCTTGTTAATGGCAAATCAGATGCTCAGAGAGAGTCAGCAATTGCCTCAAGTCACTCAGCCAATAAGAGAGATGCCACCCAAACCTGCGCCTCCTTGACTCTCCCCACACTCTCCATCCTTGGGACCTTATAGAAGTGTGTCAGGGAGCTCCCTAGGCATTAGATACATCATAAATCTAAAGTCCTGTGTTTTCCAAAGGTAAGACCATTTCAAACCTGACTGAAAATGGCCCAAACTAAAGACCCCAGCAAAGGTCATCCTACGTATAGAAGCTTTAACTTCCAGAGAGAGAATGTCCAAACAGGAAGAGAATTGAAGACAGTGTGTTTAGGTCCCTTTCCTAAAACCAGTGCCGCCATTGCTCCCAACAGCAGCAGGATGAGGAGGGGCAGAGGTGAGCAAAACAAAACAAAAACAAAAACAAAAACCGGACAACAGCAGGCTCAGCCTGTGAGTTCCTGCTTGGTAGCTCACTAAGAAAAAGCTTTGACATCACATCTAACAGAAGTGACAGACAGCTCATCTAACAAGAGGAGGCTTCTGCATCTAGATGTCACCTCTCTTGAAAGCAGTAGCCTCTAGAGACGATTTTCTGTGTGGTCCTCTGGGCACAGGGAGGCAATATTCTGACTTCTTTTTNGAATTGTCTTTGGGTTCTGCTTGCTGGTTTGTTTAAGACGGGGTTCATGTAGTCCAAGCTGGCCCTAAACTCTCTAGGTAGCGGAGAATGGCCTCAAAATCCTAATGTTTCTGCTTCCACAGTCTGAGTTCCTAGAATTATAGGTTTGTGCCACCAAGTCTAACTTTAATTTTTTTTTTAATCACCAAAAAAAAATCAAGTTTTAATATGTTGATTATATTAGAGGGCCGTCAATACCACCTTCTGGCCCTCCTCTCCAAGAGCTAAGAGTCACATCTGTTCTGTGAAATATCTGAGTGCAAACAGTAGATACCAGGAGAGGCAGGACAAGAGTCTCAAGAAGTATGGATTTGAAATAAGAGCTGGTATTTATTAGTTGAGGATGAGCCCACCCAGAGTTATAGCATGATTAGAGATATTAGCTACTGGTAAGAGTTTTAAAATGACTTCTAAATGTGGGCACTGTTAGGTCTCAAACCTGACAAACAGCTGAGGTGCCATATTTAACATATCAAAGTGGACCTGGTTGCTAGGTTCCCCCTGCACCCCCAGTCCCTCCCTATTACAGGGCTCCCCTTGCTGGTATACCCTCCCCCTANCCTGAATTCTCCAGCCCAGGGGCTGGGCTGTCCTTCCCTATCTAATGCAGCCATTTGGTTATCTGGCTTTTTCTTCTACTCTCTTTTGGGCCTCCTGGCTGATGTACCCGGTTCCCCCTCTCCCTTCTCCCTTCCCCTTCCCCNCACATGGCTCAGAGTTGTGTCCACGCTGGACTCTCCCAGATGTCTCTGTCTCTGACTATGGCCTCTCACATACTATATAATACTATAGTATTATACACACAGTACTATACACACACTATAATAAACTTTCTTTCTCCACCACACCTAGGAGCAGTTACGTCCTTCCCTTTTTCTTTCTTTTTTTCATTCAACTGATACCAAAAGTCAGGGCCAGTCATGTCCTTTCCTTTTTCTTTTCCTTTTTTCATTCAGACACAACAGTTTCTCTTCTGCCAGTAGGTTTTCACAATAAAAGTATCTTGAGATGACAACTCAGGTGTAGAACATTTCGACAGCGCACAGTGTGAGACACCACAGCCACAGTAACTCCAGTTGGAAGGGGAGGTGGGCAGCAGAAACACAAGCTTTAACCATTCTGACGTCTTTGACAACTGAGAACAATGAAGTGAACGCTACAGAATGGGGCAGCCAGGATTTGTGGTGTGCTTGTCCCAGGCTAAAGGCCAAAGGCGAAAGAGAAGAGCTGTCAACGGCTGCATCTTTCTGGAGTTGGGGCCCCAGGGGAGAGATGTTTAACGCATTCCTGGGCTGCTGACGGAATGTCCTTCCTGTTCTGGAGAAACACGGAGGCGTGCCCAGGACCTGGGTCCTGAGGCTTTTGCTCACTGGTAAGAAGGAAGNGAGATGGTTGCCCAACCCAACCACCCTCCCTGGAGACTCTTCTACAGAAGGGGGGAGTTTGAAAGCAGCCAACTTTCCCTACTGACGTTTCCAGCAGCACTGTGACAGTAACCCCACTGTCACCTGCTTCCAAGTGGCTCATTCCTAAACTGCAGAGCCCTCCCCATCACTAGGCTCTTCCACAAGACACTCTTCCTTAGACTCTTCCTTAGAGGATGACCTACAAATTCCCAAGTGGATTGTAAGTGAAATTATTCTCTTCATCTCCTGCGAGACTGTTCATGATCCTAGCAAAACCCTCAGACAGTACAGGACNGGAAAGGGGCCTGAGCCTCTGTTTTGCTCCAATGGTAGTAACGGTTGGATATGGGGGTTGGAGAAGAGTCATCATTGTCTGCTGCATATTTGGACAGGAGCCTAGCAAATACCTGGGAGGTGGGAGAGCTCTGGGCTGCCTCTGCTTGGAGTTGCAGGTGGAAGTCTACATCTCTCCATCTGGCCCCCCAGGCTCTTCATCACCATGCCAACTGACACTGTGTGCGGGCCAGTGGATTGGCAACTTGGGCTTGAGGATGTGGGAACAGATGGGAAACAAGTGCCCCAAAACCCCCAAGGATAGAGACATGAGCTGGGCTGCTGGGAATGGAGGAATGGAGCCAGAAAGGTGTAGAGTGGATACCTGGCAGTGCCCGACTCTTTCTAGAGCAGGCTGAGTCTTCCACTCTCACTCATGATTCCCCAAGTCTGACGTACGCTGGNCGAGTCAAGATGTCGGAGCTGCCTAGGCTTCCTGTGGCTGGAAGACCCAAAGCTAGAAAAGGCAGGAGAGTGGTAAGATAATACCTGACTTAAGGCCTCAGAAGCTGGGATAGGGATGGGGAGGAGAAGAAGGGAGGAGAGAGAGAGGGAGAGAGGGGGAGGAGAGGGAAGGAAGGAGAGAGAGAGAGAAAGAAAGGGGGGAGAACCTATTTCAGGGCATCTCTTGTTTCATGAGAACTTATCTATGTATTCTGGGTCATGGTTAATATGCACTTTCACTGGGTAGCAGTTAAAAACNTGGAAACCATTGCTCTGGAAGGCCCTTTGAACTGATTTCTTTCCATTGCTTACAGCTTCCTCCATCTGAACACAATGAAGAACAGTTCCAGATCCTCTTTGCCTAAAAGATGGATGAGTCAACCTTTCAGAACTTAATTTCTTAAAAGCATCTACAAGAGGAACTAAGTGGGAGGATGGTCTTGTCCCTTCTGCCTCCATGACCCCGTGGCTCCGTGGCTCTCGGGACATCTTTCTTTGGGCATCTGTTGAGTGAAAGGCTTGCTGTCAGTCTTCCCATGCCTGTAACAATAAAATATTAAAGAGTGAGAAAAAGACCTAAAAGGGGAAACATCAAACAGTCAGAGAGAAGAGTTCCATTGAGAGCTCAAGGGGTACTCTTTTACCCAGAACCCTCTGTCCCAAGCACAGGCTCTGTGAGAATCTTAAAGAGACAAAGAGATTCACTTGAGTTCTAACATCTTGGCCAGGGGCTCAGAGAGGACCAGCCAATCTCAGAGACATTGCCCAAGACACAGAAAAGGGGGTTCACAGGCTGAGGGCAGGCCACATCTGCCCAAGCCTCTCACAGGAACCCAGGACATGGTAGAGATGCCCAGAGACCAGGCTTCACCTTATGGAATGCACAAGGTCGTCTCTGGGCCCTGNAGTCTTTCTGGCAGAGTATNCACCTGGCAGGNACCTTTTGTTAGTAGACAAATGGCTNAGTTACAGCTCTGATGTAGTGTCTTGTGTGGGGAAACGCATANATAGTCCCTGGTAAAACCGAGCAGAGACAAACACTGAGCAGAGGCAATCTGACCAAGTGACCAATACNACCCTTCCTGGGGACACCAGAGAATTCAAGAAATGTTATCTTTAGAGAAAAGAAAAGGGAAAATACATGCTTATGCAGAGGTTCTGGTGCATGGCTCCTGCACCGGCCCAGAGGAGTTTGGTTTTTCGAGACAGNGTTTTTCTGTGTAGCCCTGGCTGTCCTGGAACTTACTCTGCANACCAGGCTGGCTTTAAACTCACAGAGATCCTCCTGCCTCTGCCTCCCAAGTGCTGGGATTGAAGGTGCGTGCTACCACCACCCAGCTAGATAGTCTAGAAGAGTTTAAAGCTATTAGCTCTGAAGTAGAGTTACCAGAGAATGTTGCCTGCCCTCAAGGCTCCTGGGAAAGGGAGTATAAGAAAGTAACCTCTATTCCAGGACCTACCCAGGGAGATGTGAAGTCAGGAGACAATGAGAGGTTCTAGAAGACAAAGAGGAGAAAGAAATCCTGCTTTTTTCACTGTTGTGAGAATAAAGCTGGGGTGGAAAAAAATTCTTGCTCAACATAAAATACAAAATGTCTTGTTATAAGGTAACAAACCGTATGATAGAGTAATACACACTGTGGTGGGTCATTGTTGCCTGGAGATGGTGGCAAAGATTTGATGGGATGGACAGAGATATGAAGGAAAGAGCAGAGTCTGGAGGGCCAGATGAGAGGTGGTGGTCCAGGAACCGGGGGAGGATGGGAAGGACATAACTAGGGGTGTGATGATGGGGCCAATCACAGCGTGTTAAACACAGCGATGACATGTATAACCTTGCAATTTTNCCAAATCTGGAACCTCTGAGTTCCCCATGGCTGGTTTCTCTAGACTGTGATCCAATAGGTGAAAAGTATGTGGAATTTTTTTTTTTTTTTTTGAGGAGCAGTATGAAACATTGGAGGTTGTTTAGAGAGAAGACTAGGTAGGGTTCAAGTGACTTTGGCATTCCCCAGCTGTAAGAATGTCAACAAGTTTTGCTCCTCTGTCTTAAAAGGTTGACATGAAGATCGGATAAAACAGTCCAGAGAATTCTTTCTATGCAATATGTTACATATGTTAGCTTCCAGCCTACTGCTATAAAAAAAAGATTCACAGTGGATCACTATGGAGTATTCAGGCTCTCATCTTCCATCACCTCTTCCAAAGGCTCNCAGGACTTCGGAATGCCCTAAGGTGTTGGGTGTTGAGATTTCCTCTTCCTCTTTTTTTCTCATGAGAGTCAGCATTCCCATGATGTTCTGGAAAGTGATCCCTCCACCTGACTGACTGGTAGGGCTTCCAAAGGACCGCTTCCATTCATTCGACAGATTGTTCAACCCCGAATTAAAACAACGCATATCTCCCGTTCTCTGGAATTTTAAAGCCTGTCCAGAACGTTCCCATGACAGTCCCTTCATGAGCTGCTTGCCCTCAGAGTCCCATTGTCGGAAAGTTCTCCCTTCCCTCTAGCCCCTGTCGGTTTCTNAGGGTCAGTCATCAGGAGCTGTAAGGGGCTGAGTTTCTCCCGGTGTATCTAACGCACTATCTGAGGTAACTGTACTATCTGGGCTCTTGTCCTTCATTGATCGCCTGGGACATTATGGGCAAATCACTAGTCCTGATCCTCCCTGATCCTCCCTGAGCCTCGGCTCCCCACCTCACTGTCTCCTCCAAACCTCCTCAACATTACTTTCCCTGACTAAATTAGGAGGTCATCTTCCCACTCAAAGGAAGGAGCCCTAATAGACCCCGTCTCTTCCAGCATCTGGTGCGGTGAGGAGCATGTGGTATGGTAGAGAGTCATTTTTATCTTTTTTTAAATTTTATTTTTTAATTTTTACAGTGAGTTCTCAATAGCCTTCCACAGTTCCAGTTCTTGAGGTGTACTTTGTGCCTGTTTCATTTCTTCACACCAGAGTCTCTCTGGCAAGGGAGGATCTGGGGTACAGAGACCCCAGAAGTTAAGGCAAAGCCAGCTGGAATGAGATCGCAATTAACCAAGAACGTGCTCCGTCACGGTGGTAAAGCGGAAAGCGGGGTAGGAGAGAGGACGCAACTCCAGCCTCCACTCGGGTGCTCCTGTGCTTATCCTAACCGGAGGAGTCCGACTGGGCGCCCTGCGGCAGAAACTTGCAGGAGATTTCCCAACGGCACACGGAGAACGGCTCCCCGCAGCGCGCCGCGGGGCGTCGGGGTCCAGGGTCAGCTCAGGTGCGGGTGACGCACCTGGCGGAGGCGTCGCAGCAGACTGGGTAGAACCACGGCGGCGGCGGGGGTGGCGGATACATCACGGATCACCNCAGGCAGAAACGTGGATCTGCACACAAGAAATCATGGAAGACTGCCCCACGGAGGGCAGAAGCCTGCGCCTCGCTGCGGCTGGAGGTCGTGGACCCTTTCACGAGGCAGGGTCTCCTAGGCGACAGTGTAGTTGGTTGATTCCAAGTCAAGAAGGTTTCAGGGCAGGAGAGAACTGGACCTGGTGGGCGTGGCTAAGGGACAGGGCGGTCCGGGGCGTGGCCTTGAGGGGGCGGGGCCAGGTGCTGAGCCGTCTCTGCTTGTCAAAAGGCAGCTGCCGAGCCCCAAACGCCGGGAGCGCCAAGCAGCGTGTCCAGCCTCTGGACCAGGTGAGGATCGGGGAGCGGCGGGATGGGGGTCCTAGGTGAGGGATTAGACTCGGGGGCGAGGGTCCGGGGTCTAGAGGTCTGAGTGCCCGGGTGCAAGCGCTAGAGTCCAAGTCTCGAGAGCAAAGTTGGCGACTGAGATCCGGACTGTGGTGCCATGAGGTTGGGACTCGGAGAGGGCACCCGGGTCTGAGAAAGNTGAAGTTCGAACGAGGCTGGCCAGGGGGCACCTCCGCGATGCTCGGGTGGCTCAGCGCAGGAGTCCTTCGCTAAGACGGTTCTCAGCGCTGGACAACAAACGTTTGTTTGCTTCCTNGGACCGGCGCTTTGGCGTGAAGTGGAGGAGTAAGGAAGGGCGTGATTGGCTGTCCGTGGAGCTAAGGTCTCTGGGGGTGGAGTGTGTAGCCTGTTTATCACCCTGTAGGGCCCATGTGTGATCACCTGTGATAGTGGAGTGGGATCTTTTAAATGGAGTTTTCTTTTCTTGACTTTCTAAAACCGCCGGCGCTTTGAGAGCTAGTGTACTGGATTTCTTTTTCAGAAGAGCCTGTCCACAGATGTCCAGAGGGACTCATGGGCCAGCGTGGAAATTGAGGACGGGGTTCTAAGAAATAGTTTCTGTTTGGGGAGTGAGGGGCCCTTGAATCCCATGATGAGTGAGATTCGGGGCGGGGGTGGATTTGGAAGCGAACTACATGTGATATCCAGGTCCCCCCGGCTCCACTACCACTATCACCCACCTGAGGCTGTCTGCCTGTGCTGGGGGGGCCTTGGTTCACTGAGCCTAGGTCACACTCCTCTTCCTCCTCCTGCTCCTCCTCCTCTTCTTCTTCCTCCTCCTCCTGCTCCTCCTTGTGGTGAGTGAGTCAGCCTCCTGTCTGGGCTCAGCAGCCGAGGGGCCAGAGCCCAGGCAAGCAGTTGGGCGAGCATTTTCTGAGCATTGCAGAAGTTCTCTTGGACAGAGTTCAGCTCTGCCCCAGTGCCCTGTGGAAGGCCATCTTCTTCATGGACATGGGGCGGGGCCGCAGGGGGGTGGGGGGCGAGTGTCAGCAATGCTTGTTCCATGGCCATGGGATGATTCCAGATGACCATGAAGAGACTTTGGCTATTTTCTGGAACTGGAAGTACATTCCAATACTATGGACTTTACCAGCTAACCATTCCACTTCTACCTTGTTAGCTATTCATCTAAGACAGGGATGCAGGAGAACTCAGAGGTTGGAGGAGCAGAAAATGCAAGGAATGCTTTCCCCAGGCTAGGGAGTAAGAGAGGGTTTCAGAGAGGCAGAGAGGGGCTGTCCAGACCCAGGATCCTCAACTCTGCGAGCTAAGGGTATTTCACATTCGGGGAGCTGTCTCTATTCCTTCCCCAGCTGAAAACGGGAGAGAACTGTGTGGATCTCTCTGGAATACTTTTCAGTACTGGCCCGTAGCCAGAACAGGAGGCAGTAAGAGTAAAAGTCTCTACTGGTTTTGTTTTNGATACTAGAGACCCTTGAGCAGACATAGGTGACCCGGGCCCCCACATAGTAGCCTTTTCGAGCTTGTTTGAGAAGAACCCTGGGAGGCCAACACTGTGACATTTGCCTCAAACTATGAAAAGTAGGAATCCACGTTCTGTGCTCTGGCTGAGTCTTGTGGCTTTAGGTTTGGCTGCTCCTGAGCAGCCATGACTTGGTTCCTGACCAAGACGGAGGAGGGAGTGGGAAAGGAGAGAAGAAGAGAGTCAGGCAGCCCGGCTGATCCCTCACACTTCTCCAGATACAACCGTGAGACGGTATATTCTGGGGGCCCTGAATATGCCTGTGCTTGGGGACGCTCTACTTCTCTGTAATATGGTTTCTCAGTCTTCCCCCCCTGTCTACCTCTGAACTGATCTCTTTGAGGGACTGAGTCCCTTAAGAAGCCCCCAAAGGTCCCCTGGACCTCTACCTTCAACACTGATTGCAGGTATCCAAAGCCTAGGCCTTCAATAGAGGAAGGCCTAGGGCAGTGGTTCTCAACCTTCCTGATGCTGTGACTCTTTAATACAGTTCCTCATGTTGTGACGACCCCCAACCATAAAATTATTTCATTGCTACTTCATAACTGTAATCCTGCTACTGTTATGAATTGTAGTATAAATACCTGATATGCAGGATATCTGATATGTGACCCCTGTGGGGGTCATGACCTACCAGACCACTTGCCTAGGGTCTGGTGAGCTANCCCAAGAAGTTACCCAAGACAGGAGAATTCTGTTGTTCAGTTTTTCACTCTACATCCTAGGAATTGGCTAAGCTCAGCCTCTGGGCTGCTGCTGTCTATGCAGAACGGCAAGGTCAGGGTACCTAGGTCACATTCTAATTTGTAGCTGGAGAGTGGATTAGAGGGCTCAAGCTTCTGCTTGTCCCTGCTGTGAGTACATTTGGGATGCAGGTAGAGGGAATAAGGACATGACCAGATTTGATTAAGAGCCTCCTGTGTGTCCCAGCATGGTGCCAGGCTGCCAAGGGATGTGGCAAGCAGATTCCAGCAGGTCAGGCTTCAGCNTCCAAAGAAAGCCCCATGAGGAGCAGTCGCCCTGGCACTGTCTCCATTGCTGTCCAGTTCCAAGGCTCCGACTGGCCTGAAGCCAGCCTGGCAGCTTCTCTAGACCACCAGAACCTCACTTCTAGCTGCTTCTCTCTGATTGGTCCTTAACCTTCGTTACTGACTGTATGATTTACTATCCAAACTGGGATGCTATGAGTTAAAAGGGGTTTTGTGCCTGGCCATGGGGAGACATAGACTCAAACCAGGGTGAGCTGGACATCTAGTCATCTAAACCCAGGAGAGGTCACACAGAGTGACTAAGGGACAAGGTGGGTGAGGAGACTTAATGCTGAGTGAGGGTAGGGTCACATAATTCTCAGGGCAGCCCCAACACCCCAGCCTGCCCTCCCTCTGGCCTAGGCAGCCAATTCCAGTCCCTTCCTTAAGGGTAGAATTGCTCCTGGCCACCCTGTCGAAGACCTANCCCACCACTGAAGTGACATTCTTTCATCCTTCACACGTGACTGGCCTTGCCTTTGAATTTTCCTGTGCCACCCCTACCTCAGACAGGGACATGAAAACCTGTGAACTCCTCTTCAGCTTCCTCAGGAGAACTGGGGTATAGGGAAGCCGAGACTCAGCCTTGTGCTTCCTCTTCTCCTACAGACTCTTCATTTGTCCTTCTGGCTTCCCGACCTCTAGGGACTCTCACATCCCACAAAGAAGTCCCACTCTGAAGTGAGTATACAACCAGGAAGGGAAGGGCAGTCAGACCTTGTCCATGTAGATAAAGGGCACAGGNCACTTGGAATCCAGATCCAGGGACAACCAAGACAACAAGCGGAGCTGGGGAGAAGCTGCTGAGCAGGGCATGGAATTGATGTCCTTGGATGCTAGCATTTGAGTCTTCTGTCTCTGACTGTTGGAGAAATGGTCCAGGGTGGGGACAGACACTTCTTGCTCAACCTAAGCTATAGGCGTTGGTGGCAGCGACAGCATCCTGTGGTAGTGACATGTGGAAGAGAAACTGCCCTCCCTTCTGAGTCCTGGGCCTTGTGGTCCAGATACTCTGGGCANCCTCTCTGGAGAGTCCCCAGAGGCTGAGTGTCTTAGTGATTAAGACGCAGGACATGGGGGAGTGGAGTCTCCCTGATTGTGGAGTGACTGTCTAGTCGGGCAAGCAGGAAGTCATTCTTTCTCATTATCACCAATGAAAAGAGCAAGTAGGACCTCTTTGGAAATCCCACCTGCTTGTGTGTGTGTGTGTGTGTGTGTGTGTGTGTGTGTGTGTGTAGAGGGTGAGACCTCCCTGCAGGCTGGCTGGGGGGAGAACAGGGTGGCTAGTGGGCAAATGGCCGAGGCTAGAGGCAGAAGCAGAGGGAGCTGTGAGAATCTGAGTGTGCGCCATGCATCTGCAAACCTGCCCTGCAGGTCTCATGCCAAAGAATAGACTAAGCAGTGTTCCCAGAACCAGATGCCACACAAAGTCCTCATTCTGCACAGGGGAGAGTCCTGGTCCTTAGCAGGGTGTGGGCAGCTGTACCAGCGGGAAAGTGGAGTTTGGGCAGGACCCAGTACCAGTTCCTGGGAAGCTACCGCCTCTCACTGGCCTTCTGATGCCAAGGCGAAGCTTTGAGGTGTTCTGCGTGGTGTGACATTCCAGGCACTGTGGAGCTCTCAAGCCTTTGCTGGTGACAGGTCTAGTGTGTGCCACCTGCTGGCACTGGAATCATACCTCCAGGAACAGTGGCTCGCTGAGCGTAGATCCCAGGTTCTCTTCCGTGTACTTAATAAGCTCCGGCTTCTGGCCCTACCACTCTCTACCTTGTTAAGAAGGAATGACTCCTGTGCTCACTCTGTAAATGGGAAAACTGAGTCTTGGTGAGGTTGCAACATGAAAAGGAGAGTCAGGACTGATACTTGAGTCTGTAGGATGCTGAAACCACACGAGCAACCCCCAGGAACTCTACACCTCTGCGTTCCCAGAGCAGTTACAGACACTTAGTGCTGTGGCTGGCATGTTATAGGCCCGTAATAAATGTTTGTGAGCTGGAGGGTTAGATTTACTAACTAGTTTGAACAAGCTGACCTGAGAGTAAGTTCTCTTTGGCCAAAGGTTGCTCTGGGGATGGTAGGGTCTCAAAAGGCTCCCTTAAACCTCTGCGCCTCTGTTGTGGTCTTAGATACACACCGTATTTCAGAGGCATCAAAGAACCTGAGAAGTCTGAGGTTGTGCAGAGGTTGNGCAGAATCCAGCAAGACTGAGATGGCCTGGAAGGCCATGAAATGAGAAATCCTCTTTCAATTTCAAACAAATCACCACAGCANGCCAAGTGAGCAGGTTAAAGGCCACTGTCCCACCAGCTCATCTGAGCTCTTCTCCTTTAGCCACCCCTACCCTGCCCTGACTGTCCCTTTTAGGCTCCTGACCCCAGCTCTCTTTTCTGGAGAAATAGACTCTTGCCTGTTCTGATGGCCTCCAGTCAGGCCCTGCATTGAGTGCCTGAATCCTTTCATTTACACCTTCCCTTTGGTGTTAACATGCTACAATGTCCTCTAGCATGTGGCTAGAGGGTTCGAGGCTGGGCAAGCAGCTAGGAAGAGCAGGAGAAACAGAGTCAGAGTTTCTGGCTTTGACACTTTCTAGTGAGTGACCTGGGGCAAATTCCTTAATCCCTCCAAATTCCTGTTTCCCTGTCTGTAATTGGGGATGAGCATAGCTCCAATGTGCGACTGTTGAGGATTAGCTGAGCAAAGTCAAGTGCCTGGCACAGAGTAGGCTCTTGAAAGGCTCACACGGTCATTGGGCGGACATGGGCTAAGACACCGGGAATTTAACAACAAAAAGAAAGATGATCGTGACTGCTCCAAATTGATAGCACAGAAACCTAGGTGCTGTGAAAGGTTCCGTGGGAGCTCGGATATGGCTGTCCTGGTACCTGGCTAAACGCAGATTTGGTTTCTCATTCTGCCATGTGTTAGACAAGGAGCCTGGGAGCATTGTTGAGTGTGATTCTGAGGGAGCATCCTGTGTGATTCAGGTTCTTCAGCTGTTTTTCTGCTTTGTTTCTTAATTGAGAAACAGCATAGCATGCAAGAGTATATAACATGCTTACAGATGTTATGCAACTATGCTAACCACCCAAAGTTAGGAGTAGAGCATTTATAGTAATTAATTAAACTTTTTAAAGTATATGTATGTCTGGGCTGACAAGAAGGCTCAGTGGGTAAAGGC
>LZPO01066278.1:171629-190183 GCA_001675575.1 Neotoma lepida
TGCCTCAAATCCTTAAATATGTCTTTCTTAGCTTCTGCCTTCTTCCTGAATTTATTCCTCCTCCTCTACCTGGGAGAATCATAGTAAAGTCACAGCTAACGTTTCTATGGAGTGTGACAATTTTTATAACACATTTGGAAATGTCTTATCTNAGCTGATTGAACAGTCTTGTGAGGTGTGTATAGCTTACTCGAGGCTCAGTGAAGGAGCAGTGTTTTTCCCTCTTCCCCTTCAAAGAGAGCAGGAGCTATGCACGGAGACTGACTGCCCCTGGCTCCCACAAGATCTGACCTTCACTTCCCACCTTGGGTCCACAGGTGGCAGGTGGCAGCAGGTGGTGATAGACAGTAGTGACTGAGTGTCTCTCTTCAAAGCCTGGCTCCAGGGGGAGCAGGCAGTGGGCACATGGAAGGACCTGTATGGATGGTGGCCCATGGCCAGCTTCTACCCCCACTGCCTGTCACAGTGAGCTATTATTCCAAAAGCTAGGCAGAAAATAGCCCACTCAGGAGAATTATTTTTGTCTCTGTTAAACTTCAATCTAGGGCTCCTGAAGAACCGGCTACAGAGATGTTTTTCAGATCAGGAAGAGTTCTAGGACACAAGGGGAAGCGNTGGGTGGAAGGGCCACCACCTCTGCTCCCAGGGGCAGGAAGGGCCATGGCCACTGGCCTCGCCTAGAAAGCTGCACACAGGCTGCTCAGCTGGCAGCAGCTCCAGCTGACACAGTGAAGCCAGCATGGGTAGGAAAGACATGAGTAATGAGTGAGCACGGTAGATCATGGTCCCCACTTCTCCTCAAAGCCTGGCTCCAAGGAACGGCAGGCATGGGGAGGGCCCAAAGCACAGGAGGCTTTCCCCAATGCCTTTTATGGAGCCTGGCTCTGAGCTGTCCCTTCACATCCCTTCTCCAGGATATCTGCTTTTGCTGGCAGTTGGAAGACAAGGGGAGTTCTGTGTAGTACAGGGGGCCTAGGGCTCGGGGAGGAGGGTGGCCATGGGCATGGACCACCCTCTGCTTAGGTCCCTGCTTGTGGGCAGCAGGTTGCTGACCAGGAGAGAGAGAAGCTGTTCCTCTAGAGCCCCGTAGATTAACTCCTCTGTCCTGAGGCAGCAGTTATTAAAAGCTGTGCTAGGAGTTAAGTCTTCTCCATCTCCCTCTGCCAGGGGTACCAAAGGAAAACAAAGAAGAAGATGATAGCCAATGGGTAGGAGCTGGGCAATGTGGGCAAAGGCTTGGAAAGGCTGACCTTTCCTACCCTCCCGTGGTCCTGGGGAAGAACCCTCCAATAGCGTTTGGTCTGATACATTGAATTCAAGCACCGTTGTCCATTAGAGCTTTAAGGGTAAGGCGAGGCTTGNGTGTGGGCACCAGTGAGTTTGGACATCTAATCTCAATATGGGTTGGCTATGCCTACACAAAGATAGATGTAAGTTGTTTATGAGCACTGTATATTTTTGCACCCAGTCCCCTTCCTTAAGGTGACTCCTGGTAACAAGGAAGTGATTTGTTGGCCAGGAGGGCCGGGGTAGGCTGAGTGGCCTGGCAAAGGCAGATTTGGAGATCTGGAAACTGGGTGGTATCTGCTCTTCCTGTGCCCAGCAACCATATCTTGCCACCCTAGACAACTTGATGAATGGCAGAAGGATTGGTGATATGAGAGCTGCCTTCCATCCACCCTGGTTAAAACATTCGTTCTTTCCGTCTTCTCCCATGAAAGTTTTGGGGNTTTTGTTTTGTTTTGTGTGTGTGTGTGTGTGTGTGTGTGTGTGTACTGGTCTCGTGAGCTGGGCTGAAATGTTCTAGAACTCTCTCTCCTCTGCCTCACCCTGGTAGCTCAGTGACTAATGGCTCCATGAGAATTCCCCTATGACTCGGGGTCTATACCACATTCCATGGGGATGAGGCCAGGGGCTCCCCACCATGTTTTTGTCCTCTTTTNTGCTTACCAGCATCATAGCATGTGTCTTACTGAATGAAGGGGTCCCATTTGTCANCCATCCCCTGTGGACTGTACGCTTCAAGAAGGCCAGAGCTACATCTTGCTTGACACCTGCCTCATATTCTAGTTCCAGCTTAGTCTTGCAGTCGGTGCTTAGGGCTAGGCAGAGGTCACCATCAAAGATCNGGTAGCAGCTGGGGAAATAGCTCAGTGGTAGAATGCTTGCCTGGCATGCTCCAGGCTGTAGATTCGGTCCTCGGTACAAATATTAGGTAACAGAAGCCAACATCAGTGTCCACCACTGTGAGNCTAAGAAAAAAATGCTTCTGCCCCCTTGCCCTCTAATGGGTCCCCAGAGGGATCTACACAGATCTACCAGAGGGATGACAAAAGCCTGAGCAAATCAAAGGTATGAGGAAGTTTTCTAGGGAGCTATCATTCTAATCAAAAACTGGGAAGCAGCTGGTATTGCTTGGGGTGACTGTTTGTGGCCTCTAAGGCTGAGGTCCTCCCACTTGGCCTAGGCTTTGAGAAGCTTCATGAACACATGGGGACATCTCTCCTCACTAAGGACCCAGGAGATACAGGGAACACCTTATGGTAAAGTGGTTCCTCATGGAACTGGACCTTGCCAAACCTGCTTATCTCAGAGAAGACCAGGGCCCTTCACTGATTCCAACACAGGCCTTAGAACCTATCCCACNCAGAATGAATGGAGAAGCCAGTGAAGGTCCCACCACAGCCTGGATCAGGTCCTCTTACAGGACCTTCCTGGAGCTGTGGCAGCCAGGGTTTCAGGCTGCTACATCTCTTACTGTCACCTCCCAGCTCCAGCCCNGACACCTGCCTTCTCCTGGGTTCCTACACAGAGTGGTGGGCAGGAATAGAATGAAGGCCGCCTGTGTCCTGATAACAGTCAGGGGGACACTGGGAGGTCGTCATGATTTCAGTCTCTCTATGGTGAGGACAGAGGCATGAAAGAGCACAGGTGCTAGGTGCTAGGTCAAGGGTCAGTAATTAGTGGCAACTGGGAAGCCACAGGCTTTCTCTTCTTTATGGAGGGACTCCAGACATATNGGCCAGTTTCTCTGCTTACTTGGAGAGAGAGGAAATGATCCATTTTCCTGCACTCTGAGCAGCCAGTGTTGTGCAAGCCATGATGAGTAGATAGACTGGCTAATTATTTTTGCGGCCCTGCAAATGTGTGACGTCATGAGCAGGTTCTGGAATGAAGAGTTTAGGATGGAGCACAGGCTTTCTGGCCTCCCCAGTCTAGAACCTGCAGCTTTTCTCACTCCTCTGGCTAATCTAATACACACAGTTCTGTGATGATGGCTTCTCGGGGGGTCTCTTTTGTGCATCACAGCAGCCCCAACATTCAAGTAGTGCCGTGTCACTATTTGTGGATGAGAACCAGGGAAGGACAGTGAGGGANAGTGACTGAGTAGTCATCCAGCTGGGTTTAGAGACCAGATGCAAACAAGAGATCTAATGCCAAGGACCACCAATGTCTTAGAGCTCACAGGATCTGGAGTGTTGACCCGATGCAGGTAGAATCTGAGCGACTGAGAGATGACATAGGTCTCAGGAGGAAAATAAGAAAAAGAAACCTGACCAGGGTCAACTAGGGCAGGGAGAGCTGGGCCTCCGAGCATCCTTTCTGAGCTCACGTGAACCAGCCTCCAGAAGCTCTGAAAGTATCCCCAGTACTGGATGATTCAACTCGGAGAGGCGTGGAGGGCACCCAAGGCTGGGCTTGGGGATGTCTTACAGGAAGAGACAGATCGTGTCTACTGAGACTTTTCATTAAAGCAAAGCTCAGGGCTGGAGAGATGGCTCAGGGGTTAAGAGCACTGACTGCTCTTCCAGAGGTCCTGAGTTCAATTCCCAGCACCCACATGGCAGCTCATAACTGTCTGTAACTCCAGTTCCAGGGGATCTGATATCCTTACACATACATGCAGGCAAAACACCAATGCACATTAAATAAAAGTTAAAAATAAAATAAAAATAATAAATAAAAAATTATACTAAAAAAAAGCAAAGCTCCATTTAGCTATCAGCTGTTTCAGCANTATCAGGGTTGGATCCTCACAGAAGTCTGAATTTCCCTGTATTCTTGGGGTTGTCCCAATTTTTATGTCTTGGTCTCCAAGTCACTGGACAAATAATGCTCCTTGTCCCACCAGCTTTTGTGTATACCTGATACCCCTGAGCAATGCCCCATCCTAATATCCAAGGCAGGCCNGACTAGAGTAGCAAAAGATCGGGCCAGGTGACCCCACGTCCAACTAAATGCCTTCTAGCTCTATTGACTCCCTGTTCATTGGCTATGAAGGCTGAATCCAAGAGCTGGACATGTAGGAAGGGAGTAGACCTCATTCACCCTCCTGTTTCTCTGTATTTGCCGTACAAGAGGGGTTGATTTTAAATAGTTACAACATTCTATCAGGGCTTTTGCAGGGGTCTTCCCACAACCCCCTTCAAAGAATGAACCCATCCTATGGCTCANTTCTCCCTACCCCACAGTCTCTTCGGAAGTTGCTCAGGCTGGCAGTTAGATTTCTTAGGGCTTGGCCAGGGTGGTGGTGAGGAAGCACACTTTCTTGTTATGTAGCTTCAGATAAGTCACTTTCCTTCTGAGAGCCTTGGTTTCCCCAGCTGTCGAACCTGAGAGATTGGCTTTACGTCTTATGACAGGGCTGGCTTCCCTGTGTGCTCCGCCAGCCGCCATGGTTGCCCACGCTTTCCAGCAATGATGGGACCTCCCGCCTGTTACCTGGAGAGCAGTAATCAGCCCAGAAATCTTGTTGACAAAGCTGAGGGCAGAGTTTCCACTGGAAAAAAAAAAGCAGCTTGGAGGAATAATTGTTGCTGATAAGAAATGGAAATCCATCTGAGCAAGCCATGTGTCTCCTTCCCCATTGCCTAGGGGCTCCTAACTCTAATTTTGCCCAGCTCTAAGACACTGTTTGTACACCCAAAGGTGATAGAACCATTGACCAAGAGATTCTGGGAAAATGGGAGTTTGTAGCCCAGTTTCTATGGCATGACTCTCTACCCCTGATGCTATAGGGTACCAGTCCATGACTTTTACAGGTTCTCAGAAATGTAGATTCCCCAAATGGCTGATTAAGAACCACCCCAAAGGGTAAACTCCTTCCTGTCAACTGCCNGGGCCATCAGCCACTGAATTTACTGTTATTCAGTTAGTGGTTAGATATATTTGGTAAGCATAATAAATGTGTCTAGTGCTGTAGTGCTGAGGACAGAGACAGTCCTGGTTGGAGCACAGACAGCCACATGCAGACCTTGCCACCCTTGGGAAGGCCATGGAGGCAGACACAGCCTGCACTTTCTGTCTTCCTTCCTGCCCTTGTACAAATCATGAGCATACCTGGATCGATTAAAAATTAAATGCATCTCGAGTTTCCTTCCTTTTGTCTCCCCTGGTACCCCATCACATCATAACATTGTAGGTCTTTTTATTTTATGACAATTTGCCAACTGGTGGCAGAAAAGTCTCTCTAATTTGCACAACGATCCCATGTGGTGGCCCCTCTAAACCCTCCCCCAAAAGACCCCGAGAGAATGTCTTACTGGGCTCATCTGAAAGGGGCTGGCCCNGCACAGCAATTGGAAGCTACGCGGCTTCTTTGCATACTGAACTTTCTAAGCAGGGATTGNTCCAAAGAGAGTGGATTGCCAGGAGCGATGGTTGTCTATCAGGAAAACTGATCAGAATATTCTAGAAGGGAACTAAGATGGTTGGGTCAGGTTGTGATAGGTCACCTTTCAACACTGTGATGTGGAGGGTGGCCAGTGAGGCAAGGGGTAATTTAGATGCGATCTGCTGGTGCAGTAACCTTCTCCCCACCCTCATTTTCATTCTGCACACCACCTCCCTCCTGCCCAAGGGTCTTCTAGGAGATGCTGAGATTGTATAAAGTGGGCACGGTGCAGACAGAAGGAAGGAAGTGTGTCGCCATGGCTGGCCCTGTTATCACTATGCCTAACTGACCTGCTAAAATGAAGAAATGACAAGTGGAAAGTTAGAAGGGTTATACAGAGCTCATCCTGGGCACAGGAAGATGGTAAACATTAAAGAAAGAAAGAAGAAAGAAAGAAAGAAAGAAAAAAAGAAAGAAAGAAAGAAAGAAAGAAAGAAAGAAAGAAAGAAAGAAAGAAAGAAAATAGTCATATGCACACAAGTTCAAATGCAGAGTTTTTGGCAGCCACATAGGCCTGCTTACCCCAGAGAAGCCCAATGTGAGGTNCTCTCTGTGGGTGTGAGTGTTAGGAAGAATTCTCTCCTCTGTGGGGAATGACTTGGTTTCCCATTTTCTTCTAGAAGGAGCACGAGCTTTGAGCCAGTGTCAACCATGAAAAAGCCAAGTTTGGATCACTGTGGTTCCCAAGCTGACTGAAAGCCCCTCTCCTAAGCACTCATTCTCCATTTGGGGGTGCATCAGGGTCATAGTTCACAGGGCATTAGCATCAAAAGATGAATGTGTCCCCTAAGGCATGTACTGAGGGANCAGGGGTCAATTTCAGTGACAGCCTCGTTATGATGGGACTTTCTCAGAGCTGGAAAAGAACTCAGTGACCAGCCTCTTTCCAGCTCCAGACCATCCGTCCACACACTCACAGCTCAGTCGCCCTCAGGACCCCAAGGAGGATCTAGTGTNTGTGTGTACTGGACTTAATCTGAGCTCAGGCCCTTTGCTNATGGAAGATGGCACCTGTGGTTTGAACTGGGCAAGTGGGGGTGGAGGGGAGGCAAGGGTTGTGACATCAGTGTNGGGCAGGAACTGTGTGATCTCATTTCTTGCTATGACAAGGTCAGGGCTAGGTCAGGGTCAGGAGTAGGTTGCTCTGGGGACAGCCCCAGCAAAAGCGGTAGGATATTCTCCGTGCTCAGAACACTATTGCTGGTGGGTGTGTGGAGANGTGAAGTGTTTTTTCCACTGGTCCCCATTTTAAGCCCGTGTCTTTGACCCACTTTCCTATCACCTTGCACTTGGACCCAGAAGCTGACTCTAGGGTAATTTCTCCTGAAAGGACCACCCAGTGGCTGAATGGATGACAGAGGTCTGTGTGCTGGTCAGAATTTCCCAGATGAGGGGGGTTGGTATCNTCATCAGTCATCCATTATGACCCTGGGTTTTGTTTTTTTTTTCTGCGTCACCTCCTGCCTTAGTAGACATGAAGGTTATCCAGGGCTTACAGTTGGGGAAATGACTGAGAGATTTCCCACAGGGAGTGTGTGGCAGCGTGAATAGAGACTCAACTAAGCTCCAAACACAATCAGCTTCCCTCGGTTTTCCCATCCCTGAGACCTGTCTCTTATACACATCTAGATGTGTATAAGAGACAGGTGACAATGCCTGACTAATGAGGGTGTGGTGAGGCTTAAGTGAGTGAGTACTGTGAAGGTCCTGGAGCAGGGCCCAGGACAGAGCAATAGGTGTCTGCTCTGATGATGTCACTGGGAATGGGAGGAGTCTGCAGAAGGCAACTTGGGCACTAGAATCAGCTTGCCCTCATTTGCCCTTGCTTGGTACCACCCACTGTCTGGCAAGTTGCTCAAGATGCTCTGAACTTGGTTTTGGTGTCTGTAAAATGGGTGTGCTCCCTGCCTCACAGACCGCTGTGAGGGTTAAGTGAAATAAAGNGTGTATCGATTAGCAGGCCTAGAGCATGTTAGATAGTCTCCANACTTTTTTTTAAAGGTCAAAGGTGATGGTCTACCTGGATGACCTCTGACCTCTGAAAGTCTTAAGGGTCAAAGCAGGAAAGCAATGGTCCCTTCTTACCCACTGTTCTTATCCCAGCCCTCCTAAGAAGCAGGAAGGAAGCCTAGCAAATCCATATACTGTTGGGCAGTGCGGTCAGCAGGGCTGTGAGCCACAGGAGCAGAGGGAACACCTGTCTGGGGCTAAGTGGCCTGTCTTTCCCCAGCAGGCACACTTCCCACCACTCACAGCCTGCAGTGGGCCAGCCCTGCTCCACACCCACTGCTTTTCCCTGTTATTCCTAAGGACCTGGTGATACCCAAGGGGTGGCAAAGGGCTTGGGGGCTGGCAAGTCTAGGTCTTAGAGGCCCCCTGGGATGTTCCCTCTTCCTACGTAGTTACAGTGAAACAGAGATTTCTGAAGAACAGCAACAGTGGGGGGACTGGACCCTCTTCACTTGGGATTTGGCTTAGGGGCTTTTTCCAGGGTTCAAGTTCCTGTAACGTCACGTCTATGTATTTCCACACTTACATCCTATTGGTATCAGGGAGGAAGCATGTGTGTGAGCGAGTGTATGTGTGTGTGTGTGTGTGTCTGTCTGTCTGTCTGTCTGTCTTGTGGACAGATGTAGGAAGAGTGAAATTTTGCCAGCCCCTACTTTGGTAACCAGTCATACCACAAAGACCCAGAGTCTGGACCCTGGATCAGACCTACCTCAGGCTTTGCNTGTCTGGAAAAGAGCTAAAAGTNGCCAGAAACATCCGTTTTGAAAGCTGTGCGTTGCTGTATTTAACCCCCACAGCACCTTCATGTCTACTCCCACTCGCCAGCGACAGATCAGACGCCTGCCCGTGAAGGCACCCAAGAGGCCAGGGCCCCAGGCTGCAGTCCCCCCAGCACTGAGCCGCATTCTAGGCTGCCCTATGTTCCATTTCCCAGAGTATCCCCCAAATCTGGAGGGGGATTCAGCAGAGTATCAGGTCTCGCTCAGACAGAGGAACACGAGTGAGAGGGGGCCTTGCAGAAAGAAACTATTTACACCCACCCTGCTCTAGCTGTGACCCTCATTTCTCACTGTTTCACAGTTTGCTGTCCGCCGTGAGGGTCAGCCATTCTGACTGTTGCCTAGTTCCCTCCTCTGCATCCCTGCCAGCAACAGCCCTCATGCCCTCTTGTTTTTATCTTAGAACCTAATCCCCTGGCAAGTCTTGTATGGCATATTGGGCTCCTTGAAGGACTGGCTGGGAGATGGAAGACACTTTAGATAAAATGTCTCCCCTTGTTCATTTCAGAGTTCTTTTGGTTGGACGTATCTGCGAGACTTCCCAGAAGAGCATCCTTGGGCTCTACTCACCCCCTGTTCCTTCAGGTAGGTCTGTCCCCAGGCTCCCTAGCCCTCTCCTGTGTTTGAAGGGCAAGGCCTTTGCACATGTGGGTCCCATAACAGCAAAATCCATGGCTGAGACTCTCTGGGGTGTGGGGTAGGGTGGGAGCTGGAGCTCCCGGTCAGGGAGGTACTCCTGGTGAGTGGGGTACTTCCGGTCGGTGGGGTACTTCACTGTGCTTGATCTTCCCGAGATGTGTATCCCGTCTTCTCTTTCTCCCTTCTGCCCTCCTGGTTCTCTACTGGTGCNTCCTGGAACTTTTCCCTTCCAGGACCCCGAGTCCTGAGCCTCCTCTCTCCATCTGGATTCTGGTGAAGCACTGACTTTTGAGTAATACCTGACAGCCCCAAGCAGAGCTGGGCGTTCTCTCTACTCTCCTGTGAGGATCCTGTTCACTCTGAGTCTCTTGCAGCCAGATCTAGCCTTTCTGTCCAGCCTAGGGCAATGGCTCCTAGCCCCATGCCAGGACACCTCCTGACATGAAGGCAGTGTCTCACTGTCTCACAGTGCACTGTGCCATGCTGTGGCTCCATGGCTCCAACTGGCCTACATCACAGCCCCTTCAATGAGGTCATGTGGTGTTGGACTCACTTTGCTAGACTGAACTGACTGGTATTCTTCCCATTTGAATTCTCTTTTCCCACCAAACCCACAAGGTGCTNGGAGCCTGACTGACCCCAGCTCTGTAGCAACGTGATGATGACTCAGAGCAGCAGAGTCTCTGACGACCTAGGGTGATGCCAGAAGCATCCTCAACAGCTTCTCCTAATACCCCATCATGATATTAGGCCCTGGGATCCTTGCCCACATCTTGGATGCCTGCTATGTTCTAGAAACTCGTNGGAGTCACCTTGGACTTGGGATCATCCCTCAGGCGTGGTCAGCCTTTTGACATTGTAACACGACATTACCAGCCACAAAGTTCATGCTTGAGAGCCACACAATTAAGTTAAAAAACAAAAACAAACCAAACACACACACACACACACACGCACGCACACACACACACACACACACACACACACACACGCCTTACAATGTTTTAAGTAAGTTTACAATTTTGTGTTAAGTTACATTTATAGCTATCATTGGCCATATATCGTGCATGGGCAACAGGTTGGACACATCTGCATAGAGATAATGTTGCCAGACATAAGACCCTTTTCCCTTTATTTTTAATTGTTTTGAGATTAATAAGTATTTCAGGGGTTGTTGGGATGGCTCAGCACGTAAAGACCCTAGCTGCCAAGCCTGAATCTGATGCAACCTCTGGGACCCACATGATGGAAGGAGAAGACAACCTCTCAAGTTGTCTTCTGACCTCCACAAGTATATCACGGCACGTGTGCACCGTATATAACCTCCCCATAGAGACTCACAAAATAAATAAGTAAATGTAATTTTAAAAACTTAAAAGGAGGGCCGGGAAGTAGTGGTATATGTCTTTAATCCCAGTACTCAGGAGGCAGAGGCAGGTGGATCTCTGTGAGATTGAGGCCAGCCTGGGCTACAGAGTGAGTTCCAGGACAGCTAAAGCTACACAGAGAAACTTTGTCTCAAAAAAACCAGAAAACAAAACAAAACAAAAACAAAAACAAAAAACCCCAAACCAACCAACCAACCAAATGAACAAAATAACCTTTAAAAGACATCTTTCAGATATGTATAGAAGTACACATAAAACATCATATTTTAATAGAAATGAGATATATACCTGCCACTCAAATAACAATATCACCCCTACATAATGCTCTGCATTCCTGTCCCCGACAGCTTCATCTCTTCAGGGGTTTTCTTATTAAATCAAAGTATGTATGTATGTTATATTTGTGTGTGTGTGTGTGTGTGTGTGTGTATCATAGTTCACAAGTCTAGAACTAGCTGCAAATGGAAGGTCAGTTATGTCACTGTTATTAGATTGAATTTCCCAGGAATAGAGACCCAAAGAGGAGTCATCTGTGTAATCGGACACCCCCTTTTCTTTGGGGGCTGACAATGTCATATCCTTGCTTACCTGCTCCCCATTCTTTTTTTGTCACAAAGCTCTTTATGAGATTTTAAAAAGTATNAAGTATTTGCGCCACACATTTGCCAGTAGTAGCTGTCAGAGTACCAAGGTTGGGGCTTCTCTAGGCTTCCCTCGGGATAGGTGTCACATCCACACTGCATTAAGGCTAGTGTTGAGGGGTGGTGTTGGGATGCAGTAAAATCTGACTAATGCACCAGGCGGTGATGGCACACACCTTTAATCCCAGCAACCAGGAGGCAGAGGCAGGCAGATCTCTGTGAGTTCGAGGGCACCCTGGTCTAAAGAGTGAGTTCCAGGACAGCCAAGGTTACCCAGAGGAACCCTGTCTCAAAACCTGCACCCCCAAATCTGACTAATGAGCTTTGAGATTCCATGTGCCCAGACCTACCTCTCTCACCTGCTGTACCCGAGTCTGAGGCAGAAGCAGGTGCACACCCCCTCATCACTGTCTCTCTGCTGTTCTCTTCCTGACCCAGGTGACACACTTGTCTTGGGTCAAAGAGGCCACTCAGACATGCAGTGGCTCTGAGAGCGTTCACAAGAACTAGGAGATTGAGTCCAAGAACATTTTAGGGAGACCTGAGGTGTCCTGAAGTCAACTCTGGGCCTGACAACAGTTAGAGGCAGCAAGCAAAGCCCATGGCCAAATTTACCTAATGGAAGAGAAAGGTCAGCCATTTCTTGAGAAGGGCGTACCAGCAGCACCACACTTTGTTCCCTGTCTCTCCCTTTTCCTCAAGTATGAAATCCATGTCTAGATNATAATGCCTACTTATAAAAACCATCTCCGAAAACAAAATTAGCTAATTGAAGATGACTCACATTACTCAGAAGGACATCCAAAATCACACAAAGTGCAGCAGAAACAAAAATAGAAACGGTACCACTAAGGACAGGGGACCCTGAGCTTCCTAGCTGCAAGGACCAGGCTCTAGAGTAGTAAGAGCTGGGGTTTACACACCATTGTGCTCCCCATTTTCTTCTTGGACAGTGGCACTGGCCTGTTCAAGGCTTCTGGGCTGGAGCCTGTGCCGGCGGAGGTGGGGGGAGGGGGGATGATGCTCATATTTGTTCAGATCACCCCCAAAAGTAGACCATCTCTTCTGATGAGGAAGTGGGGTACAGANAGGCCCATTGCCTCCTGAAAAGGAGTTAGAAGGTGTAGGATTTGAATGCAGTGTGATCCTGAGCCTTGTTCTTGTTATNTTGGTGAAGACAGCCATGCAGCAAGGGCTCCAAGGAACTTCCTCTCTGTTCTGTCTCCAAAAGGGCTCTCATAGGCTGGTGGCTATGCTTAGNGTNTCAGCCCTNTCTGGCACTGACTCTCACCCTGGCTGTGGCCTGCCTGCTGTTCCTACAGGGATGGAGGCGATGGCAGCCAGCACTTCCCTGCCTGACCCTGGTGACTTTGACCGGAATGTGCCTCGGATCTGTGGAGTATGCGGAGACCGAGCCACAGGCTTCCACTTCAATGCTATGACCTGTGAAGGCTGCAAAGGTTTCTTCAGGTGAGTCCCCTCTCCAGAGGGAAGGGAAAGAGAGAAGCAAGCTTTCCCTCAAGAGGATCCCTACGCTTTCTGTGGAACTCCGTGGCTCTCTCAATTACTGCAAGCCACAAGGGCTTGGTGAGGGCCTTTTTTCTCCCAGCCCCCTCTCAGCTCCACCTGTGTCCTCTGACCCCTCAGAAATCGCTTTTCTGAGGGGGATTTTTCTTTTCACTTGCCCTTGACCTGCTGCACTGAGGGCATGTTTGCCCTTCAGAGTGAACCTCCTCCTGGCTGAGGACTGCAGCCTTCCTCATTTAAAAGCCAGGCATGTCTTTGGGGAAGCCCCAGAATTTGGCCTTTCTGCTGGCCTCTTCACCCAATCTAAACCCTTACTTGGAACAAAAGAGATTGCACCCCTCCACGGGTTACCGAAACTGATCTATGCTAGGCTCTTCACCAACGGCCTGCTTTACCCAGGTGAACCAGCAGCAGCCTGCCTGCTAGTCACTGTCAGGGGTTTACACCAATCCTGTTAGGTCCATCAGGGCCAGCGTCTCCTCCAGAACTCTTCTAATGTGAGCCTAAGATTGCAGGCACAGACAGCATGGGGCAATACTGAGAGGGAGTCTTACCCAAAGTCAGAAATGGAGGATTAGAAAGAGACAGATGGAAAAAAAGGGAAGCAGGAAGTTGGAAAAATTAGCATATCTTGGAAAGAGAACAGCCTGGAAGTAACTCTTTGGAAAAGAACTAGTGGCTGCAGTGGGTAGATGGAAGAACAGGGCNTTGTGGGGAAAGGAAAGAGAAAATCAAGTTCAGAACTGGGCGACAAGGTTGGTCTGGCAATCCCAAGTGGTACAAAGTGGCAGGCTTACCTGGCCTAGGGAGTAAGTGAACCTATGCAGGTCCCTGGTGGGGGACATTCCTCCATCTCAGAGACTTCTGGCTCACACACCCTTTACTCAGGAGCCACAGGCAAGTGTTTCACGACCTGGAACAATTTTGATCTCTGTGTATTAAGGTTTCTGTTGGTGCTAATTGCCTATTTGGCCTGGCGCAGGCTGCCTGCCCTCTTGGTGTACCAGAAAACTGCTCCCTAATGAACCAGACCAACAATGTCACTGGCTATAGTCTTGTAGTCCCATCTGTCAGTCCCCATGGCTACATGAAACCCACTGGAGAATGGGCCTTCGGGATCTCAAACCCTTCGGGATCTCAAACCCTTTGTGCCAGGTGCCACCTGGACTCTTCTGCCAGGGCAGGTGGGGCAGCCACCTACAGAGAGATAAAGGAGAGTCTTGGTGCACAATGAGACCAACCCTGCCATAAAGCTGGTCAGAAGGAGGTGGACTAAAGTGTCCTCCGTGCCATCGATTTAATATCCAGCCTCAATCATTCTGAGTATCCCTGTGTTTCAGCTAAGCAACTGTTCACGTGTGCTAATCTGATCCCGATGCTGTGGAGTGTTAATCTGAGATTTAATGAGATGATATATCATAAAAGAGTTTGGGAAAGTATAGGGTACAATGTGATATATCACTTTTTGGCCACACAGGCCAATGCTGGTGCCCTTGGTGGNATTCTGCCCTAATAGAAGTTTCTGTAGCCATCTCCCAGTACCCATCCTGGTATGTTTTCTTTTGCNCTCTCACTCACCAAATTTGAATGAACGTAAAGCCAGAAGCTGTAAACAAATTTCTAAATGGTCTTATTAAATAAAAACACAGAGCCAGAAATAGGGGTGAAAATCTGACAGAGATNAGAGGAATTAGGAACAGCCACCAGCTAACTTCACCTCACCAAGAAGTTGCCAAAGTTNCGACTCTCCCTAGCGATCACATCTCACTCATCTCTAACCACAACGTTCCAACAGCTCTTAGGGCTGTTTTGTTCATTGATGGAGCCNCTACCGCAAATCACCTTGCTCTTCCTATCTGCCTTTCCCCCTGGGACCCAGCTGTGGAAAATGGGGCCCTTAGCTGGCTCCTGATTGATCATGAGATAGTGAAGGTCGGTTGCTCACTGGAGGAGCCCTGAGTCTGATGTGTTTGTGATCGGTGCTCCCACTGTGGTTTTCCTTGGCTTACGTTGACCTGTAAATAAACTCATATGCCATGCAGTTGAAACTCATTGTGTAGGAGTCCCGCATTTGCAAATGTCCCCAGCTGCTAAAATTCGCCCGAATCAACCCTTGCCACACCTTGGTTGTCGTTTACGATGGTGCAGAGCTGTGCCAAGCTGAGTCATCTTGGTGCACACGCTCTCAAAAATAGCTGAGCAAGGACACCGTGCTGCCTTCGCTTCTAGTTCTCACTCTAAACAAGTGTCTTTGTATCTTTTGTCATCTCCCCCACCCCTGCCCCCTGTGGTGTTGAGCCTTCGACTTGGAGGGCATGCTAGGCAAGTGCTCTACACCGAGCTCCATCTCCACAGTGTTCTTTTAGCAGTCTACTGACTTACTGCTATGTTCCTGTCTCTTATACACATCTAGATGTGTATAAGAGACAGTCTGTGAGCAATGCAGTTTGCTGGTGGTTCATTGCTAATAAACCAACACTGTATTTCAAACAAGAAGACTTTAGAGAGCAAACATGCATAAATCAAGGTGATGAAAAATGTTGTAACTCAAGGCTCACAGGAACCCGACCCTGTGTTTCCCCCAGGAGACAGTTCAGAGTTCAGGACTCCAGTGTTCACAGTGACGTCAGAGATAGACCACATGTCCTGCAGTAACCAGAATCGGTTGCATCTACATCCTTTCTCCTCCCCTTGTTCTCCCGCCACCTTCCTCAATTTCTTTGATTCTTCTAAATTTCATTTGGGACTTTTTTCCAGTTCAGTCTAGTTCAGATAGTTGCTCAAGTTCTCCATAGTCACATATCCGTTTATACCCCAAGAGGCGGTAGTACTGTCTCCTTGTCAGACACCACCTCCTTGGGACTACAGAGATGCATNGGACCAAGTGGCAGCTCTTCAGGAGCTTCCTCTAGCCCATCATGGCAGCTATGAGGAAGACTTTTGCCCTGGCCTCGGCTCACAGGCTGCTNCCAAAGCCCAGGGGCTGGTTGTCCTCTTCNACCATTAGTGTTTGGTTTGGCTTCTAACTGCAGAGATAGTAGTTTGGATGAGCCCGGGAAGTCCAAGGGTGATGATGGAGTTTGAAGGTCATGGTTTGGTTGATCTATAGTCAGGAGTTGGAGTCCAATGCTGGCCAGTTCCTCCTATAGTCTATTCCATGTTCTATGTGTTTCCTGCTCTTCTGTAGTACATGAACATCAAATATAATATTTACAGTGTAAATAAAAGGTCTGAAAAGCTAAGTTTGTGGATGTCCACAGCTTCTTGACTGCATATTAACAAGCAGAGCCCTTGTAAGAAAGGGCCAGAGGGAGAAAATATATTCAACTACCTCTTAGAATAGATAGATAGATAGATAGATAGATAGATAGATAGATAGATGATAATTTATAGATGGGTGTAGATGAATTTCTGATCATGAATAGCTCTGTCTAAAGTCTTATGTAAAAGGAAAGGCATAAAGACAGAGAAGGATGGCCCAGGGGCCCTCTGATGAAGGATCAAGGTTGATGAGGAAATTTAAGAGAGGGTCCTGGAAACTAGATTGAGAAACAGTTCATTGTTTGCCACGTGTTTGCCTCCCCTACCCTATCGATATCTGTGAATTAAAACCTTGAAGGCTGGAGGGGGTAGCTCAGTGGTAGAGTGCTGGCATATCTTGTCTGAGGCCCTTGATTGAACCCTGAAACTGTAATCAATCAAACAAACAAACAAATAGATGGACACTGTAAAGCCTAGCGCTGTCAGTTCCAAGAGAAAAAACAAACGTGGAGAAATGTGTTTTCCTTCGCTAGCCCCAAGGTCCTCAGTGGCCTTGTTAATTATGGGTCTTCCAGAGTACAGTGGGTGAAAGGCAGACTAGTGAGAATCCAGGAACAAGAGAAGTGTTCTGCTTTCAGGAAGATGGCTTGTCTGATATTTATAGTTCTTCTAAGAATTTGTTGCGAAGGAAGCAGAGAAATGGGGAAATGTCCAGCTGATTCAAACACAAAGTACTTAAATGAAGCCAAGTGAAGATGGGAGGAAAGACCTCCNGGAGCCTTCTGTGGGCACAAGTAGAAGGCTCACGAGATAGTCACTGCTGATGAAGAGAACTTTGTCCAGGGCTGCTGTCCCTCTACCCGTGCTATAGGGTGTGGAAGAAAGAATGTCAATGTGGTTGTTGATAGATGGCCCAAGAGTCATGTGCTTAGAGAGAGGAGGCCAGAACATGGAAAGGAAGGGCAATAGGATTGTCAGGAAAGACAGCTGCAAAGCTACAAAAAGATGCTTCCATTTCCTTTTGGTTGTTGTTTTTATGTCTGTAGAAATTGGTGCTCTAATCTGAGCTATTTGCATGAATTTACTCTCAGCGTACCCTGGGGCTCCTCTCTGTGCATAGGCAAAATAGAGCTGGAGGGTCGAGTGGCCAGGTGTTACCCCACACTTCCAACACATCCAGCTAGGGACCACCAATGACCCAATCTTTTTCACCCCAGAAGAGTCCTTCAGACAGCCTCTGCTTCTGCTCCTGGAGGCTGGGCAGGCATGTATTTGCTGCTCTGTTTTGAAGTGAGAGGTGGTAGATTCATGATGAAGAGCGAAGAATGTAAGAAGGCCAGAAGCTTTGGAATCCAATAGATCTTAATTATATTACATGTCATACTTACTAACTACGGGGCAGTAAGCAAGCTATTTGACTTCACCACACCTCCTGGAATTGCTTGTAGAATAAAGATAATATGTATTCCTCAGAAGTACTAAGGGTATTGAAGATAAAATGTGAAGTGCTGGTGTGGAAGACTCTTGGTGATAATAGCTAACATTGCTCCCTTGTAATGCCTCACTTTCTGAAGACAGATAACTGTTTCCTCTCTGTCTTTACTATGTTGACTTGGATGTGTGTGGATATCTGTTAGCAGGGGGTCTCTGGAAAAAGAAGGGGGGGTCTCAGGATAGAAAGAATTAAACATCAGATGAAGAAGGAAGACTGGGCCAGTGGACTCTGGGAGAGCTTCCTGTCAGTCACAGACCCTGGAACTGGTCTGTGGCGACTGTCATGGCTGTGGCTCTGGACATCAGGAGCAACAGCATAGAGCGCAACAACGCTTTGGCCCTCTGTTGTCTGCTGAGTCCTAGGCTGGGCACCGGATTGTGAGGCATGATGTCAGCTTCCAGGGTCTCAGAGTCTTATGAGAACAGATGCAAGTGACAGTCTTCGGTCTCCTTTGGCATTCCCTGCTACTGCCTGTCCCTGGCAGCTTCTCTCTTCCCCTTCATCTGGTTATATTCTCTTTCCCTTTATTTATTTAATCCTAACAACAACCCCACCTGTTGCTTCCATTTGCGAGATGTGGAAACTGAGGGGAAACTGAGGCACAGGAGGTTAACTAACTTGTCAAAGGTTGTATACATTAATATTTAAACCTTAATAGGTCAACCTAACCAAAGATTGTGCTTCATTTTTAGTTTTAAATAGTTGTGTTGGATAGATGCTTTTTTTTTTGGTTTTTCGAGACAGGGTTTCTCTGTGTAGCTTTGGTGCCTTTCCTGGAACTCACTTGGTAGCCCAGGCTGGCCTTGAACTCACAGAGATCTGCCTGCCTCTGCCTCCCAAGTGCTGGGATTAAAGGTGTGGGCCTCCACCGCCCAGCTAGATACTTTTTTATAATTTATTTACTTTTATTTTATGTGCATTGGTATTTTGCCTGCGTGTATGTCTGTGTGAGGGTGTCGGGTCCCCTGGAACTGGAGTTACAGACAATTGTGAGCTGCCATGTGGGTGCTGGGAATTGAACCCCGGTCCTCTGGAAGAGCAGTCAGTGCTCTTAACCGCTGAGCCGTCTCTCCAGCCCCTGGATAGATGCTTTTAAAAGTATAACTAAACATGTTTTCTAAAAAGCCAGTTTGCTGAATG
>LZPO01066278.1:205855-232741 GCA_001675575.1 Neotoma lepida
ATACACACATGCACACACATACACACACACACCATATATGTATATGCATGTATGCCACTTATATCTGAATATCTATGCAGTATCAAGTATTCTTAAAACAATACAGTATTTAAAAAAATCCAGTTTATTTTTAGCTGGGCGGTAGTGACGAACGCCTTTAATCCCAGCACTCGGGAGGTAGAGGCAGGCAGATCTCTGTGAGTTCGAGGCCAGCCTGGTCTACAAAGCAAGTTCCAGGACAGGTAGGACTGTTACACAGAGAAACCTAGTCTCAAAAAACCAGAAAGAAAAAAAAATACAGTATTGTCACTTTTGGTACACATATATTGAAATATGGTTAGGTCTGTATTTATGTNTANTCAATCTCTTTATTGTTTCCAAAAATTCACTGTGTATGTTTTCATAAAACCTGTATATAATGTGGTCAAGAAATAGGAAGAAGTCGGTCAACACAAAGNAATGTCGTCATCCCTTCCCATGGTAGCAATAGCTGAGGCCAGACTGCTTCCAGATCTGAAACTAGGGTCCAGCGCTGAGTTATNGGGGCTGCAAGTGACTTAACGTTGGCCGCCTTTGGATAGAAGCTAACATGAGGTGTTTTTCATGGTCTTNTCAACCTTTCACCNTGAAGGAAAGCAATTAGTTACTGTCTAAATTACCACACCATCCTCTCAACACTGCTAGTTCCCAGAGCTAACACAGCACCTCTCAGTTGGTTTCTGCCAGGAGACAGCTAGCAATGTGTTGCCTTATACCTCTCACCAGCTCAGACTAACATGTAGAAGAGAAACGCGACAAGCAGTGTTGAGACACACACACACACACACACACACACACACACACACAACCCAACCTCCTGCACTGCACGTTCAGCTGTGGCGATAAGGCCGAGGGCCTTTCTGTCAGCCGGGTGGGCACCCCGAGTCTCCTGTGTGGAACGAGGCCTGGTTCACCCTCAGAGGTTGGCCATGGAACTGGCAACACATTTTGCTTAGCACAAGTTCCAACTCCTTCAGTCATGTACATGCCGCAGTTCGCAAGCTCCATGCCTTCTGAAGTCTTGTTTTGTGTAAACAACTAGAAACAAAACAAAACACTCCAAGGTACTGAAGTCCTTCTGGCAGCAGCTGGCTTCCACCTGATTCTAAGGAGCACGCTCCTCTATTAGCTTGGTCTTTCCTCACTGTAGTGGGGGGCAGGATGGACAGGTGGCCCCTGAGATGCTCCTCTAGATGCTAAAGTTTGGTGTCTGGAGGAGGTAGAGGCAGAGAAAACATCATTCATCCAGACCACCCAACACTCCTGCTCCTGAATACCTCAGCCTTTGTCCCCCAACCCCCATATCTTTAGCTCTTATTATTTACTCTCTCCTTTATTTCTCTCTCCAAGGCTGAGACAATCTACACCTTCCTTTCCTTTGGGCCCCATTTCCTCACAGAGTTCACTAGCCTAGCCCTGTAGTCATGGCTAAAGTGTGGCACACATGAGCAGACACGGGAGCCACCCAGGTATTGCTGTAAAATGGGCTGCGTTGATGCTGAACCCCCTCGGGTCGGCTTGTCTTTCTTTGGCATGGCCTGAGAAGTCTCAGCAGATTGTTTTATAAGACAAACGGGCCAGGCCGTAGCCAGAGCTGGGGATGTACACTAATGTGGATACCCTGACCAGAAGAAGAGGTGCTGCACCTGGACAAGAGCCAGCCNGACAGCTTTCTGAGTCTGTGGTTTCCACACTAAGGGGTTGTGTTTTTCTGAGAACAGTAGCTGCGGCCCTGGCAGCTTTGATCTTGCTGCCTGAAGGCGAGGGAGACAGGTGGGGAAGGCAGGAGGAGACGTCTGTGTGGGTGAGGGGACTAGGGTTGGGATGAGACTCCAGCATGGGCATGGGACCAACTTAGGGTAGGACTTCCTGGGCTGTTCTAGGCCTTCACAGCACAGGAGTGCTTCCTTGGCTCTGCTGCCTCCTACATCCCCTCCCTCATCTGTTCCAGCTCACCCACAAGCCTTTCTCTTTGTGCTGTACATGGAGGAGGTAGGGTCAAGAGCAGCTTCTGAATGGCCAGGAGCAGCCATGGATACAAAGGCTGAGCATGCCCAGACTGCTGTACCCAGTGAAGTAGGGTACAAGGCTACAGCTGCTCACTTCCAGATTCACAAGCTAAATGCCTGCAGCCTTGCTGCCACTTCCATTTCCAGGGTTGCCTCCAGGGTCATAGGCCCTAGAGGCTTCCCCTCTCCTGCACCATCATGTATGCTTCCATTCAGCAGCTTTCTTGTATAAACTCTGAGGGATGGAAGTTGATTAGGACACAGTCGCTGGCCTCCAGGGACTCAGGGTCTGATGGAAGAGATAGGCATGTAAACAATGGCTGCCAATAGATAAGAGCTCTGCTGGAAACCTGCCTGAGGTACCACACCGTGGGAAGACAGGCAGGGAGGGGCTGGCCAGACAGCAGCAGAGTTCCAAGGCACGCCTCAGGTACCTAGAAGTGGCCACAGATGTGAATAGTGACTGGCGGTAGGGCTGGGAGAGATGACACTTGGCCAGGCTCTGGGCTGGTACTTGCTTTAGCAGAACAAGGCCCTTTCCCAGTTTCCTGGGAATCATGCTTGCGTTTCCCAGCTGTGGGTGTAACGTGGNATCTTCGTAGGTTTCCCTCACAGCTGCAGTGTGTCTGCATCACAATAAACACTGATTCTACTGAAATCTATCTTTCAAAGCAGCAGGCATGACTGTTCACTTCTAGGCACCTGTTCTGAGTAGAGCAAAGACCATCCTCATGGTCACATGGGGTAACAGGAATGAGAAGTGACCAAGATGCCTTGTAAGTTGCTGTGATGTGACATTACACAGACTACTAAGAGCTAACTGGTTTTTTTAATTTTTATTTGCTTTTATACTTTTCTTGTAATTCCCAAATATTTAATAGTGAGCCAAAATTCAAATGGAGGCAGTGTTAGCATTTGTTTGTTTTTGTTTGTTTGTTTGTTTGTTTGTTTGTTTTTGACACCGGATCTCACTTTGAAGCTCAGGGTGGTCTGGAACTTAACTATGTAGCCCAGGCTGGACTCAAACTCACAATAATCTCTGCTGCTTCAGCCTCCTGAATCTTATCACAGACATGAATCACTACACCTGGTTAGTTTTTGCTTTTTAAATGTGCATTGAGTATTTATACTTAGAAGCATTTAGATACCATATCGTTAATCTCTTTGTCGAAGATAAAAAGATAAAAGAAGGACACAGTAGTTCTCTTTAAAAAAAAAAAAAATCTGGGACTGGTGAGACAGCTCAGCAGGTAAAAGTACCTCATGCACAAGCCTGATGCCCTGAGTTCAAATCTCCCAGAATCCACCATGAAGGAAGAGAAGAGAAAACTGAGTCTCCAAAATTGTTCCCTGACCTCCACGAGTATGCCATAGCACACATGCATCCCACCACACACAATAATAATAATAACAATAAATAAAATGTTAAAACCATTCAATTAGCTATGGTTAGGAGTTCTNGTGGCTAATAGAGGAGTCTGGTTCTGTGTATGGCTACAACATGCACAAGTATGTGGTCCTATTGGTTATAGCTCAATAGAAGAAGAGGCTATTGATGTAGGAGCTAACAGCCTCACAGCTGGATCCAGAGGCTGTGAGCTTGGCTCTTGGAGAAATCGGCAGCAGCCATGTCACAACCATTCATCAAGCACNCCGAAGTGGAACTGGCCATGCAGTCTCCAATGGGAGCCTTCCAACTGGAGTACCTGTGGAGTTTCTCAGTCCTGATCCTTGGCTAGCCGCCTAACCCTGGAAGCCTTCCACTTCCCATCATGTATCGTCTGCTTCCTGCACTTACACACTAAGATGCTGCAGAAAGCATTTTAGCCTGTCCACAGAAGACTCCTACAGAGGAGTCTAGACAGTCAGGAAAAGAAGGAAAGGAAAGGCAGAAGCAAGCTGGCCTATCAACTGCTTTTCCCGGCCACTGCTCAGACAGGCCCAGCTCTTGACTCAGAAGGCTGCAATGGTTGGCTTCTTGTCACACCAATGTGTTTATTAATCCTCTTGTACTCAGGATTCAGTGATTATTCCGTGGGAAACAATAATGCAATTAAGAGATGGTGTTGGCTCTCAAGTAACTTATAAACAAAACTCAGAGCTGGGAGTGGTAATCCCAGCTCTCGGGAGGCAGAGAAAACACCAGCCAGACTGGGCTACAGAGAATCCAGGAGTCCAGGACACAAAACAAGCAGAGGCTGAGGCAAGCCCAGGAAGGGAAGGGGAAAGGGGTGAGCACCATCAGTATGCACTGGTGACAGAGAAAGAACCAACTCCGCCAATTGGGCCAGACAGTTNAGAGTGGGGACTCCACAGAAGATCACACTTGCTTTTGAGACCAGAAACATGTGATGGAACATTAAAAGAAGGTGTTTCTGAACCTGGTGAGTTGGTTCAGAAGGTAAANGCTCTTGCTGTCAAGCCAGGAACATAAGTTCAATCCACAGGACCCATATGGTAGACAGACAGAAGAAGCTCTCCCAAGTTGTCCCTTGACCTACACCCATGCACTGTGGCTCATGCACACACATACACTCCTCCATAGACACACAAGATAAATTAATGTAATAGAAAAATTAAAAGAAAGGGTTGTTCCTGGCTGAAACTGTGCATCCTCAAAGACACAAATGTGTAGGAGTTCATAGCAATTGAATGCAGAGTGGNACCGTGTTGCAAGAACGGAGGGGTGGTGGCNTTTGTAATGGGAAAGAGGCCTGGAAAGACCAAGCAGAGCCAAACTGTGGAGTCTGGGCTTGATCTTGGAGTGTTTGATCCTAGGGAGGATCTCGGGCACAAGAATGACCTTGGCCGGTAGCAGCAACAGGAAAGATGAATGAGAGACTTGAGACTCTGGGGTTCCAGCAGGAGGCTGTTGCACAAACCCTGGAGAGGGCCATTGTCTTTGTTAGTGTTCTATTGCTATGAAGAGAGTCCATGACCAAGTCAACTCTTGCATTTAATTGCTTACAGTTNCAGAGGGTTAGTCCATGGTCATCATGGCAGGAAGCAGGCAGGCATGGTGCTGGAGCAGTAGCTGAGAGCTTTACATCCTGATCCACAGGCAGCAGGCAGAGAGAGAACCACTGAGCTTGATTTGGGCTCTTTAAACCTCAAAGCCCACCCTCAGTGACACACTTCCTCCAACATGACCACACTTACTCCAGCAAGGCCAAACAGTTCCACTCTCTAGTAACAAAGCATTCAAATATATGAGGGTCATTTTCAGTCAAACCACCACAGCTGTGGAGATAGCTCNATAAGTCAACTGCATGTTGCGCAAGCATGAGGACCTGAGTTCAGATCCCCCACAGGCACATAAAAGCCAAATGTGGCAGTATGCATCTGTAACCCCAGTGCTAGGGTAGGGAGACAAGTAGATCCCTATGGCTCACTAGCCAAGCAGTCAATCTGAAGCGGCAAGCTCTGGGTTCAGCAAGTGACCTGGTCTCCAGACACAACGTTCAACAGAAGACATTGGACATCAACCTCTGGCCTCCACACATACACCAAAGAAAAAAACGATGCAGCTCTGAGCCAGAGCGGTCCTAGTGGGAGCANGAATGAAGTCAAGGAGTCAAGAGCTGTCCTGGAGACAGAAGTGGCTAAACGTGCTACTGAGGAGGCATGGACAACTGGAAGAGGGGAAGAAATGGGCAACTGAAGAGTTGATGGTGACTCTGGTTCATNTTTTGCAAGCCTCTGTTGCATACCACAGCACATGGAGCTTTTTTTGGCTGTCCTTTCTTCTTCCTGTCCATCTGCTATCAGTCACTGAGCTACTAGAAAAGCCTTGGGTTCTTCTCCCCACTAGACACGTTCTTTTACCTTCCAGGCTATCCCTGTCCAAACACGAAGCAGGTGCCTGTGACTTGAAGATTTTCACTGGTGACCTGACCTCTCCCTCCCTGCCTTCCCCACCAGGGATCTCACCTCTGACGACCAGATTGTACTGCTCAAGTCAAGCGCCATCGAGGTCATCATGTTGCGCTCCAATCAGTCTTTCACCATGGATGACATGTCCTGGGACTGTGGCAGCCAGGACTTCAAGTATGATGTCACTGATGTCACCAAAGGTGCGGCTGGACTCCTCCTTTATTTTCTCTAGCTCCCAGACTCTGGCTCTATAGCCTGTGGGCCCTTGGGGTTGTGACCAGGCATATGGAAGGAGACTGGGCAGTAACAGGGAGAGAAGGGCAGGGGGAATGCCCAGTAGTGGATTCAGCTAGGGTGGGCATTTCTGCTCTCATGCTGGCTGTTCTCTCTCACAGCTGGGCACACCCTGGAGCTGATTGAGCCCCTTATAAAGTTCCAGGTGGGGCTGAAGAAGCTGAACTTACATGAGGAGGAACATGTCCTGCTCATGGCCATCTGTATTGTCTCCCCAGGTATGGAGCCTATGGGGGAGGAACGGAGAGACTTGGGACATGGTGGGGACTGTTAAGTGATAAAGACCTGCTCAGAGCCAGCAGGGTAGTCTGAGGGAGAAGTGAACAAAAAAGGCCAATAAGGAAATGCTCATTTTGTTGGGTTTGCATAGCCCGTATGGCATNTTGAGGGGGTCCCTCAACACGTGTGGCTTTGTCCCACGAAGGCCAGGGTGATTTGTAGGACTTTGAGGAACCAGATGAACAGGGTTCCATGGGCCACGCACAGACCTTGGGTGTTGCCAATACTCAGGCTCTGTTCTTGTGTGAACTGGGATGAACTTTCCTGTCACCTGAGGTTCCTTGGAGGCAGGGCACAAACCCTTGTGGAACAATGGATACTTCTGCCTGGGTGGATTGTGGAGGCTGTGGGCTGTGACCCAAGGGGGAAAGAGACTAAGAAGGAAGTTGTTGTGGTCNTAGAGATGTTATATTCGTGGTAAAGCCTAAAGGATGTTTGTTGTTNCCCTGGCTCAGCCTGGACCACGTGTGCACAGGGAACAAACTAGTGGCCTGTGCACAGGAATGCCTTCCCAGGCTGAAGGCCCAAGAGATAGACATAGGCTTCCCTCCTGGTGCCCAGCTGGCATGTACTCACTCATTCACACACTCAGTAATGATTTACGAGCACTTACTATGGCCAGGCACTGGGCAAGACACAGGGAGCCTCAGCAAACAGGACAGACTTTTCTCTCATGAAGGTTGAGGGGAAACAAATGCTAGTATCTCCTCATTTGCGATATGATGAGAGTTTTGAATATGAAGATGGTGCGATACTACAAGAGAGATCCTGAGGTANATCTGGAGCAGGGAGGTGGGGATATCAGGGACAGCCTTCTTCAGGAAGGGCCTTGAGTCTGTTCCCCGATGATCAGTCAGTCAGGCAAAGAGACGAGANTTGACTTCCAGGCAGAGGGAAGATCTGTTGGCCAGTATGGGGAATCTGAATACCAAAGACTGAACCTAGAGACAGAAGGAGTGAGGTGAGGTGGGGACATGACCAGAGGACTTGGTCCCAGATGCAGTCATTGGGGGAATGCTGACCTGGGTATCTGTGTGAATGGATGTTGTGAAACTGAGCAGTGAGGAACTCAGCTGAGCACCCCTATGTCTTCCTCCATTCCCTGTGACACAGACCGACCTGGGGTACAGGACGCCAAGCTGGTTGAAGCCATTCAGGATCGCCTATCCAACACACTGCAGACCTATATCCGCTGCCGCCACCCACCCCCAGGCAGCCACCAGCTCTATGCCAAGATGATCCAGAAGTTGGCTGACCTGCGAAGCCTCAATGAGGAACACTCCAAACAGTACCGCTCCCTCTCCTTCCAGCCCGAGAATAGCATGAAGCTCACACCCCTTGTGCTAGAGGTGTTTGGTAATGAGATCTCCTGACGTGCCTGGGTGGCCTGCAGTGGTGCCTGGGTAGGGCCACTCCTCCAGGGCCCTGTGCCCAGGCTCTGGGCTGGTTGCAGCCCAGCAGTGCCTCCTGCCCCTTCTGGAGTTCGTCCCTCCTCTGCCATCGCCCGTGTCTGTCTGGCCCATCCTTTCCCATGCCTGGCCTGTCCCCCTTTCCTGCAGACCACAGGTTGGCCCTGTCCCTTGAGACTTCAGTTATGAGAGACTGCTAGTCAGCTGGCAAGGAAACTCAGGTGGAGGTAGAGGGCAGAGCCCTGCCTAGGGATGCTCCCACTATAAGGGGCAGCTGCTGGTGTCAAGGGAGGNAGGTAGGAGAACTGTGCCCATGCCTCAGGGACAGGTACCTGTACCTTCCCCAACTCCAGCCCCACCTGCCCAGAGCCTAGTGGGAAATCCTCTACCCCTGCCAAAAAGGGGTACCTACAACCTACCCACAACCCCCACTGCATCCCATCTCATCCTGCCACCAGTGTGTGCTATTGCATCCCAGGGCAGTAGGTCACTNTGGGGCCTCCTTCCTCTGCCATTATACTCTCGGACTCATTCACTGCCAAGATGACCAAATACACTACCACACTAACCAAGAGGACTCACCTAGCCCCATAGTTCCCACTTTTGAGGTTTCGCATGGGAATCCCCTGGGGTCAGCACCTCTGGTACAGTGGGTTTCTTCCCCATTCCTAGACCCACTGACCTAGAAAACACTCAAAGAAAGGCCCCANGGGATGGAACATGGGGCCCAAGTATTGAAGAACAGAGCCAGCCTCCCAGCAGGACAATGAATAGAGACCCCCTCTGTCTTGGTCCCTCAGCCTGGAGATATTGAGACCTCTCTTCTCACCTACAGATGTGTCAGGACCAAATATCCCCAACTTTCCNAAAATCCCCGGCCCCATCTTCACCCCTGACCCTGCCAGTGCCTTACCACCTACCTAGGAAAGCACCTCTTTCTTTGGCTTCCCAGGGCCTTACCCTCTTGTCACCAAGAATGTTCCAGAAGTCATCTCAGCTTCCCCATCACCCCCATTTGGAGCAGCAGTGTCTCCCCTTGTTTACCTAGGGNAGCTACCTTCCCTCTACCTAGTAGAATGGGGTGAAGGGAAACCAAGGACTGCCCAGGTGGACCTCCAAGCCCGCTTTTCAGATGGAAAACCAGACAGGAGCACTCCACACCTCAGGGGATAGGTGGAGGGGGTGGTCAGAATGTGTGGGGTACAGTGATATGGTGCCAGTTCCCTCCTGACTCCCTCACCCACCACCCCAAAGTCAAGGTAGGCCTGTGACATGGACCGGTGATGGGCTGGGTATGCATCTTCAAACTCTACTTCTTCTGTAGCAGCCCAGCCCAGGAGTTTGGAACCCTGATCTCACTCACCCCAAGTACATCCCTTTCTGATCATGGATTGTAGGTGTGTGGGGCCCATATAGAAGAGATTCCCANAGGGGGACTCATAGAAGGTCCTTCAAGTAAATGCTTGATTTGGGGAACACGGCCATATTGACAGCACCAATAGAATGCTAAGGTCAATGGGGACAAGGGCCCCAGAGGTGTCCTTCTATCTACTTTTTTTTTTATTCCCTGAGAACCCTGGGACAAAACAGGTTTAACATTGCAAGAATCATTAGTGTCCACCTGGCCCTGTGTTTCCCAGAATTCAAGTGGAAAACATCTGGGACCACATTCCCATACTGTAGAATGGCACACAGAAGGCTCCGTTGTCAATTTATTAAATCAGGGTTGTTTTTAGAATTAGACCCCACCTGTACTGTGTTCTAACACTGAGGTGGCAGCACCTGAATCAGAGCGATTTATGGTTGTGTGTGTGTGTGTGTGTGTGTGTGTGTGTGTGTGTGTGTGTGAAAATACTGTACATTGGTGATTATTGTTCCTGCACAGAAAACTAGAGAAAGACCTTTGATGTTAGCTGCAGAACACACTGATCCAGCTTACTATTCAACGGGAGGGCAAGTTTGAAAATTGCTAAGCTACTTCAACCACGTCATAATGAGAACTTGCCATTAGAGGAGAGGGTGGTTTACTGGGGCTTTTATAATTAGAAACATCCCCAGGCCTGGAGAAACTTTGAACTTACGGCCCTGGGCCATTTTATACTGAGCCTGTTTCCACTGCTCTGGTAGTTGACCCAGGATTTGAGGAAGCCCTGGACTTGAGAGCAAACCTCATCTGGAACTTTCTTCTTCCCCTGGGTAATAAACCCACCCACCCTTCCAAAGGAGGACAGCAGACACCCAGCCTCTGTGAGTGAAGCCTGGCTTTTGGACTNTCCACCTCAGCCCTGTGTGCTACTGTTGTCTTGTCAATAACATGCGTCGGTCTTTGGAAAACCTCCCCTCTGCCCTCTTCCCTTCCTGCCCTCTCCCTGAAACTCCACAGGCCTCCAGAGAAGGCCAGTTACTCAGCCCAAGGGCCCACCATCGCTGAGGCAGTGCCCAAAGGGAAGTCTAGGAGCTGGAGGAGAACAAAACAGGGCCGAGTAGGGTTTGGAAGCATCTAGTTTGTTAGGTAGGCATTCAAAGAGCTCACACTTCTGAGAGACATTATTCGACATGAAGGGAAACGGACAGACACCAAAATTGGAAAATCAGCAAGATTTCCCGAGCTAGGAGAATCCTCCTGCTGTCTAAGTGGAAGAAAGGAGGGAAGTCCAAGCCAGGCCAACAGTGACAGTTGAGATAACTAACAGATCTGGTGGAAGTTAGACATCTAAAGAGCCTCAAAAGAGATTTCCAGAGAGGAAAAAAAAGTTTTCCAAGAGCTTGTCAGATAAACCAATGAAAAAGCTTTGGGGTGGTAATAAAAGCGACTCACACTTACAGAGCACTTACTTTGTGACACGGACTGCTGTAAATAAACGCCTCATGAAAACNAACTTGCTTCATCTTTATGAGGACCCCATGAAAGATGTGCTAGTGTGGTCCCCACATGGAGGAGGGGATTAGCTGCCCAAAGCTACACTGGTGGTGAGTGACAGGTGGGCTTCAGACCTGCGCAGCTGTCTCCNGAAATCTTTAATCAATTGCAATGTTCTACCGCCCCCTACAGAGTTGAGCCGTGTGACAAATGATGGGCAGTCTGGCTACCACCCTAAGGAGGGTTTCCACTCAGAGATAGGGAAACTGAAGGTGCTGGGTCACAGAATGCTCTACCCCTGCAAGAAGCATGTGGCCTAATATGTTGGCCTCAATCAGGTGCGGCACTTCCCAAAGAACATCATGAAGGAAACCAAGGGACCACTGGTAACAATAGTCCTTGCATTGGAGACATCTGTTAGGCCAGCGCCTCGGAGTGTTATGAATGTGACTCCTTAAGGGCCCAGAGAAGTCAGACAGACATAGCAAACAAGAATTCCCAACCAAGGCCTCAGCACTGAGAATTGCAAATAGTGCTATCATGCTCCACATGTATTTTTTTTTTTAAGTTGGTTCAGAAACCTGGGGCATCATTTACTTTAATTTGCAGAAACATCTGAAAAGATTTCAAGCCACAAGCTAAGACGGACGTCCCAGGGGAATGAGATGAGAGTATAGGGCCTGGAGACTGGGCTGGAGGGCTTTGTCATGAAAAATAAGTTGACTTAGAGAAAGGGAACCCATAGCTGCCTAAGTTGGGCCTGTCTGTGGGGAGGTGAAACTGAGGAACAGCTCCACGAATCCTTAGTGTTCTCAGAGATGATCCAGAAAACATTAACATGAGGCCAAAGTGGTGAGTTCTCACACGCCAAGCTTTTGTTCTACATCTCACTGTTGAACCACTTAATTTTTTATTTAATTTATTTATTTCCTGGTTTTTCAAGACAGGTTTTCTCTGTGTATACCTGGCTGTCCTTGTCCAAGACCAAGTTGGCCTTGAACTCAGAGATCAGCCTGCCCCTGCCTCCTGAGTGCTGGGATTAAAATCATGTGTCACTATGCCCCACAGAACCACTTAAAATCAAACCAAAGGCCAGGTGTGGTGGCGCATACTTTGAAACCTAACACTTGAGAGGCNGAGACAGGTGGATCTCTGTGGGTTCAAGGCCAGCCTGGTCTACAGAGTGAGTTCCAGGATGGCAATGGCTATGTAGAGAGACCTGTCTCAAAAAACAAAGCAAACAAGCAATTTCTACTAGGCGTTACAAAACAAACAAACAAAAAATACCTCTCATAACTTTGTGAGAAAAAAAAAATCAAACCAAACGCAGCATTCAGCTCTTCAACCGGACAAGCCACAGTTCTCAGTTTCCAGGGCTCAGTGGCCTCAGAACCATTAGGGACAATGTGCATCAGAGCATTTTATCATCACAGGTGTCCCAGTGGGCAGTGGTCTACCCCAAGTGGTCTTCCCTAGTGTTTTACTTTTCGAGACAGAGTTTTACCGTATAGCACAGGCTGGCCTGGAACTTACTATATAGCACAGACTAATTTCAAACTCAATGCTCCTGGTAGTGCGAGAGAGGGGATGTTGTGGGTCAGGGCTCCCCGCTGCAGACAACTGCCCTGAGTCGCCGTATACACACGTCATATCCTGGGTAGTGTTGTGAGAGGGATTCAAGGGAAGCCGACCCTAACATGGAGTTGGAAAGGCCAGGGTTTTACTGGAGAGAAGTTGTGTGAAATAGCATGAGACAGAGGAGCTGGGTGAGAAACATCCCAATGAAAGTCTTAATGCCACTCCAGGGCAGCCTGGAGCTGGTCTGGACTTTGGATGGCCTCATGTTGAGGAAGATGGATTTTCTATATTTTTTAATTAATTGAACGTATTCATTTATTTTACATCCTGATTGCAGTTTTCCCTCCCTCCTTGCCTCCTATCTTCTCTCCCTCCCCACCCTGATTTCCTATCTTTACATCAGAGAGCCATTAGGTGCGGGCTGTCCCCAGAATCAAGGGTGACCTTGACATGACCTTGAGATATGCCAAGGGCTAGTAGGAGTAGAGCATATTTCTTCTCATTCTCTCTAACCCAGGCAGGATCTTTTTCAGAGGACTCCTCTAGCATGGGGAGAAACTACAAGTATTCCAGTGGCTTCCTTGTAGTTCCGGGGAAGGAGAAACCCTTCTGCNGGTTCTTTGAGCCCTATCCAGCAGTCTGGATAAGTCTCAGCTGGAGACTTATCTTGAGCCTCACCACTAGGGGGAGTTACTACCCTACAGCAAGGCCTTGAGAGTCTGCTGCTGAAGTCACCTAATGGTCTTCCTCTCCTCTTACCCCAGTACATTGGACACCTCAAGCAGGAGCCTCCCAAGGTCAAGATCTTGTCCTTGTTGCCTCTGAGCCCTAGGTGTGCTGAGAGTGAGAAGCCTGGGGTTGTCTACAAGCCTCACTGTGTGTTTTTCCCAAAGTTTCTAAGCACAGGCCCACAAACAGACCATTGGAGACAGTAGCAGTGGAAGCCACCAAGAGTAACAGTTAAGGGTGGACACTACACCCAGTCCTGAGGTTGTCCCATGATGTTTTTGAGCCTTGGTTTCTTCCTCTATAAAATGGCAGCAGTAACAGTAGCCACCTTGTTGGGTTACCGTTGCTATACCTCAACCTGTGTAAAGAATTCATCACAGTATCTGGCACATAGCCATCAATCAGAAAGGCCTGCCAGCATCATTGTTGGGCTGCAGGTTGATCAAATAAATGTGTACTAAGGAGGTGACATTGTTCCCATGCTCTGACCACTGATTCTTTCTGGGTCACTTGATTGTACACAGACATGTCTATGGCCTCTTCTCCAGATCTCAGCCTCTTGCTAGGGGCTTCTGTTCCCTAATTATCAGCATCTAAAGAAGGTGTCATTGGGCCATCTGGCCACCAGAGATCAGGTGAGTCATTTAATGAGCCAAATTGGACCCAACTGAACCAGATTGTTGGGGGCTGGGGGCATGGAATCTAAATTGGGTTACAAAGGAGTATGGTTACTGCCATCCCCAAGTTCTTTCAGTTATAGCCTTTCTTTTCCAACTTCATCCCCACAAAGCAACAAAGGAAGAAAAGCAAAACCCTGCACTCCTTACCTCCTGACATCATGACCTGCGGATTACACCCATAACCGAGGTCAACAGCGGCACATGCTCAGAGAAGATGTTTCAAGAATCAGATCTGATCTGTCATCTTTGCTTTACGCCATTTTTTCATGCTCACGAGTCCCAGCATTCACATACCCCAGGGTGTGGTGTAAATCCCACCTGTCTCTCCAGGGCCCTTGTGTCTCTGCACCAGGTGTTAAAACTTAAGCCGCTGCTGTATCCAACAGGTTCCAACTTTCTGCACGTGCCTCTCACAGCCTGCCAGTCCAGAAGTTCTCAGAGGNTCTCATAACTCCCTTGCCCTGGGAACAGGGAGCCCTGGGAACTTTTACTTATGTAAATTATACATAGCTGCTGCTAGGTGTGATGCCGTATAGCTGTTATCCCGGCACTTAGGAGATGGTAGCAAAAGAATCAAGAGTTCAAGGCCATCCTAAGCTACAGTGAGAGTTTGAGACCAAGCTGAGCTACGTGAGACACTGTCTCAATAGTTATGTTATAAATCAAAACTGAGAAATTTAAAGTACATATTTAAGTTTCTAAATACAGTAAAAATGAATCTATTAGACATTAATATTAAGCAATTATTATTTGAAATGGCCACACTTCAGAGCAGCACTAATTTAAGGGCAAAGATACTGTTTCTTGAAGCTCTTTAATGCTGGACTTAACAGAAGCCAGCTACATTCTTTATCAGCGTCTNCATTCAACCTGGTGTGATATCCCACACCATCACAGAAGCTGCTTGGGGGGAGTGGGGAGGGGAGGCACTGTATATTTGGGGACAGGAATAAAAAAAGGTAATAGGGTCTTGGTAGTTTATTATATAAAGAGTTGTAGCATTTGCTTTTGTGGGGTCTCCAACACCCACAGGGGCCCCAGACTACACTTCGGGGCCCATGCTGTATGCCTTGTGCACACCGCCCCCTGCAGGACCCACCTTGTTCTGCACACCGCCCCCTGCAGGACCCACCTTGTTCTTTACCTTTTTAGTTCCCCAATAAGACAAGTTCCTTTTGCTCCTTCAATCTCCAGCTCAGACTCATGGTTTTCCCAGATTCCCCTCTGCCCTTCACCATCCAGACTCCCATCCCTGCCCCGCTTGCCTCGTTAGGGTAAAATCACACTTCCACTGTACCCTAGAAGGAAGTGTGCACAGCATGTGTTTCCCAGACTGGAATGAAGTCGAGCTTCCACAGATCCTGCGGAATGTGGATGGATGAACACGACACCACGTGCCACTCACTTCTGTGAGCCTTGGGAAGATCTGTTTTTCACAATCAACATCAAGTTTAAAGAGTTTTCCTGGAAGCCAGCAGGGTGTCACAGGTCTGTAATTCTAGTGCTCCAGAGGCAGGGGCAGGAGGATTCCAAGGACCAGGTCAACCGGAGCTTTATATCAAGAAACTGTCTCAAAACCAACCAACCAACCAACAAACAAACAAATGTTTCTCTAGGGTCCCTGCAAGAAAATGAAATGGGNATGCTTATGCAAATGTAAATCCTTCCTTTAAACTTGGGAAACTGAACAGTTAAGTCCATGTGGCTCCAAACCCGGACGCTGACCTCCTCTCTCTAAGCTTCCTCTCTATCTTTCTCCTCTATGTGGCCAGATTGGGTTTGGTACCAACTGAGAACTCAGCATTCAGATAGTCATATCAGTCTGACAATTTCTCCCATATTAGGCTGCTTGAATCTTTTGACTCTCCCTATATTTTGTCTGCANGAACCTATGTGTACCATGTGCTTGCCTGGTGCCCAGGGAAGTCAGAAGAGGGCATTGGATCCTCTGAGTTTGGAGTTACAAATGCCTGTGAGCCATTATGTGGGTCCTGGGGGTCAAACATGGGTCCTCTGCAAGAACAAGTGTTCTCCACCACTAAGCTATCTCTCCAGCTCTATCCAACNATCAGGACACTTCTCCAGGCTTTGACTCTTCCAAAGCTTAGGTCAGGGTTGAGGGAGATGGAGCCCTGACCAACCNTTCTGCACAAAGATCAGCCTTTGTCCATTAGTTGGGAACTCTTGGGTTCAGTGTTGAAGACAGCACTGGTGAGGGAGGNGTGGGGTAGGAGAGGGAAAAAGAATGTTTGGAAAGATTAGAACCTCTGCAGGAATGTGGGGAGCTTGCCAATGATCTCGGGGCCCAACCATTATACCCCAAGTGTATACAGCTACCTGTAAATTAGACCAGATCTGAACTGAGGGTCGGAACCCAGGGTTATTGGAGGCAGGATACTCAAGAAGGGAAAATTCAAGTATCAAATTCCAAGCTGCAAATCTCTGAGCTGGGCCCAGAAAGAAAGGCACAGCCCCCTAGGTCCTAAGCTGCTGATCAAAGGAAGTTGAAGGAAATCCCAGGCAGCTCTGNGGCTCTAGGCAGAGCTCTCCTTANATGTCCAGACCCTGGAGGGGAGCGACCAACTTGATGGTTTTTATTTCTCTCTGGAGGAGGAGAGAGCTCGCTCTTCTTCCCTTTTCACTGGTACTCAGTGCCAGGACTCTGAAAATGCCCATGCCACCCTCACCCAAACCCATTTAATTGAAATTCTTGCAGCCATCTGCGAACATCTGTGGCAACCGGGCAGACGAAAGCCCAAGGTCTCCACCTTGGTCGGCACCTGGCTACCAACCATGTCTCCCACTGCCTTCTAGCATGGCCAGATAGATCAAAGAATCCTGATAGTGGACCCCAGGAAAACCTATCTTGGCAAGGTCTCAGAGCTGAAGGCAACCAGGCCAGGCATGAGAAGGTGGTGTCCTTTGTGTTTGTCCCCAACTGGGTGGTGGTGACTTCAGTGCGGTACCCTTTCCCACCCAGGAGCCCTAGAGGCAAACGGGAGTGGATTCCGAATCAGCCTTGGGTGATAAAAAGAGGATGGAGGGGAAATGATAAAAAAAAAGAGATGGTGAGGAACCGGCTCCACTTCCTCCCCGATAGAAACCCCACCCGAAGGGACTCCCTGCNTTCTGCTGTGTTTACAGGCAGGGCTTAAGGTGCTGGAGCACAGAACAAGGAGGTGGCTCGGGATATTGGTGGCGCTTGCTGTTGTGTGACAAAATTTTTCCTGGGGAGATGCAACACACATCTCACCAACTTGGTGAGACAGTGAGTTTTAGTGGAGTTAGTTTATAGGAGTANNGGTGAGGGGTCACTTACAGGGGCAGAAATGACTCAAAGACAGATGCATCGTGTAAGCCCACCCCAGTATAGGTGAGAGCTGACAAAGCTGGGAACCGGGAGTACTTTGTGCAGCCTGCAGGCAGCTCAACAAGTTGGAGGGTCTCCTTCCAGGTGCCCCAGTTGATCTAAGCCTCTTCCAAGCAGCTCTGCTGCTTTCTGCCTCTTCCTGGTAGCCTTTCTTGTCTGAGAGTACTCTCACAGCTGGGTTCTGCTTACTCTGCTGGGCGGGGTGTAGTGAATCTGGTCAGTTTCAGGGACTTCCTAAAGCTATTTTGTCATTTGCCTCTCTGCTTGAGGAGCTCCCCATCAGGATGGAATGTTTTTATCTTAGAGGACACTGATAGACAACACCGGCACAGTCCTTTGCCCTGGAAGATCACCAGTCATCGTTCATTTGGTTATTTGCTGGTTTCTTTGGTAAATGCTCACCACAGCTCTTCCTACAGTAGACTGAACATGGTACTGGGCCATGAGGACCACTTAGACAGATGAGCTCTGTGNTCTTATCACCCCCTTCTCCACCTGTCTCCCCAGTCTTGGTCAGAAAANCCAATTAGTGAATAAGGGCATGGGCTTCAAGGGTTGGTCTTCCTGGGCCAGGGAGACGGCCATCAAGCCTGATGACCTGAGGCCAGTTCCTGGGACCTACATGGTAGAAGGTGAGAACAGACTCTGGTAAGTTGTTCTCTGCCACACTTGCACTGTATCGTGCATGCCTGCTACGCCCCCCTACTCTCATCAATCCCCACACAAATAAACTCTAACACTTCAGAAGCAGGTGGATCATTGTGAGTTCCAGGCCAGTCTGTCTACATATAGAGCTCCAGGCCAGCCAAGGCTACAGTGAGATCTGTCTCAAAAAAACCAAAATAATGATAATAATAATAATAATAATAATAATAATAATAGGTGGTCATCTTGGTAGTGTCCAAGTAATCTTGGGGAAAATGGCTTGGACTGTCTGAGCCTCAGACTCCTCACCTATAGACGACAACACAGAGTCTTTATAGAGACAACATAAGGAAGGATTATTGCATGATGCTTAGTAGGAATTTGTCTAAGATAGCAGAAACAGCATCCANGGGCGGGGTGGGAGCCAGCCCCACCTGTACTCAGGGCATATTCTCTGTCTCTTCTGTAAAGAGTGTCCTTGTTCTCTGAGGGAAGGTACTGCGATGGCTAAATGAAGAACACTGAGAATCGTGCCTGTCAATAAGAGCTCGGGAGATGTCAGCCTTCGTTGTGATGTTTTCCTCATCCTCCAGGGATGTTCTCCTCTACCCAGTCATTACTTCCTTCCCACCACCTCTCACAAGCTCCTCCCCCAAACCACAGTTGGAGAGGGCAGGAGCTGGAACTCACAAGGTCCACCCTCTAAGATGCTCTTGTAAGCGGTTAAGTGGATACTCAACTAGACCCGGAAGCTGGGCACACCCAGTGCCATGCCATATGCCCCAGAATCAAGGATGAGCCAGGGCAGCTCTTGCAGAGGCTGGAGGACCTGGTGGTGGAGAACTTGCTGAGGGGTGTCGTGCCCTGGGCACTATTATCTCACTGTCATTATCTCCTCCTGCAAAGCCCTCTCCACCCATAACCCCCAACCGAGATGACAGACCAGCAACTGTCTCCAACTGCTCTGATTCAGGATAAGGCTAGACCCTGTCCCCACTGCCACACATTCCACAGCCACCCCTCCCTCTGCCGCATGTCCTGAGAATGGGCTGACTGTCTCTCTGGGAATGAAGAAGCTGGGGAGGAAGGGGACACCCCAGTGTTTAGGAGATCAGGGACCAGGATGGCAGGAGCTTCTGACAGGAGATGTCTTCTCTTTAATTCACCTCATCTTCTCATCTCTGCCTCTCGGCTGCTGTTGCTTCTGCAGTGTCTCCTGTCTCAGGCTGCTCTTCCCCCACCCCGGAGCCCTGAAGCTGAACACCTGGCTCCCACATCAGATAACCCAACCACAGTGGCTCCCCTCACCCGACCTGCTCCCACCCTCTCCTCACCCCTCACCCTCTTCCTCCCCTGGCTGTTCTACCTTCTAGTTTCTGGTGCACCTAGACAGCCCCTAGAGAAGGTCCCAGAGACTCAAAGCCCTAGCGGAAAAGATGGTGTGAGAGTCAGCCCTGCTCCGCCTCAGCATGTGCACACGGTACACATGGATGGAAATGTACACTCTATGCCAGTTGGAAACAGTGATGGGGAAGGGACCCCAGCCCAGGCATTATAGTATGAAGAAAAACCAGTCAGATAAAATGAGGGGGTGGGGACTCTCAGAAAAGCACAGCCTCTGGAACTGGAGGCTGGGGGTGGGGGTCTACAGGAGAGGCCTCTTTCCTTTCCCAGGGCTACTTCTTGCATTCATGAGGTCATCTCAAGCCCAAACTTCCCATCAGAGCTACCTGACAGCATTGAGGCCAGAATCTTGGGCAGGGAAGTAGATGGATGGAACCTGGAGTGGCCTCAGTCCCCTCATCCCAAACCCTGATGGAGGCCATATCTGTAGGAAGAGGGGCTTCCATAGGGCACACTGGCAGTTGCAAGGCGTTATGAGGGAGAGAGCACTGGGACATAGGGAGAGGGGACAGGGAGTAGCGGGTGCCTGGGAGCTGGGGGTTGGAGGTTTTAATGCCTCTTGACAACAAATGAATCATAAGCAAATGATGTGGAAATGATGGGGAGAATAAAGATGTGTTATTTCAAGGCCCCAGTGTCTCTGTCACAAGAAGGCGGCGAGCAGGGAGGAACCCAAGCTTCTCAGGCCGGATGGTGTCTGTAGGTGGGGGCCCAGGTAGAGTTCCTGTGGGGAACAGTGAGGTGATGGCTCATGCACATCTCTTGTCACCTTCAGGCTGATGTGAAACAGCAGGTGGTCAACCACAACCATCATCCCTTCCCCCAGAGCACTGTAGCCCTCCTCTTCCTTCAACTCCTTGGTGAATCCCCCAACCCTTCCCTAATCTTGCTGGGGCCACTACTACAGACATATGAGACACTGTTCCTCTGTACCTCCTTTAGAGAACCCTCTGCCCTGTCTGTCCCTCTGAGCTCGGGCCATGGTCTTGTCCTCAGCAGTAGCAGAAGGGACAATGAGGCTCCATGTCCTGTCTATGGTCAGAGCACCCTAGCACCCTAGGAATCCTGGGCTATTCCCCTTGCTGTGAGCTTTCTGCCATCAAGAGAGTGAAGTTCAGCTGGGCAGTGGTGGCACACACCTTTAATCCCAGCACTTGGAAGGCAGAGGCAGGTGGATCTCTGTGAACTTGAGGCCAGCCTGGTCTACAGAGCGAGTTCCAGGACAGCCAAGGCTACATACAGAGAAACCCTGTCTTGAAAAACTAAAAACAAAATAAAATAAAGTGAAGCTTGTGTCCACGGTGCTAGGACATGAGGACTGAGCTGTAGAAATAGACTTTCTGGATGGATGAATTCACAACCTCTTATAGCCGAATCCAGGCTTTGGTGAGCCTCCACTCTGCTTCCACAGCCCCTGTGTCAACAGTTACTAACTGATAAGAAAAACATGCACACTCACACTGCCCCACAGCCCCATTAACTAGTGTGCAGGTTTCCTCATTTGTTTTTTTCCTTTTCTTTTTCAGACAGGGTCTCTCCATGTAGCCAAGGCTGGCTTTGAACTTGTAACTGTTCTGACTCAGCCTCCTGAGTGTACACTGTGTCCCGCTCTGAACGTTCCCTCTCAATCCCTTCCTTCTGCTCCTCTGTTTTTATACAGTTTCCATCACAGGGCACGCACAACTCTTGTCTTCTCCCATGATGCTGTATCACAGACACAAACATCTTTTTAACAGCTTTATAACTTTCTACCAAGTGGAAATACCATATGCTATTTCATCATTTTCCAATTGTAGGTATTCAAATTATTTCTCATTTTCCGTATTACAAGTAGCTTAATGATGAACATCATTGTGCACGTATTTTACCTCCGTGCCTAAGTTTTGACTGTAGATATTTGGTCTGGAGTACACTGGGTGGGGTAACTCAGCAACAGGGGGGAAAACATCTCACAGTTCTCACCATACACTGCCAAGCTGACTTCAAAAGAGGTCTGCCACCGCTAACAGCACGCACTTGTCACCATTCTCACTGGTGTTTGAAATGGCACCTGCCTTCTCTTTGATTGACATTATTTTGAGCGCCTTTAGGCTGAGCATCCTCCTAACGTCCTGTGTTTCCTCTTTCCCTGGAGAGTCTTCTTCTGGGCTTTGAACTTCAGTCTACTAATGCTTTGGGGCTGCCTATCAATTTGTGTGCTCTCTCTGTGGGAAAGGTTTTAAAAGCTGTCAGTTGAATGACTGCAAATCTCTCCTGTGCATTCTCTCCGCTCTCCAGATGCTGACCCAGCACTACTTGCTTTATTTCAGTTTCCATTCTTTGGCCCTTTGGTTTATTTAGTCTCCCCTCCTCTTCTGACCTCCAGCACGACTGTTCCCTCCATGTCTTCCGGTTCTGGTTGTCTTCCAAGTACCTCAAACCTGTCCCTAGCTTGATTCCGCATTTCCCTGCAAATGTGTCTCCCTACCCCAAAGTCCCTAATTCCACCCGAGTGCCCTTGTTTTGGAGTTGTTTGGAGAAGGGAAAGAGGAAGCAAAGGCTACTATTCTTCTTTAAAGATCTATTTTTTTTTCCGTATTAGTTTGCCTGCATATATGTAAGTGCTACACATGTGTGCCTGGTGCCTGTGGGGTTATGATGAGGATGTTGGGCTGGGCAATAATGGCACATGCTTTTGATCCCAGCGGCAGAGGCAGGGGGATCTCTGTGAGTTCAAAGCCAGCCTCGTCTACAGAGTGAGATCCAGGTCAGGCAGAGCTATATAGAGAAACCCTGTCTTGAACCCCCCACCAAAAAAAAAGGGAAGAAGATGGTGTTGGATCCTCTGGAACTGGAGTTGTAGGTGTTTGTTAGCTGTCGTGCGGGTGCTGGGAACCAAACCAGGGTCCTCTGGAAGAGCAGCAAGTGTAACAAGATTGTAACCAGTGAGGCATCTCTCCAGCCCTAGGCTAGTGTTCTTAAAGAGGAAGAAAGATCCTGCCAACCTTCAGCCCAGAGGAGGAGGCCTGGGAAGAGGGTGAGAATGCCAGTGGCTGTGTGACTCAGTTTCCCAGCTTACACATATATTAGAACTGGCTTCAGGTCTAGAGAGACCTGCTTGAAAGCCAGACAAGCAGCCATTCTCCTGAAGTAAATCCACCCACGACACTGACCTTGCTGGCTTCCTTCTGGGTTCTTTTTGGTTTTTGAGACAGGGTTTCTCTGTGTAGCTTTGGCACCTTTCCTGGAACTCACTCAGTAGCCCAGGCTGGCCTCAAACTCACAGAGCTCCGCCTGCCTCTGCCTCCCAAGTGCTGGGATTAAAGGTGTGCGCCACCACCACCCAGCTTCCTTCTGGGTTCTTATTAAGAAGGGCCTTACAAAGGGCTTAAGCTCAAAGTCATAAACCTGTACTGTCCCTACAGGAGCCACAGCCATAGTGGCCAGTCAGAACTGAGGTACGCTGTAAGTGTAACGTACACTTTGGATTTCAAGGACTTGGTATGAAAAAAGAAGACAATAATTTTCCATTCTGATTATATATGAAATGATATTTTCAATATGTTAAGTAAATATACTGTTTACTCATCTATTCCTGAATTTGTTGGTATGGCAACTAGAATATGTAGAGTTACACATGCTGCCCTTACTCTGTTTCTACTGGACGGTTCCTGTCTAGACTGTCCAGCAGGGGAAACACAGGTGTATCAGGTTTTTTCTCTTGGGCCACCAACCAGCACCCAAATCATGACATGGAGACTTATTATTAGTTATAAATGCTCAGCCTAGCTTAGGCTCATTTCTGGCTAGCTCTTTTAACTTAAATTGACCTGTTTCTCTACCTTTTCCTGCTTCTTCCATGTCTGTCTGGCTAGCTGGTCCTGGGCATCTCCCTCTCTTTCTCTCTTGTTCTTCTCTCCTATTTATTCTCTCTGCCCAGCAGCCCCACCTATCCCTCTCCTGCCCTCTCCTGCCTGGCTATTGGCCATTCAGCTTTTTTTTTTTAAGATTTATTTATTATGTATACAGAAGAGGGCGCCAGATCTCATTACAGATGGTTGTGAGCCACCATGTGGTTGCTGGGAATTGAACTCAGGACCTCTGGAAGAACAGTCAGTGCTCTTAACCTCTGAGCCACCTCTCCAGCCCCGGCCATTCAGCTTTTTATTAGACCAATCAGGTGCCTTAGGCAGGCAAGGTGAAACAGCAACACATTGTTTTATAATTAAACAAATGCAGCATAAACAAATGTTACATACCTTCACAATAAGTATAAGTAATATTCCACAGCATAAACAAATATAACACATCTCTTTGTAGCTAAATATTCCACAACACATAGGCTGTAGGCTGAGGAGTCAGTGATGACCCAGTGGATGGAGTATCAAGCTCCCTGGAGATGGGAGTCAGGCAAAGCACCTATTAGATATGTCTGTAGCTTCTCAGTGGCCAGCCTCCCCGAGCAAAGCACCTACTAGATGCCTGTAGGTTCTCAGTGGCCAGCCTCCCCCAGGCAAAGCAGAGCAACACATTTGCTGAAAAATTCCTTCAAGCCTGACTTGCTTCTGAGCTGGAGTTTAACTTCCAGGAGTCTGTCCTGTGTACAGCTCACAGGACCACCCCAGCTTTCCATCTCCTCACAGCTCCCAGGTCAGTTCTCCACCATTCCTTTTGGACCAAGTCCTGGTCCCCTTCAGCCTCCTCTGCGGAAGGCTGGAGGTGTCTTTCCACCTGTCTGGAGTTCTCTAGTCTCAGCTTACCTACAGTTGGTTGAGGATGGGAGATGGAGGTGAGCTCACCTTGATCCTGAGCCTCCAAATACACTACTTGCATCCTAGGTACATTTTGTGTTCCGTGCCTAACCTTCTCATTCTCTGATGGGGAACAGAAAGGGAAGGGGAGGTGGCACAGAGGAGCATGGGCACACCCCATCAGGCTGCCCTTCTCTGTCAGCTCTCCCCTTTCCTGTGCCCAGCTGAGCCACAGGAGGCCAGGGACTACTGCCTGCCCCTCCCTTCAGCCTAGCTGACTCCACCTTTCCCAGGTCCTGGCTGGGATCCTAAGGCTCCAGGCAAGTGGGGGAAGGGGAGCCACTCCTCCTTTCCCAGCAACTGCCACTGCCTCTTCCTGTTTTGCTAAAACTCTGGCGCTGGACCCAAGGGGGAGGGGGACATTGCCTGTAGCTCCTGCCCCCCAAAGGTCAACCTGGTTCCCTTGGCCCTCTTAGTTGGTTATTTATAGCCCCCCAGGCCCCACTGAGGAACTGGCCCTCTCTCCTCCCTCAAATGTCAGCAGCTGTGGCCATTGCCCCAGGGATGCAGCCAGATGCGCAGATCACTCCAGATGCGCAGTGCCACATTTTGGAGAAGTGGCCAGGCCCCTTCTGCAGTTCATATGGTATCCCCTGAGTCTGACCCAGGCTCCTCTCAAGGCCAAGAAATCCCTGAGTATCTTAGGAGAGTCAGAAATGTACCATTTTTTCTATTCCCCTCACCTTGCTAGGCTCCCCACTGTCCCCCAGAAGGGTGTTAGGAGTCCAGACCCTACAGACCCAACTGGATTCACTTGCAAAAATTAGGTCAGGACTCATCTGAGACTGAATCAGCAGGGAAACACAGGCTGAGGGAGATGAGGAGACAAGAGACTTTCTTCTCTTCCTGATGCTGGCATTCACACTCCAGCCCTAGCAGAGCACAGCCCACGTCAGGCACTGTGCTGAGCACTGCATGTCCTGATCTCGCAGCCTCCCAGCAGCCCTAATATGGCAGCACCACTGGCTCTGGTCTGCAGAGAGGGAGCTAAGCCTCTTCCAGGTTAAACAATATGCCTTTACATACTGGGGAAGAGACCAACTGTACTTCAGCCACAGTGTGCAACACCTCCATGTCTTTCTGTTCCTCTATGTCTTCAAACACTCTAGAAAACTCTAGAGCCCTGACCACAGGGCTCCTGAAGGGAAGAGGGGGTGTCTATACCCAGTCTTCCCAGCCAACTTACCCTGACTCCCTGGGCCCAGCAGGAGAGAGAGATCCAGCAGGGCAGAGATTGCTAGATTCACTGTTAAGCCTCCCTCCAATAACCAGGCCCAAGGGACAGGTGACTACAGAATCCCCTCCCTGATCCAGCCCACAAAGGCCTGATAACCTGGTGGAGCCCTTCCCAATGGGGAACTCTGGAGTCTCTCAAGTCATGACACCCTCTATAACCCATGTTGTTGGTGTCCCTTGTTGGGCATTCTTCTGAGCTGCAGGTTCTCTTCCTAGACTGTACTGTACTCTCTTCAGGTGGTGATGGCTTCCTCCATGGTAGATAGCAGCTTAATCTGTCTCTGTGGAAGAGCCTGGAGTGGTATCCTGGAGAAGTATGCCACACTGGGTGTTCCTGTGAGCAGATGAAGAGGAGAGTGAGGGCGTGTCTACTTAAGCAAGGTATCTTAAGAGCTTAGCATGGATATCCTTATTTTCATCCTAGCTTGGTCGTCATCAACCCCATTTACCCCTGACTTTAACTTCATGCTGTCTCTGCTGCCTCCTCTCCACTGATGTACACAAACACAACTCATTCATTTTAGAAGACATTCCTATGGGGAAAAGAGAGTGGACCCTGGGCCAAGACCTTCTCTCCTCTCTCCTGACATTCTGAGCCTTGAAATCCATGACCCCCCCAAAGAGGAGATCTGTACAAGACAGGCCCCTTCTCCAGCCAATACAACCACTAGCAACAGAGGGTCACGCTGGGAGATATGACAAGGCCAATGTCAAGCGGGCCAGTGGGTGGACCACAGTGTCCCTGTAGGGCCCACTGGAGCGAGTAATTGCAAACTGGATGCAGAAAGGCATTTTGCAACTCAGATGAATTTCTTCTCATGATTAGAGAATGGCCCAGTGGCTGCCTCTCTGACCTTAATCGCTGCTGGCACTGATGGCTGGGGCCAGGCTGCTGGCCTGTGGAAGAAGTACTGACCTAGAAAGCAGGAGGAGCAGGAAGTCTCGGCCTGCCCCATCACTTGTTAGCCATGTCACCGCTGGCAAGCTCTCTCCCCCGTGCCTCAGTTTCTTCATCTGTAAGGAGTGACGTAGATTAGAACAGGGAGTCCCAAACTGAACCATACTTTACAGTGACCTGAGAGTTTCAGAGCATACAAGGGGGCCTAGGAATATTTCACAACCTTAAGGCCGTGTCCAGCCAGGGGACTTTGTAGGTTAGATGACCTTATAAATCTCTTGGAGTTGAAAGAAGCAGATCCTAGTAAACACAATAGTCACACTATGAGGCTTTGCCTCTCTGGGACTGGTTTTATCAGAGGGCGGGGTAGGAGATAATTTATTTTGTCATTATTCTTACCCACGATTATTATTTTATTGCCGCATTATTGCCTTGAGGATGGGGCGGTGCCTCATCTGCTCCTTGGTGAAGGAGGCCCTGGCCTCAGGGGTCCTGGCTCACCTCAGGGTTGGAGGTGGGGCTGGGAGAGTAAAGCAGGGAGGGGTGGGAAGGGCCTTCCCTGGTGGGTGGGTCCTCTTGGCAGGGGTGACTGGAGTTTGGCTAGATGCGCTTTGGCACCAATTTCTGGGCTGAGAGAGTCTCTTCCCCCACCCACCTTCCTCCCCCACTTTCCCAGCTTAGCTGCTCAGCCTGGGGACTGCCCCTTCCCGACTTCCTCCCTCCAGCTCTTGCCACCCTCATTCTTGAGCCTTGCTAATCTGTTTGCCACCCCTCAGCCTCCCAGCCTCGCCCT
>LZPO01066278.1:265837-278223 GCA_001675575.1 Neotoma lepida
TCTTTGTAGCCCTGGCTGTCCTGGAATTCGCTCTGTAGACCAGGCTGGCCTCCAACTCATAGAGATCTGCCTGCCTCTGCCTCCTGAGTGCTGTGATCAAAGGCATGCACTGCCATCACCTGACTTTAGTTTTAATTTGCTTGGTTTGTTAGTTTTTGAGATAGGCTGTCACTAAGAAGTCCTGGCTGGCCTGGAACTCACAGAGATCCACCTGCCTCTGCCTCCCAAGTGCTGGGATTAAAGGTGTGTGCCATCACACCTGTCCTTTAATTTTCTTATGTTTCAGTCTTTACTTCTGTCTGGGATTATCTCTCCAGGGTCACTCTTAAAGAGTAGCATTCCTGGGTTAAATAGTGTGAGCATTTTGAAAGTCCCTGGTATCCTGAGATATGTAGACATTGACCCTCCCACCAGCAGTGTGTATGTACAGGACCTGTTTCTGGAGACTTCCTCTGGGGTAGGCTGAAATCCAGTTCCTTAGTCCCTCAGAGAGTGGATTCTAGCACCCCAGCCCACCTTATGAAGGTACCGAAATCACAGATGCTCAAGTCCTTCATGTAAAACAGCCTAGTATTTGCGTTTAACCTATGCATATCTTTCCACATATTTAAATCACTTCTATTTTGCTTTTAATATCTACCTAGTACAATGTAGATGCTAGGTAAATAGTTTTCATGCTATTTGCGTATTGTTTACAAGGTAAGCCAGTTTTCTGCATGTTTTCCATGTGCAGTTGGGAGACTGATCACACGGCCAGTAACATTGTGGGTACCCCCTCACCCAGTCTTGAGGTTTCTCTGGAATTGCTTTTCCTCTCTGTGTTGGGACACAAACCCTCTCTGGGTTTGTGACACCCAGAGTGAGATGTCCTGTGTTAAGTCTCTCAGGGTTTAGGGCATGAACTCTCAAGGGCATAGGAGATATGTTGGGCCTTATGAGGAATAAGAGTACCAAGAAGGCAGGGGTCCTGCCAAGCAAGATGGGCTGGCACTGTCCTGGTGTACATTAGGTTGTCTGAGGCATGTCTAGACATTTGCATAGGGCAACAGGGCTAGCTCTCCACAGAAGGATTGGGAANGGAATGCAGACATGTGTCGCAGTAAGGGATGTGTACATGCCTGGCTCTGTGGGTGTGGGTTGTTCTACATCTGTAGCCATGGTAGAGTGTTTCACACACACACACACACACACACACACACACACACACACACACACACACACACACACGTACCTTCTAGCCCTCATGGCCGTTTCTTGCAGGGCTGGTCTATGATTCGGTGATGCTGAAGCACCAGTGCTCCTGTGGAGACAACAGCAAACACCCCGAGCATGCAGGCCGGATCCAGAGCATCTGGTCCCGGCTGCAGGAGCGGGGCCTCCGCAGCCAGTGTGAGGTGAGGCAGTGGGGCTGTGCAAGGGAAGGGGTGAGAGGCCTTGGGGGTCAACAAGGGATGAGAGAGTGGGTGGTCTGGTGGTGGCAGAAGGACGAGCAAACCTTAGGAGCTTTGTGGGCCCTTCCTCAGTGTCTCAGAGGCCGAAAGGCCTCCCTAGAGGAGCTGCAATCAGTCCATTCCGAAAGGCATGTGCTCCTCTACGGCACCAACCCCCTCAGCCGCCTCAAACTGGATAATGGGAAGCTGACAGGTAGGGGAGGAGATGGGTGATGACTGGCCCCGAATCACCCCGAGCTTGCCCATCTCACCCTTCTGTGCTCTTGCCTCAGTTTGTGTCCAGCTTCCTCCAGGATATCCCTATGCCAGTTTGCTGCCCTGGTGTTGTCCGTGTGTCCCGTGTGCCCCCCACTCCTACCCTCCACCCCGCTGCCCATCTCCATATCTTCCTGTATGGCTTCTCCCTCCATACTTACTCGTCTTAGGGCCTCTGTGTTCCTCACTCACGTGACCTGGGCCTCTCTCCCCACAGGACTCCTGGCACAGCGGATGTTTGTGATGCTACCGTGTGGNGGGGTTGGGGTAAGTATGCCCTGAGATCTCAAATGGACATTGCCAAGGGCTTTCAGCCTTCCGTTCGGTTCTCTTGGCCCACCCCTGCCCCTCTGCCACCTGTGACTTGTGGTTCTTCCAGACTGGGTAGGTCAGGGTCTTTCCCATTATGCTCTTCTGCTGGCTGGAAGCTCCTGACAATTGATGTATCCCAGTCCCATTAGCTTCCCGTGAGAGTGGAGCCTAGTGCCTCACAGTTAGAAGGTATTTGGTCGATGTTGAGTGAGGCTCAAGGCAGGGTGACATTAGGGCTTGAGATTGTGTCCCAAGAGTTGGCAGCTCTGCCTGCCCAAGAGTGGGCCTCTCTCAGGCACCCCAGGTGTACCCCACTTGACTTCCAGACCTTGGACTGCCTAGTGTGGGGCTATGGGGTGCCTCCCATGTTCTTAGAGGTTTAGAACTTCCCTATCCAGGACCCAGCCTTCCAGCCCTCCAGCTTTGCTCACCTCCCCCTCACCTGTTAGAGGTCTTTCTGCTACCTCTGGCATAGCCCTCCCTGCCTCAGAAGGTCCCTGTCATGGTGCCAGGCAAGGTGTGTGGAGATGCGATGGAGGCAGCATGCAGGAGGGAGGCTGTTGGGGAGACAGTCAGGGCCCTGCTCACAACTCCCCATTTCTTGCCACTTTCTGGTTTTTCCAACTGTTGTTACTTCTGTTTCCCCTCCCACCTCTCCCTCTCCCTCCTCTCTTTCTCTCTCTCTTTCTCCAGCCTCTTGCGACTCTTTCTGCCTTCCTCGCCTCTCTCGGTCCGCCTCGCCCTTCCCATCTCCCCATCATGGCCCCCGGCCCCTCCCTAGCCTTGAGGCCCAGGGACTGGGTTTGGGGGGCCTCCCAGCCTGGGCTAGGGGCCCTGAGTGGAAGACAGTGGTGCAGACGGCCCCTCCAGCTCCGACCGTCCCGCAGGGCCTGAGCAGAATCAGCTGGGGCTTAAAACCCCTCCGGGCCCAAACCCCAATCCCGCCCAGGTAACGCCATGCCCCCTCCCCTGACTGGGGAGGCAGAGTGCTGGCCACACACGAGCTGGTGCTGGCCACACATGAGCTGGTGCTGGGACTTAGGCTGGGAAGAAGTCCTGCTGGGACTGGGGGACACAGGAGGCCTTGCCTTTGGGCGGTGGGGCACTGGGGAGGCAGCTTTGTCTGCCCAGCTCCCTGCCCCTGGGGTCCTGGCCATGGGGTGGGTACTGCCTCACTGGGCTCTGTCTCCTGTGGAAAGCATAGGATGATGCAGCCCCTGGCCCTGGCCCCCACAGGTAGATACTGACACCATCTGGAACGAGCTGCATTCCTCCAATGCAGCCCGCTGGGCCGCCGGCAGTGTCACCGACCTTGCCTTCAAAGTAGCTTCCCGAGAGCTAAAGGTAGGAAGTTTAGATTAAAGGCTGGTAAACTACTANAGAGGAGGTGCCAGGGTGATGGCNGTGGGTCCAGATCCTAAGCCTCAAGACCTCTTATTCCTTGTGGATATTGCTACAANGTTTGGAAAGGGAAATCAGGGCTGACACCAAGGTGAGGCTTGACCCCCTAAGTTCATNTCACTTAGGTAATCAAGCTACTCGGCGCTAGGGCCTTGGTGTCTTNGACGGTCCTGACCATCCGAGATCACTTAAGGCCTGTTTCGTGCCTGTAGGTGCATCATGGCCATTTTGGAGTACCACAGGCCCATTGGCTCCTTTTAGTGATGGAATCCTGCATATTAGGTTGGGGTTATGCTCATTGCTCTAAGATAGGTGCTTTGGGGTGANCTGCCTGAAGCACACAGCCCCATTGTCTGAGAGCTCATAGCCCAAGGCAGGCACTGTGCCCCTTGGCATNGTAAGGGCTTGACAGTACTTGGCAATCGCCCTGATTTTAAAATCCCGGCACTGCCATTTGCAGCCGTGTAACTTGGGTTATTTAATTCACTGTGGTTTGAGTTCTCATCTATAAATTGGGGATGATGATAACATTTATGATCTAGAGATACTGTGAGAGGCAAATGTAATATATATGAAGTATCTGGACACTTCNGTGGGATGCTGGCNCTCATGCCTTTTACTCCTTAGAGAAAGAGGTTGGGATGAGAAGCAGGCTCAGGNAAATGTGGGTTGAGAGGTGGTTGTTTGAGTGATGAGTGCCTTTCCCTTTTCAGAATGGTTTTGCTGTGGTGCGGCCCCCAGGACACCACGCAGATCATTCTACAGCCATGTAAGGTGATGGGGAGGCGGGCCTATGTGGTGTGAGGTGGGGGCAGCGTCCAGAGCCTTCCTGTAGGCAGAGAAGGGTGGGGATGGACTGGCAGGACCCTCTCTCCTTCCTCCAGGGGCTTCTGCTTCTTCAACTCCGTGGCCATCGCCTGCCGACAGCTACAGCAGCAAGGCAAGGCCAGCAAGATCCTCATTGTTGACTGGGTAGGTCCTGATTCCTAGTGTCACCAGACCAAGGCCTGCTGGCAGAACCTGAAGGCCGGCATTAGAGATGTGGCTGCATGTCTGAGTTTGGCATTAGCCTCTGCCTCATGAAAGTTTGGGGGAATGCAGCACCCACATCNNAGAACCATCAGGAGGCCCAGAAAGATGGTTTGTGGGAGGTGCTGGTGTTCTTAGGCTTCTGCAGGGAACGGGGTTCTCATGTNCTGTCTTTAACCTCTCTTGGCTTCTTTTTGGCAGACCGAGCCATTTCCCCTCCACACAGTGACCATAACAGCCATATCTGATAACTTCATTCTGTCAGTCATATCTAGACGCTGGCAATTTTATATCTGGTCCTGAGTGTAGCCCATTTCACAGATGAGGAAAGTACATACAGAGATTGCTGTCTTGAATAGTCACTTACCTCATGAGATGTAAGACCAAGATTGGAGCCCAGGCCAGTTAGCTCTAGAGTGTATGCATCTAACTACCGTGTCTCATCTGCATGGACACATGTGAAAGGGGCATTTCTAAGCTGACACTGAGAACAGTGGGGGGATTTTACACATGGGAACCTGTGAGTGGTCTTGTGAGTCGAGGCTAGAGTCCAGCACTTCCTAGAGGACTGGATCTGGGTCCCTTTAAGCTCAATCACTGACCACATGCTCTGCCTCATGCTTTGTGCAAGGCACAGTGGGAAGACTATGTCCACACAGATGATTTCTGTAAGACGGATTTTCTAAATAGTCTTGTTAAATAAAACACAGAGGCAGAGATGGGGTGAAAGTCTGACAGAGATCAGAGGAATTAGGAACAGCTACCAGACTCACCTTAGACGGCCGCCGCCGCATCCAAAATGGAGAGTGTCCCAATTCCTATACCTCCACATCTATATCCCTTTCTGTTCTGTTCTCCCATTGGCTCTTTCAGCCTAGCTACATCACTTCCTCCTATCGCCCACTTCTGTCACTTCCTGCCTGTCTGTATAGACCTCCAGAATTCTATGATTGATGCTGGGATTAAAGGCGTGTGTCTCCACGATAGACTCTTCCTAGTGTGACCTGGAACTCACAGGGATCTAGACAGACCCTGCTTGCTAAGTGATAGGATTAAGGGCGTGTGCTAATTTTGCAAGGCTAGCGGCTAACCTTGTTCCTCTGATCTTCAGATAAATTTTATTGGGGGACATAGATAAAATACCACCACAGATTTCTACATCTCTCTCTCTCTTACACACACACACACACACACACACACAATCTGTATATAGAGTCTTTGCCAGGTATGGTGACACAGTAATCTCAGTACTTGAGAGGCAGAGGCAGGTGGGTCTCTGTGAGCTCAAGGCCAGCCTGGTCTACATGAGACCCTATCTCAAGACAAGAAGTCTTTCCAGGTGGAGAGAGGGATCACTGCCGATCACTGCCGGACAGTAGACTACTTGGGGCAACTCAGTCATGTGATCCTAGAAACTATAGTTTCCTGACCCCACCAGTCTCACGTCTCAGTACTTGGAATGGTACCGACCTAGGCCTTCCGATGTGTCCTAACCTCCATCTTTCTGCTTCTGGACCTTCCCTAATCANCTGCCTGCTATGTTGTACAGGATGTTCACCATGGCAATGGCACACAGCAAACTTTCTACCAGGACCCCAGCGTGCTGTACATTTCCCTGCATCGCCATGATGACGGCAACTTCTTCCCAGGCAGTGGGGCTGTGGATGAGGTAACTGCGTGCTGGGTCAGCGTCTTCCAGCACATAGATTTTCTTCCTGGACCCTCTCTGCCCATCTCGTGTGGTCCTGAGCAAGCAGCTTACCCTTTCTGAGCCTGGGCTTCCACATCAGGAAGTGAAGAGGTTGGATGAACTTGGGACCCTGTTCTCATGTCCACCTTACATCTTGTTTTCCAGGTGGGGACTGGCAATGGAGAAGGCTTCAACGTCAATGTGGCTTGGGCTGGGGGCTTGGATCCACCCATGGGGGATCCTGAGTACCTGGCTGCCTTCAGGTAAGTACTCTGGGGTCTAGAGGAAGCCAGTCCATCAAGACTGCCTCTCTTCCCTTTCCCACAGCCCTAGGTTGGACGCGACCATTTGGCTTGTCAATCTGTTCCCACTTGGTTACTAGACATTGTAATACAACTCCAATAAGAAAATGGGACACACACAAGAATGAGAAAGTCAGAGTCACACCTCCTGAGGACATTTGAGTAGAGCAAATCTGCCACATTTTGTCAAAGAATACTGCCTGGAGGTGGTGGGGTCTCTGGNGAGAGTAGAAACTTGGTATCCTTAAGTGCTGTCCACACAGAAGGATGGGTTTTACTTTAGACACTGCTCTGGGAAGGGTTTTGGGCTCTCGTAAGGAGTCCTTGTCTCCACTTCAATCTGTTTGTAGGGAAAATGGAACCCTACCATTAGACCAGGAAGTCCTTATTTGGAGGTTCTCTCCATGANAATTAATTCTTCAGGTGCCCTGAGTGGGACTTCCTGGTGTCTGTGCCGAGCTTAAATGCCTAAATTGGGACACCAGCATTGGGTTTGGGGCAGGCAGAGGGAAGAAGATGAAGGATGGAACTTGGCAGCTCAGGATCTCAGGTCTAGTAGGCCTGGTTCCCTCTCAGGTGGAAAGTTGCCTGGGTCAGCTCTATACACAGTGTACTCAACGTCAGCCGAATTGCTGGGTGTTTCCAGTCCCTGAGGCTTAGTGACCAGAGCAAGCCCAAGTGCAGCTGGCTGTGTGAATCAAATACCATGCATGCAAACACGCACGTCTTTCATCCCATCATAGTCATCTTTGCCTTCATTCTGCCCCTTGCTAGTGTAATTCTCTGTATGGCTGAATTCTGAGGCTGGTGTACCAGAGCCACAGCCAGGATGAAGGAGATCAGGGCATCGACTAATCCCATTAGGAGACTGTCTTGGTGTCCTAAGGACAGGTGCCCTCAGCGAAGTGGGCAGGAGGGGCTGTGCTGGGCCCAAGTGAATGACGCCTCTCCTTGCAACTTCAGGATAGTGGTGATGCCCATTGCCCGAGAGTTCGCTCCAGACCTGGTCCTGGTGTCTGCTGGGTTTGATGCTGCCGAGGGTCACCCAGCCCCGCTGGGTGGCTATCATGTTTCTGCCAAATGTAAGGGGGCCCTAGCTGTGGGGGAGATGTGGGGAATAAGAGCCAGGCTGTGTGGGGACAGGAGTACACTGTCAAAATGAAAGGGCCAGGAAGCAGCAGCCACAGTCCAGAACCACGTGTAAGGTCTGGAGTAGGGCTGCAGGCCCTGGAATTCCCTGGGTTCTCCCAGCGTAGCACAGCACAGCACCAGGCCAGATCTCCATGGGTCAGACCCCTGGAGACTTAGGTCTGCCAGATGGAAGTCCAGTTGTAGAAGCCAGGCTTCCAGACTGAGCTGTTCGGCTGCTTCAGAGGAAGTTAGAAGAGCAATGTTCTCAGAACAGAATGTCAGTGCAGTCCACTACACCACAGGGCCTGGGAACAAAGAGGTAGTGGTGGTCCAGTGAGAGAGACTGGGGCTGGAGGTGGTGCTGGGATTCAAGTCTCAGCACCACCACCTACTAGCTGTGGGACCTTGTATATAAGTCCCTTAACGTCTCAGAGCTTGGAATGAAGCATATGGATGGGCTTTGCATGGAGTTCTCATCTTTAAGACACTGTCTACAAAGGAGGTAGCAAGCAGGGCAATGGCAGAGGTAGGGAATGGGTCTGCCTCTCTCTCCTCCAGCCCTCTGCCCTTTCTCCCACCTCAACCGTCTAGGTTTTGGGTACATGACACAGCAGCTAATGAACTTGGCAGGAGGCGCAGTGGTGTTGGCCTTAGAGGGTGGTCACGACCTCACAGCCATCTGTGATGCCTCGGAGGCCTGTGTGGCTGCTCTTCTGGGCAACAAGGTAAGCTCCCCAACCCTCAGCTAGCTGTACTTCAATGAGGCAGATGAAACTGACTCTCACAGTTAGGTGGGGAAGATGAGAAGGGGTGTGGCTGGAACAAGATGGTGGAGTGGAGATCTTCCCAGGTCAGATCGAGGGCCAGTGTCTTCTGACCTCAGAGAGCCAGCAGCTCACGTCTGTTGGTGCAGGCTGAGCCTGGGGTCCCTCAGGTCTCTGATGGAATGTTTCTGTAGGTGGATCCCCTTTCAGAAGAAGGCTGGAAACAGAAACCCAACCTCAATGCCATCCGCTCTCTGGAAGCTGTGATCAGGGTGCACAGTGAGTTTTGACCTGGGATACGTGTTGGGTCCAAACTTGGGAGAGCCTCCAGGGTCCACCATCCCATTGGCAAAAGTCTCAGAGATCCAGTGCCAGCCAGGCTAGAGGCATACTGACAGCCTCAAATAGGATTTCCAGGAGTAATGGTGGACACATCCCGATGAGTGGGTAACCTCTTAGCCCTCTAGTTGGACCCAGCATGGACACAACAGTGGCTTCCTTATGGCCAGGACTGACCTCCCATCTCTGGCTAATAATCTTGGGCCAAGGACCAGGCTGACAACAACACTCAGGCCTTGTTTGCTAAAAAGGCTTGGTTTAACCTCCTCAGTGCTGGTCACAGTGACTGGAGAGCTGGGGGGGGAGGGCACTAAGTGGGTCTCAGAATATAACCATTTTGAAGAGCCCACATTTGGAAAACATGTTAAAAAGCTTCAGCTTCAACTAGGTCTCTATCTGTTGAGCACTTCCTGTGAAACCTCCACTGGGATAGAAAGATGAAGGAAGTAGATTCCCCATGTCTGGGGCTTGGTTGGGGAGACAGACACATAACCACAGATATAGCTGCCTATGGAACTTCTCATGGGCCAGGCTCTGCACTGAGCTGGTCCATGTCTATCACTGTCTCAGAACAGCAGGATGATGTGTTCCATGGACCAGAAGTGGCTGTGCAGAGCAGCTGTGNGGATGCTTGCCCCTGCTCTGTGCCATGCCTGTCTTACCTCCCCCACCCCCCTTTTCAGTACTAGTGATTGAACCCGGGGTCTTGCACATGCTAGGCTTTCACTCTACTGCTGAGCTACAGCCCCAGCTCTTGGGTTGTTTAGTTTGATACAGGGTCTCACTGTATAGCCCAGGTTATCTTCCCGTGTGTGAGCCTCCTGCCTCAGCCTCTGCTTGCTGGGATTACAGGAATTTACTACTGTGCCTGGCCTCCTAGGGATGGGCTGAGCACTATGGAGGCCACATGATGGGGACCCTGTGCGCTAGGAAACCAAGGCACAGGGGCATATGAGCAAATCTTGACACAAACTTGATGTAGGGACAAGTGAACCCTCCTGGTGCTTTTAGAATCCACACACCTATGGAATGGCCTTTTATTATTTACTTTTGATTTTTGAGACAGGGTCTATGTAGCCCTGGCTGTCCTGGAACTCATTATGTAGACCAGACTGGCCTTGAACTCAGTGATCCAACTGCCGCAGCAGGAGCAGCTAGGGCCCAGCTGGGCTCTTCTAGAACAGATCCAGCCCTCTGGTGTCCAGGCCCCTAGCTGTGGCCTCCATCCCCCAGTGTTAGGATTGAAGGTGTGTGTCTGGTTTATTTTTTATTTTTTAATTATTTTTTATGTGTATGGGTATTTTGTCTGCATGCATGGCCATGCTCCATGTGCTTGTGCATGCAATGCCCTTATAGGCCAAAAGAGGGCATCAGAGCCTCTGGAACCCACGTTTCAGAATGTGAGCCACCATGTAGATGCTGAGAATCAAACCCAGGTCCTCTGGAAGAGCAGCAGGTGCTCTTAATTGCTGATCTATCTCACCAGCCCTCTAGAGTGCAATTTTAGCCAAGGAGGATGAGAAAAGGGCTTAGTTATCTGTGAAGATAGCATCACAGTCATGTTGAATCTGCTCTGTTACCCGGGGCTGGAGGGAAGGAGTAAGCTGGGAGGTATTTTGCTGAGAGGTGAGGGCAGGAAGGGGAGCTGACTCCAAGCTGACGATGTGGCTTGGGCTCTGGGCCCGTGTCCCTAGCCTTGGTATCAGTCTAGGATATAGCTCAAACAGCTTGTCTTTCTGACCCAGCTTCTCGTCCTAGGGAAATACTGGGGCTGCATGCAGCGCCTGGCCTCCTGTCCAGATTCTTGGCTACCCAGAATGCCAGGGGCTGATGCAGAGGTGGAAGCCGTGACAGCACTGGCATCCCTCTCCGTGGGCATCCTGGCTGAAGACAGGTAATGCCAGACCCCCCCAGCCCTAGCCCATGGCCTTCTAATCCCTTTGGAGCTTCCCAACTTGAAGACCCCAGACTTGCACACAACTAATAGTCTCAAGCCTTTGAAGTAGGACTGTGAGGGTAACACCACTAAGGCCCTGGCCACAGTCCTCCAGCCTTCCAACATCCTGCCCTTACCCCATTCCCAGGCCCTCAGAACAGCTGGTGGAAGAGGAGGAACCTATGAATCTCTAGGACGTCAGGACAGATCACCCGCCCTTCAGACATGGTTTTCCTCACCTCTGTTGTCAGCCCTGTTCCTGGGTCTGCAAAGATCCTCTGGGCAGGTAGTCAGGTCCAGAGCACAACCTACCCTGACAGCTACCCCAGGGAACTTGAGAAGGCCACTGGGTCTGGGATGGGGACCAGGAAGGATCCTGGGAGGAGGCAGGCTGGGCACTAGGGCCCAGCTGGGCTCTTCTAGAACAGATCCAGCCCTCTGGTGTCCAGGCCCCTAGCTGTGGCCTCCATCCCTCAGGACTGCACAGAGGAGGGCTGCTTCAAGTGGGCCCACCACTACCACTATTCTTAACTTGGAAGACCCCAGATTTTGCACATCGCCCCAGGCTCCATACAGAAATGTGAAGTTGGTCTCAGCCAGGGCAGCCCTTCCCAGGTTCTGAAGGGCTTAGGGGAGGAGGAGGAGCCAAGGGTCCCCTATTTCTGAGTANAGGAGAGTTCCTCTCATCTGGTTCCTCAGTTGTCTTCTGGTAGCACTGGGCTCAGAGAGCCATTCTGAGCTGTTCTCTCCCTGTGAGTAGTCACCAGCAAGCCTCCCACTTGGTCACTGTCCTGCCAGAGGCCACCCTCTGTGGACCATCTCAGTGCCCTGGTGCGGCAGACAGGTGCTCTCCGAGGCCTGTGNTTCCTGACCCGATGGTGCCAAACCTTCATCTCCCCTTAAAAGCACAACACAATCCCAGGGGTGCCTGGTCACTGCTCGCAGTGTGAGCCTGCCTTCTGTTTCTGGGGTTTCTTCCACCTCAGCTCTGACTGCTGCCCCACACAGGACTAGCTTGACTGAGGTGGGATAAGTGTGATAGTAGACAAACAGGGAGGCGGGGAGGCCACCCCAGAAGTCTTCAAGGCTTTTGAGGTCTAGGCCTGGGGCCAAGAAAGAATATTTGTGTGTATGTGTGTGCACGTGTGCGTGCAAGAGTGTGTGCGTGTATGTCTTCCCAAGACCTGCCATACCTTGTGTATGTATGCATGTTTTTGTAAAAAAGAAAAAAAAATGGAAAAAAAAAACCTGAACAATAAATGTTTTATTTGCTTTAAAGTCCTTGTGAGTATGCCTCCTGGATGTTAGTGAGATATCATCAGTGGGGTGGGTGTGTACCTAGTATCTTGCGATGGGCTGTGAAAGGGGGTAAGTTTGGGCCAAACTCAGACCCACTAGTCCCTTCCCCTTCCCCTTCCATGACTACTGCATGCAGGAAGAATCCACTCCAAATATATGCTTACCAACCCAGGTGAAAAAAGAGATGATCCTGGGCTGAGCCCTACAGACTGGGCCCTGTGGGATACGGGACAAGTTCTCAGACTCAATTTGCCAAGACACCCCAAAAAGTCATGAAGCACACGCCTGGGCTTAAGCCCTACTATGTCAGTAGAGTCTTTGCCTCCTGTGTCTTTCAGTAAACGGCTCTAGATGTAGACATGGTTTCTGGTTCCTTACCATGATGTTTTAAGCATACACTGGAAAGTAAAAGGATGGATGAAGGAACAGGCCAGAAAGACTGTACCCAGCATAAGCAGGGTGTGTGTGGGTGTGGGT
>LZPO01066278.1:306548-317193 GCA_001675575.1 Neotoma lepida
GAAAGGGGCTAGTGGGGGGGGGAAAGGTAGGAGCCAGTCCTGAGGGATAATGTCTTCTCTCTTCCCAACCACCAGGCTTGACAGTCCTAGCTGTGTGCTGTGTACCCGTATGTGGTGTGTGTGTGTATGTAGGGGGGGCAGAGGGTACTGAACTGAGTGGAGGTTGGAGAGAAGGCAGGAGTGGGTGACAAACTTGGAAAGGGTCATCTCTCACCAGCAAGTCCCTTTGAGTAAGACCATCACCACTGTCTCCTTTTCCTACNTCGTCCAAAGACTATTTCCATTTCTAATAAAGGGGGCTGGGTTGAGAGAGGCCCAGGTGGGTCTAGAGGAAGAGACCCTCTGCACTGGAGTTGACTTCCTACTTGCCCTTCTCCCCCGGGTCTTTCTAATAGGGTGTGTGTAGGGGGGTGGTTATACCCCACATTCCCACTCAGGCTCTGGGTCACTGCAGTAGTTCCTGCTGGGATCTAGCTGCCTGGAGCCCTCCCTCCGGCCTTCCCCTTCAGGCTATAATTACTTGTACATTTCCTGTCCCCTTCCCAGCTTGGAGAAGCTAGGTAGGAGGTGGGAGAAGGTCAGTTACCAGGACAATGAGGTCACTGGGGAATCTCTGGGGATCCAAAGTCAGGGAGAGGGTGGAGGAAGTCGCCAGCTGGTCTCCTAACCCCCTTAAGACCTCAGAAAGGAAGGAGCAGCTTGCATTGGAGAGTGGAAACCTAAAAGTGGGGGCTGCTGGAGTGTAAATGGGGTCAAAGGTCCAGAAACAAGGCCCATCTCTGCCATGTATGGGGGTGAGTGGGGGAGGGCTGATGACTGAATTATTTAGGTTTTTAGGGCTAGAGACCACCATCCCCCAACTCTCTGTCTTGCTCATCCCTGAGGGGAGGAGTGAGGTAGGTCCAGTCTATCGTGCCTGTGTTTAGGAGCTCCCTGGCCCCCTTCAGGCTGCACCTCTTGACTCTCTTAAGGCTCCTTTGGCTCATGAAGTGTTCCTGTGAGGGAACAAGCCCCAGCAGGGTGTGTGCGTGTACAGGGTGAAGAAAGTCAGCCCAGAGCTCAGGCAGACAGGGCTGGGTTGTTCAGGCTGCACCCATCTCTTCAGAAAGAAAGCCCAGGAGAAAGTAGATTAACCTTCTGAGGTAGAGTTCATCAGAGACCAGGACAGGAGGAAATAAAAGCAGGGTACAGCATGGTGGGGGGGGGCAGGAAGGCTCTCAATTAGATGCAGAAAGGACTTACCAACTATGGCTACGTGGATACAGCCATGGGGTGAAGAACACTTTTGAGAAAAATGAGGGAGAGATGAGGTCTTGTATTATATGTGGGAGCAGGAGAAAGATCAGTGTGAACTTGGGTGGGCCCCACAAACTCAGGCAAGCTTAGAATGATTCTATTCATATGACAGTTTTGGGGGGGAAGTGGCATTATCCCCAAAACAAATCCATCCAAGTAATGATAGTGGCTAAGAGTCACACTACCTGTGTCTCATGCCCTATAACATCTACATCGTTGTCTCATTAAATATACTCAGTAGCCTGGTGGGATCAATGCTAATGGTTTCATCTTACAGATGTGAAAAGGGAAGCACAGAGAGGTCAAGCAGCAGGAGAAGGGCTGCACAGCTGCCAAGTGGCTGAGCTGGGCTTTGTACCCAAGATCTACCTACAGAATAGCTTTGACCCCCTCTGTGTCCCTGCTCCATGCACAATTTGGCCTAGGACCTTAGCCATGACCAAAGGAATTGGTCTAGTGGATCTCCACACTGTCTGGCTCCCTGACTGTTCCATCCAAGCTCTGATTCTTAGTGACNGGGAAGGAAGGTGGCCAGGCCATCAGACTACTGTCAGCAGCCCCTTTTCCACCTCGAATCCTTCCTCAGCTGAGAAGCGTTGGTAGGTGAGGGCCGAGGGTCATCACTTGACCTACACCAGCCATTACTTTCCAACTGAGAACCTCAAAATGATACTCAGGGGTCATGAGATCAAGACCAGGGCCAGCCATAGCCCATCTGTCAAGGCAGTAGGTACACATAAGAAGTAAGAAAGCTGGATTGCTGCATTAACATTTGCCAAGCAGTTACTGTGAGGCAGGCACCATTCCATGGCCTTGAGCTTATTAGCCTATTTCAATAATACGATAATAACTCTCTGGGGTAGGTTTCCCCTTCATAGACAAGAAACTGGTCCATAGAGAGCTTAAGTCAGCTTAAGATCACACACCCTGTGGCTGCCATTCCGAAAGCAGCATTTGAACTCAGGCATCTGTCTCCGGNGGCCACACAGGTGCCCACTGCTGCTGTTCATTAATGGTCCTCTCCCTGCCCGTTCCCAACGTCCCCATCCACAGGAGCATTGTAGGGGCACAGAAAGGCTATGGTAACAAGCGTGACCCTTGCTCTGCCTGTAGAATGTTCCAGAGGGCTGAACGCCTCTGCTATTTCTGTAGCTGTGACCTGCCCTGAGGAAGTACAGAGGTTGGACTCATGAGAGACTGTAGGGCTGCTGCCGAAAGCATGGGCTGTGGAGTCAGACAGGCTCTGGTGTGAATGCTATTTGCCACCTGTTAGGGTGGGTTATGTAACCCTTTTCTGGCTGTGAAACAGAATACAAACACCTGCTTCACATGGCGACGACACCTAGAATCTCCCTTTCTGAGCAACTGTGTGACCCTAGGCAGTGAATTTGACTTTTAGGGCTTCAGCTTTCTTTGGCGAAATCAAATGCCTGATGGTTGCAGTCTCAAGCTACTGCTCTCTGACTCCTATGCCCATCCCTTGGGGTAGGGCAGGAAATGACCAGCTTGGTCATGTGGCCTCTGAGGTCAGGATAATTCCAGGAAGGGTGGGCTAGGGATGTGGCTTAGTGGGTAGAGCGCTTGCTTAGCGTGCTTGGAGCCCTGTGTACTGGCAATTCCCGTATCCTAGCACTGAGGAAGCGAGACAAGATGATCAGAAGTTCAAGGTCATCCTCAGCTGCTTAGTTAGTGACTTTAGCCTGGGCTGCAAGCCACCTTGCCTCCAAAACAAAACATCAAAAACCAGAGACTGCAGAGATGGCTCTTCNGATAAGAGCATTTGCTGATCTTGCAGAGGCCCTGAGTTTGGTCCCGAGCAACCATGTCAGGCAGCTCACAACTCCCCTGTAACTCCAGTTTCAGAGAATCTGACACCCTCTTCTATCTTCTGTGAGCACACACACGTGAACACGCGTGCACACACAAATAAATCTAACAACAATAACAGAGCTCACGCTAGAGCCTGGACTGTGGGCACCAACGGGAGCTGGGGCAGGAACTAGGGTGACTTGGGCATTTTGACATGAATAACAAGAAGTCATTAGCTCTTGGGCACTGTTTGTTCCAGCACAGGGCCTGGCTGGATAGCATTCCTGCCCTTCCTCCCTTCCTGTCTCCTCCTCCTCCTCATTTCCTGTCCTTAAGTCTCTAGGGCTGTGTGTCTGGCACTGGCCTGGGCCCCATGACCCGGGCAGGGATACCCTTGGGACACCTAGTGACTTCCGCCCCATCCATGCCAGACCTCCAGGCCTCTGCTGGGGTATAGTGACAAAATGCCTGTGCCTAAGACCTGCCAGTCTCGGGGAGAGAACCTGGATGCCAGCTCCCCAGCCAATGCTTCTCCAGGCCTTTGAGTGCAGGCAGGTGTGGTGGGTGGAATGGGACTTGAGATCATCTGGGTGGGAGCTCCAGTTTACTCATGGTTGGCTGGCAGTCCTGCACATGCGTGGCTGCCTTATGTGGGGTACTTGAATTCACCTCAAGACTTGTTTCCCCATAAGCCACAAGGAAATAGGCAGTCTCTGCTCTGCCTTCCCCACTTAGGATGGGGTGCTATCAGGGAGGTGGATATATGCTCTGTGAGCTGTAAAGGGGGCCTTGGGAGGGCTTACAGAGTAGGGCAGCCTGCCCAGAGCTCTTCATAAACTCTCCATTTTCAAATGGTTGGAAAAGAGGGTTGTGAGGGGGCTTCGCGGCTGATATGCCAGGGCACAGGTGCCCTGGGGTCCCTGGTAGTAACATTGCTACGGAGAGACTTGTTAACCTATGTTTCTATGGTAAACCAATCTTATGGGCTGCCAAAGCCTTACCCACCCTTACAGGCTGTGGCTTGCAGTATCTCATAGAAAGAAAGAAGCCTTCCAGACACAGCCCCACCTGTGTCTCACTGAATACTGAAAGCTAACATATGCACAGTCATAGGCCCAGCAATGGTTAAACATGCGATCTGTGTCAGCTCATGGGAGGGCCTTCCGAAAGCTCNTGAGTTGCTTTGGTTCTCACTTCAGAGATTTTGTTCAGGATCACACCATTAGTCCAGAGCCTGGCTCTAGGGTTTGTGTTTTCATTAAGTGAACCACACCCCTACAGAGGGCCCTGTGGTTGGGCACAGACCTGAGCTTGGGGTCAAGCCTGTAGTCCCGGCTGGGAGCTGGTGTTCCCAGGCCTCCCAAGATGCCCGTGCCCTGGCCCCTCATGAATCTTTTATCATGTCTTCCAACTTTCTCCAGGTCCACTTCAACCAACCCCATAGAGGGCCTGTTTGCCCGGTAGCCTGAGCATGTGGGGACCCCGGGGGGGAGCAGAGTAGGGATCTTGGGGGCTCTCACCTACAGCACACTGGTATGGGAAAAAAACTATCTTCTGAGAGGGGCAGCGCCATAGAGAACAGGCAGTGTCTTGCACACAGGGCGAGCAACACGTGTTTATCTATGGCACAAAGGCTCCAAGGATGCATTGAGGCCAAGACTTGGGCAGGGGCAGTAGTGAGCAGGGCAGAGAAGGGTCCCACTCTTTGAGTGTGAAGGCCTTCCACTGATCTGCAAACTCTCCCTACTGCCCTCAGACACCACTTACCAACAGTGAGGAGTCCCTGGACTTCAGTGTGAGCCTGGAGCAGGTAGGAGCAGAAAGAGGAGCTGGGAGGGGGCAACAGGCTGCGGGCTTCAGGCCTAAGTTTGCCATGCCCTCCCCTGCTTCATCCCAGGCCACCACAGAGCGTGTGCTCAAGGCAGGGAAACTCCTGCATCGTCATCTCCTGGCCACTTATCCTACCCTCATCCGAGACAGAAAATACCATCTCCGACTGTATCGGTGAGTGGCAGATGGGCATCGGCTTTCCTTCCCTGCTCTCCTCCAGGCTTTGGGGCCCAGCCCTGCTTTGTGGGGAAGAACTGGGATTGGGCCTGGGTGGTGACTTTGGGTAGAGATCCCTCTCACTCCCACTTCGATTCTCTGGCCTCCTTCCATTTCCCACAGGCAGTGCTGCTCTGGCCGGGAGCTAGTGGATGGGATCTTGGCTCTGGGGCTTGGCGTCCATTCACGGAGCCAAGCTGTGGGCATCTGCCAGGTGTTGCTGGATGAGGGTGCCCTTTGCCATGGTGAGCTGAGCTCAGATTGGGCACTAGGACTGGGTGGGGGTAGGGAGGGCTGACCTGAGGACTGGACTCCGTTGGGAGCTATGGAGGGGCTTAAGGCATTGTGACGGTATTAGTATGAAGTCCGATACCTGGCCTGATTTTCTCTTCTCTGCCTTGCCTGGGCCTTGGCTCTCCAGTGAAACATGACTGGACCTTCCAGGACCGAGATGCCCAATTCTACAGGTTCCCTGGACCAGAGCCAGAGCCTGCAGGAACTCATGATGTGGAAGAGGAACTTGTTGAGGCAACGGCTCTACTCTCACAGCGAGGGCCTGATGCCTTACTCACCGTGGCACTCCGGAAGCCGTGAGTGGANAGCCCCGTCCTCTGTCCCCCTCTCATACAGCCCTCAGTTAGACCTCAAAGGCTCTCAGATTCATCTGGGGGAAAGGACCTAGGCAGGGGTAGACGCCGAGCTCGGCTCTCATTCTTGGATTTGCCNTGTGATCTCAGCCCCCACATCCCAGACTGTTTCTCCTTCTATTCCCGAGGGTGTTGGGCCAGAGTGTCTGAAGACCCTCCGCACTGACAGAGGGTGTGGATTTTGGACTGAGGCAGGTCAGGGTTCACCTTCTAGCCCAACCAGCTACTCACTGGGTGACCTTGGGCCTCTTCAGCCAGCTTCCTCCTTGTCAAGTGAAGATAATATGCCCACGTCATAGTTGTGAGCATGGAATGAAATCATGCGTGAAAAGTGCTCAACACGGNGCCTGGTACCTGGGGCTCACCCACAAAGCCTGTTATTAACAGTGGATTGATTGATGGTTATAGAGTCGCCATCTGGCTCCAGGCCCCAGGCCCCGGCAGGCAGGTGGTGTGGCTCCTCCCTGGCTCTGGCCTCAGTTCTCAGGGCTTCCTCTGCTCCCGCAGCCCAGGTCAGCGAACAGATGAAGAACTGGATCTCATCTTTGAGGAGCTGCTGCACATCAAGGCGGTGGCCCACCTCTCCAACTCCGTCAGTATACGCAACAGCAACAGGCTCGCCCTTTAGCTAGGCTGCTTCCCCCAGGAGCCCTGGAGCTCCTACTGCTGATTGGGGATAGGGGTGGGGAGAGCAGTTCCCTCCCCCTTACTTAGTCTGTGGCTTGAAGATTTCCACCTAGTTTCTTTTTCTTTTTGTTTTTGTTTTTTGAGATAGGGTTTCTCTGTGTAACAGGCTCTGGCTGTCCTGGAACTTGCTTTGTAGACCAGGCTGGCCTCGAACTCAGAGTGCTGGGATAACAGGCGTGAGCCGCACAGCCCAGCTTCTTTTTCTTTCTTATACTTTTTTTTTTTAATTACAGCTTAAATTTTATTTTATTATTTTATGTGTATAAATGTTTTGCCCGTATGTATGTCTGTATACAACATGCATACCTGGTGCCTGTGGAGTCCAGAAAAGGGCATTGGGTCCCCTGGAACCCACTGGTTACAGATGCTTGTGAGCTGCTGTGTGGGTGCTGGGAATTGAACTCGGGTCCTCTGGAAGAGCAGCCAGTGCTCTTAACTGCTGAGCCATCTCTCCAGGCTCTCTATCTAACTTCTTACTGTCGGCCCTCCGTCTAAATATTTTTCCACCTCTCTTGGTCATTTCTTTCCCTGACTTTATCTCTGCCAGCCTGGCCACAGCTCTATCCTCCAGGGCTTTGTCTTTGGATTTACCCTCTTGGCTCGTCTTTCTTTTCCCTAGGTTGATGCTTTTGATCTTCCTTTTTGCACTCCTAGGTGAAGCGGGAATTAGCTGCTGTTCTGCTCTTTGAACCACACAGCAAGGCAGGGACTGTGTGTAAGTNGGGTTGGCCACAGGGTCAGGAGCCATGGGGCAGTGGTGGGTGACAAAAGAGGATGTCTCTGATCCATGATTCTGTCAGTGTTTAGCCAGGGGGACAAAGGCACCTCGTGGTACATTATCTGGAAGGGATCTGTCAATGTGGTGACCCACGGCAAGGTAAGTTCTCCCTCCAGCCCGCCATGGTCCCCTGGAGTGTCAATGCTCTTCGCTTCATGTCCTCATGGACACTCCTTTGGATAGTCCCAAGGCTGCTGATCCCATGCATTTGTCTGAGTCTGTCCCAGCAAGGGCTGATGGTAAGGGTAGGTTGTGACTGAGTCCTGGCTTCAGGGGCTGGTGACCACATTGCACGAGGGAGATGACTTTGGACAGCTGGCTCTGGTGAACGATGCACCTCGGGCAGCCACCATCATCCTTCGAGAAAATAACTGTCACTTTCTGCGTGTGGACAAACAGGACTTCAACCGCATCATCAAGGTGCCATAGTGTGGTGGGGTGCAGGGGGGGGCGATGAGGACGTGGTGTGGTGGGGAGCAGAGTCATTGGTGTCTGAGACTGGTGTAAGCAGACTTGGGATCTGGCTGGGAGTGGACACCCTCAGTTTGGTGTGAGAGACCAGGGACTGGTGGGTAGCAGAGGGTGGGGTTTGGGTCTGTGGAGGGGCTAAGGCTGGGAAGTCTGATAAAGGAGGGTCTAGAGAAGCCCTGAGGGTCCTTAGGAGCCTGTACGGCTCGGGGATTGGAAGGGAGGTGGTACAAAAAGTCTAAAGAGGAGCCTCGGGCATTGAGCGCCTGTGTGGCTCCTTCTCCAGGATGTGGAAGCCAAAACCATGAGGCTGGAAGAACATGGCAAAGTGGTGTTGGTTCTGGAGAGAAGCTCTCAGGGCACTGGCCCTTCCCGCCCCCCAACCCCAGGCAGGAACCGGTAACAAGCCCGCCGTGTCTCTCCCTACACAGCTCCACACTGCTCCACACTTGCATACCTCTCCCACTTCCAGCCTTTCCCACGCCATGTTCCTGTCCTCTGGCCATCTAGGGGTGGGAGGCATTGAAGGACTGGAAGGATGTATCAGTGCCCCCTCTCACATCTAGATGTGTATAACTTCCAGCCTTTCCCACGCCATGTTCCTGTCCTCTGGCCATCTAGGGGTGGGAGGCATTGAAGGACTGGNAGGATGTATCNGTGCCCCCTCTCCAAGATGGACTAGGGCTGGCATATCAGGAGGCATGATGGGATCAATTATTGATGTCTATGTGGAGAGGGGTGAGGACGGAAGGGCACGTGCTATAGATGGACTGGTTTTCCTCTAGGTATACAGTAATGTCTGGCACCCCAGAGAAGATCCTAGAACTCCTGTTGGAAGCTATGCGACCAGATTCCAGTGCTCATGACCCAACAGGTAGGGTCAGAAGACACTACCTGTTCTCTGAGTCATCAGGAGGTCATTGCGGCCTGACCTCATCAGGGGCTGCATTGGTCCATACAGGCAGTTGGCAGAAAGTGCTCTTGGCCTAGGTGGAGAACACTGTCATAGAGGCTGGGCATTGCTTCCCTTGCTTATGCTGTACTTGGGGACGTGGCCTCCAGCTGCTCATATAGCTGTGCTATGACTTGGCTTCTGAAGTCTCTTCCCATCCCTAACCCTGCCCNACAGAGACATTCCTCAGTGACTTCCTGCTGACCCACAGTGTCTTCATGCCCAGCACNCAGCTCTTCACTGCCCTCCTGCATCAATATCCTTCGAGCCCCAGGGTGATGTGGGTNGGGGATGGATGGGATGGTGTGTGGAGGTGAGGGAAGGATTCCCTACCAAAGTGACTGTTGTGACCCTTCCCTGGTGCCCTGCACATGCCTGGCCCAGTCGGGCCCTGCTCCTTNNCTGCTCAGGTGTGGCAGGTNGTCTTAGTAGCTTGGCGTAGTTCCCTTGACTGGTACCCACCTTCCATGTGGAGCCAGCAGAGCCTGCTGGAGGCAGCGAGCAGGAACGTAGCACCTACATCTGCAACAAGAGGCAGCAGATTCTTCGGCTAGTCAGCCGGTGGGTGGCCCTATACGGCCCCATGCTCCACTCAGACCCCGTGGCCACCAGCTTCCTCCAGGTACCTGGGAGTACAGCTGGGCTGGCTGAGGTGCCTGCGAAGCTACAACAGNAGCCAGCCAGCCCAGGGGCTAACTCTCAGCCTTTCACAGAAACTCTCAGACCTGGTGAGCAGGGATGCCCGACTTAGCAACTTGCTGAGAGAACAGTGGCCAGAGAGGCGGCGGCACCACAGGTGACCCTCTGACTGAAATTCGTCTGTCCCCTTTGTGCAGCACAGGCTGAGCGGCTGGCACTGGTCCATCCAGGGCTTCAGTCTAGGCCGCTCAGCTTATGCCAGGTGTTCTTGTCAGGCCCTATTCCCGTTCCGTTCCCACACATGCCTCAGTCATTCACTTGCTCATGTCTGCCCCTGCATGTTCACGTCTTCCATTTGACTAGTTGCTATGGNCTACGGTACCAATTTCCACCCACCCTGCCCATCGACTCCTTTGACTTTACACTNCTCCCCCAGACATGTATGGGGACAGGTGGGGTACAAAGGCAAGAGCTCATTCAGAGCCCTGGAGCCTGTGTCTCCCTTCTGCTTCCCCGCTCCCTCCTGGCCTCTGGAAATCACAGAAGCCAATCCAGGTCTTAAGCACATCTTGCCCCCTGCCCTGTGTGCACTCCTCACCCCATCCCTCTGAGCTTCTGGGGAGGGCCAGACGGGACCCAGACNGCTGTGGCCACTGACCCTGAGAGGTGTCCTGCCTGCAGGGGTTCTCAGTGGTCCTCTCACCNCCTNTCTCACTCCTCTCTGCAGGTTGGAGAATGGCTGTGGGAATGCATCTCCTCAGACCAAGGTGCCTGCCCTGCCTCTTGTTTCTCCCTCCGCCTGGCTCAGCTTCTTCCCTCTGCCCCTCCCTCCTCCTTGACCTGTGACGGGTGCATCAGAGGANGTTCTGCTGGAGAGCTATGAGCTTAAGGGAACACCTTCATCCCTTCCCTAAGGGGCTTTGATTCCTTTGGGAGGTGACTCATGCCTGCAGTTGTAGGTTTCTGGTGGGTGGTATTGTAGGAGCTTAGGTGGTATCGATGAGGCCTGTCGCAGGGGTCCAGGTGGCCAGCCCACTCCCAGCTGGGGCTGGGGAGGGAGGAGAAGTGACTGGAGCTAAGGTTTGGTTGAAGAGTAATGGGAGAAAGGACTGGGGGGAAGGTAGGATGGGTCGATCATGGAGAATGATGCATTGGAGGAGAACTCAGAGTCAGTACCTTGGCTTCAGCCAGCCTTGCCAGTCNGAGGCTCTCCCTGNCTCCTTCCTGTTATAGTCAAAGCTGGCCTCACCTCAGGACCTTTGCACTTAGCCTTCTGCATGGACCTTTCTTTGGTTGCCCCTTTGCCTTTCTAGAATCTTCTTG
>LZPO01066278.1:317278-335553 GCA_001675575.1 Neotoma lepida
TTCTGGGGCATCCCCAGGTGTCCTCTCTAGTTTCTTCAACGGCATTCTCACCTGGTGGACTGTTTCCTTTGTTTGCTAAGGGACCTTGACTGTTGCCTCAAACTTCTTATCCCCAGGGGGCCCCTCATCCTGCTCTTCACTCTTCTTCCTTTCTGCCCTTCTGAGACCAGGCTCCTCCCCGCACTCCAGAACTTGTGGTGTGTTGTACATTCCTGCCTGTNGCATCCCTTCAGGTTGGGTATGAGGAAGCCTCTACTTGTTTTACACACCGCATGTGGCTGACACTCAGGAATCAATGTCAATCACCCAGTATGTCAGACGCTCCGCTAGGTGCTGGGTGATGTGGCCTGTGGGTTCACAGTCATTAGTGGGCTGGAGCTGTGAAATAGTCTCCCNATGTGTGAAGCTGGCGGAGCCTGAGAAGGCCTGAGGAGAAAAGCCTATTTACTGACTTGCCATGAGGGCTCAGAGAAGTGTCCCGGGAACTGAGCTGAGGACAAAGAGGGTCCTGGGGCAGCACTGGAGGAGGAGAGGAGGCCAGGAGGGCTGGCAGGGGCCAGAGTGTCTCCTCCCAGGGTCCCAGCTATGAACTGTTGAGAGGTTGGAGGGGACAGTGATGACTTCTGTCCCTGGCTCAGTGTGGCTCTGCTCAGGTGGGTTAGAGGATGTGAGGGGCTGCACCTGAGGGGTAGAGGAGTGTAGAGGTAGTGAACTAACCCCAAAGGAAGTGACAAGCTTTGGGGAGTGGGGAGGAGCCTGAGCCTGGAACTGGAGAAAGAAANAAGCAGTGAAGGCAGGATGAGGGGACCCCTGGGTGCAAGAAGTCTAGGGCAATGAGTCAGGAATGGGGATGTACCTTTAAGGCCAGGGTCCTGGTGAACCCAGCACAGGTGGCAGCATTTTGAGCATTGTCCATGATTGATCAGGTGGCATTCGTTGTGGGGACTCTGAGGAAGATGTCTAGGAAGGGGTAGGGAGCAGGGGACCAGGTCCATTTAGAGGCAGAGAGAAAGTACCAGATTTGGAGAGTGTTGAGGCCAGATGAGCTCATGTTAGGACAGCCCATCAGGGAGGCTATCTGGCCTCTGCAGCCCACTCTGTTGGGGCAGCTCTTGAGGGACAAGGGCACAGAGGGAGCATAGCAAATTTCTAGTTGCTGTGTGGCCTTTGACATATTACTTAACTTCTCCGAGCCTCATTTATCACATCCATAAAAATGAGGTTTAAAAATACTTTCCTGCAAGGACTACTGTGAATATTTTGGTGCCCAGAACAATGCCCACTTTGTTGCAAATGCTGACGAAAGGAGAGAAGAAACTGGGTCCAGGCATTTTTATCCCAGAACAGCTCTGGCCCTGTTTATGGAGGTGGCTGACCTCCCCCTCCCCCCAGTGGATGACTGGCCTGCATTTGACCTCTGTGTCTCCTCAAGCCTGGCTCCCTACCCTCCCTGGACTTGGATTCATGCGACCAGCAGATCCCCTTGGCAATATGATGCTTTGGGGTCCCTGCTGGTGGTGACAAAGGCCCTCCCTGTCCCTTCCCTGTATGTTGTCTCTGGAATTTGGAGCCTTATCCTTTTCCCTCTCAGGCCCGGAATGCACCTGTTTGGCTCCCCAGCCAGGAGGAACCCCTCCCAAGCAGCACTGGTGCCATCCGAGTTGGGGACAAAGGTGGGTGCCTGAGCGAACTAGGCGTGAACTGACGTCAGCATCGCTGACTCTGTCTCCCTTGCCCGGCTGTTGCTGTCCTGGACCAGAGGAGGATGCGGTCTTCCTCAGGGCCTTTGCTATAGCTGCCAAGCAGGTGGCCCACCTGCGCTCCTTCCCTAGCCCTGGGCCTTCCCACAGGCCTAGTAGACTTCTCCTTAAATCCCCTTTTCTGACCTGTGGGAATCCTCCTGGTGCTGATCTATGGCCCTGCGCTGTATGGGGTGGGGAGACTGGGCACCGCTTCCAGCTCAACCCCTCCTCCTCTCCAGTCCCCTACGACATCTGCAGACCCGACCACTCGGTGCTGACCCTGCAGCTGCCTGTAACAGCCTCCGTGAGAGAAGTGATGGCAGCTCTGGCCCATGAGGATCACTGGACCAAAGGGCAGGTGCTGGTGAAGATCAATTCTGCAGGCGGTGAGTTGTGTCTCTGGATCGACTCTCCACCCTGGGAGGGCACCCTCAGCTCTACACCCACACCCTTGAATTCAAACCGTTATGTTCATGCCCTGCACTGGTGGTAGGATTACCACATCTCTGGCTGCTTCAGGAGCAATGCTAAAGACCTAGCTGGTTCTCTCACTGGCTGTGACTCCCCAGGCAGGGTGTGTGAGCTCTCTGTTTGAGCTCATCCTGTAAGGCACAGATAATGAGATGCTGCGCCGCTTAGGGCTTTGTGAGAACGAAATGGGGAAAGTGTTTAGAATGGTGTCTGATGTGTGTCACTCTCGTGTACACTCATTTATTCCTGATCATGATCTCTCAAGAGGAAATTTTATCCTGTTCTTCAACCATGGAGACCAGATCAAGAGAATTCAGCGTATTCCCCAAGCTAATGGCATTAGTGACCATGTGGCTAGCCTTTGGTTTTAGGGAGTCCTTATTCATTAAGTCATTCAGCAGATTTCCTAGTTTGCTTTCTGTTTTTTTGTGATAAAGAGCATGATCGAAAGAAATCCAGGGAGGCAAATGTACCTTTCATCTTACAGCTTAACAGCCCATTGTGAAGGGAAGTCGGGGAAGAGACTCAAGGCAGGAACCAAAGCAGAGGCCACAGAGGGATGCTGCTTCCTGGCTTGCTCCCCATGGCTTGCTCAGCCTGCTTTCTTATAGAACCCAGGACCACCAGCCCAGGAAAACACTGCCCACAGTGGGCTGGGTCCTCCAAGATCAATCATTAATCAAGAAAATGCCCTCATAGACTTGCTACAGGCCAGACTGACAGAGGCATTTTCTCAAATGAGGTTCCCTCTTCCAAGTTGACAAACTAACCCACATAGCAAACATTTTNAAAATTGGTTTCTTTTTTATAATTTTATTTTTATTTTATATGTATGGGTGTTTTGCCTAAATATATGGTCTGTGCACCACCATGCATGTGTTTGAGTCCCGTGAAAGTAAGAAGAGGGGGTTGGATTTCCTGAAACTGGAGGTATGGACAGTTGTGAGCCACCAAGTGGGTGCTGAGAATCGAACCCAGGTCCTCTGGAAGAGTACCCAGTGTGTTTAACCACAGATCCTCCTCTTCAGCCCCCACAGCAAACATTTTTGAGGGTCATCTGTGTAGCAGCAATGTGTTTAGTGCTGGGATTACTACAGAAACTACAACAGATCAGCCGGATGGTAACCACATAGACCAGACTCCCAGAGCTATGTGAAGATTCCAATTTAACTTCTACCCAGCTGAGGGACCCTGGACCTCTCTGAGTTTCCATTTCCTTGTCTGTCCAGTGAGCATTATCCCTGTACTGTTACCAGAGATTGTTGTAGCTGTTAAACTACCCATAAGGCATGTAACCCAGAGTCTAGCGCATCTCTGCCTAGACTACCATCTAGGTTATCAGGACCTGCTTTCNGAGAATTTGGTATGTTAAAAAGCCACCGTTATCCTTGAATAGTGTAGCCTGGACNTGATGGCTAGAGCCCAGCAGTCAGGAACTGGGGTCATCAGGGAACTGTAGTAAGGGTGGTGAGAAGAAAAACCCCCTCCGAGAGTGAGCAGAAACTGGAGCACACCTGTGTGCTCAGCTCTGGGAAGCACTGCCCTCTGGTGGTTACCTGGTGAGTTATCACTGGCCAAAGTCCTCGACCCTACTACGTGGCAGTCATTTTCAGACCACAGATGAACACCTAGGCCAGTAACCAATGCTCTATTACAAATCTCCCTAAGTGTACATTTACTTATAAATTACATATAAGAATCACATCATCGACATGTGATTGATTATAAAGCTATACACAAACTAGAAATACAAAACAGGTGAGAAAAGGGATTAATTAAATAGACGATCTACGTCTCTGGACACACGGGTAGTCTGGTATGCCGTCCTTTGGAAACCAGTGGCCAAGGACCTGGAGACTTGAAGACTCAAAGCCTTGTCCAGTTCACAGCTGATGAAAGTAACATCAAGAGGTGTATAGGGCGTTTCCTAATTGTCAGAGGGCTTTTTTATGTGCACCTTTTACTTACAGCAGCCGTGCTTCTAAAAGTGACCTAGGAAGTAGCTGGGGTGAGTCCTACTGTCTTCGATTGATGAAGGAAAAAACTGAGGGTCAGGGAAGTTGAAGCCTCACCCAAGATTGACAAGTCTCGGGGGTGCTGCAGGTGGTGTCGAGGTGTGGGCATGGGCACCTGTGTATTTAGCGTCTACTCAGCCACTGCCAGAGGAAAACTCTCGGATAAGCAGGGGCCTCCAGCTGGTCTCTGGCCTCCCTCCCAACCACCTTCCCTAAGCACTGCCTCTGTCGCCTTTGCAGATGTCATTGGGCTGCAGCCAGATGCCCGCGGTGTGGCCACATCCCTGGGGCTTAACGAGCGGCTCTTTGTTGTCGACCCGCAGGATGTGCATGAGCTGGTAGGGACAGGCAGGTTGCCAGAGCCTGGGGAGCCCTGGGAGGCATTGTGGGTTCTGGGATAGGGCCACAGAGGAGAGAGGGAGGTGTTTGCCTCTGGCTGCTACTGTGTCTTCACAGGGAAGAGGGAGGGATGGCCTCAGCATCTATGGAGAGTCCAAGGGGAAAAGGGGGCTACCCTAACTCCAGATCCATAGGGGCTCAAGCTGGAGTTCCAGCATGAGGGAGTCATCGAACAGTGACCCCTCAGGAGAGTCCATTTTCCAGGGGCCACAGACCCAAGAAGCCCCTCCACTTTGAGTGCTCTGTCTGTCCATGTCCCTTTGACCACAGACAGAGCCTTTGTCCCAGGTCCTCCCTGTGTCTGAGCATTCTTCCTCTGCAGACCCCACACCCTGAGCAGCTGGGGCCCACTCTGGGTTCTTCTGAGATGCTGGACCTAGTGAGTGCCAAGGACCTGGCCGGCCAGCTGACAGACCATGACTGGAATCTCTTCAACAGGATCCACCAGGTGCAGGAGGTAGAGCTGAGGAGGAGGGTGTGGGCAGGGGACCAGGCCTAGCATGCTGACCTGGGCTCTGCCTCATCCAGGTGGAGCTGATCCATTATGTACTGGGTCCCCAGCACCTGCGGGATGTCACCACTGCAAATCTNGAGCGCTTCATGCGTCGCTTCAATGAGCTGCAGTACTGGGTGGCCACAGAGCTCTGCCTCTGCCCTGTTCCTGGCCCCCGGGCTCAGCTGCTCCGGAAGTTCATCAAGCTGGCGGCCCAGTGAGTGCCTGTTGGGGCAGTAGGGTGTGTGGAGATGATGGAGTGTAGAAGGATAATGGAATGTGTGGAAACAGTGGGGCGTGTTGCCAACCCTGTGGCCACCCTTTTTGGAACCCCTTCCCTGCCCACTGTGTTGCCCAATCTGCCTTCTCTTTGTTCCTGGGTCCCCAGAGCCTTTGCCTCCTAACCCACCCACCCTGCAAAGGCAGCACTGAGGATATGGCTATTTCCTCTGAGGGTATCTGGGTCTTGTGCTCACAGCCTCAAGGAGCAGAAGAATCTCAACTCCTTCTTTGCGGTCATGTTTGGGCTCAGCAACTCCGCCATCAGCCGCCTGGCCCACACCTGGGAGGTAGGTGCCCAGGAGGATCCAATGCCAAGGCCAGGCCTCTGCCGCCTGGGGGATGTCTAGGGTGGCTCTCTCTTCCCAGCCATAGCCTCTCCTCACCTGTCTCACCTTTACAGCGTCTGCCCCATAAAGTACGGAAGCTCTACTCCGCCTTGGAGAGGCTGCTGGTAAGTGCTGGGCCCATTTCTGCCATCTCTGGACACCAGCTCTTGGCCTTTCACAGCTTTCAGTGCCCACCTAGGGCCTGGATCCTTCTGGCCTGTGGTTGTGGAAGCTGGCTAAGGGTGTGTGGCATAGTGATGGAGGCCTTGTGGTATACCGTACCCCTTGGTATTCACATAGGGGACATTTGCCCTGGATATGAGACCACAGCAGGCCCAGGGATGTCCTGGATCTGAGATTCTGTGGGGGTTGGGGTGGGGGTGGGGTTAGAGGATGCCAAACTCTCGCTGCTCCACTCAAGAGTTCAGGCTGATGGCCAAACATGACAGCAAAGACAGGACTGATGCACTGTATGTCAGATAGGAGGGTGTCACTGGCTCCTCCAGGACCCTCAAAGGGCNTGCAGGCTGAACTTGTAAGACTTTTACAAGTGAGGAATGAGTCCGTGGCTGAGCCTTTTGGAACCTTTGAAGGTTTTGTAGAGTCTNGAGAGAAGAGCACCAAGGTGTTTTCAGCCTTGGGAGTTCTTAAGAANACTGGTCACCTCGTGGGATCCGAGGGGTTCAGGGAAGCACACCCACNAGAGAGACAGAGAGGCTGAGAGAGGTTTCCCAGAAACTTTNAGGCCTCTGTGGCTAATCACTGTGAAGATTCCCTGGGGCTATTTGGAGCTTAGAAAGCCAGTCCTTGTCCTGCTTTGGCCTACCACAGACCCTGCCTCTGTGAGATCCTATAGGAGGGGAGGCTGGCTTGGACCTCTCCAATGTGGCCTGGGACCCAGAAGAGGCTGGGTCTGTGATGGGCCATCATGTGCAGGACTCCCTCAGGGCCACTTTTTCTCCTCCCAGGACCCCTCATGGAACCACCGAGTATATCGATTGGCGCTCACCAAGCTCTCCCCTCCGGTCATCCCCTTCATGCCCCTGCTACTTAAAGGTAGGGCCTGTGCTCTCCTCTCTGCCTCCATCCCTGGGCTCATTTCCATGTCCCCTCAACACTCTCTGATGATGACAGCTGAAGGGCTGACATATAGGGAGCACTGAGCTAAATTAGGAGTTGACAAGCTGAAAGAAGAGTTAGGACAGGAGCATGGTAGGGCTGTGCGGAGGCCCATGATATCAGGGAGTTGTGATGGCTCAGAAGCTGCTGGAGGCTCAGGATGTTGATGTGACAGGCCCTGTGATCCCTGTGGTTGGCCCCTTACCTTTCCTGGGATTCAGGAGAGGAAGGAGTTTGGGAACCTATAAGCAAAGTCATCCCTTTGCAGACATGACCTTCATCCACGAGGGGAACCACACACTCGTAGAGAACCTCATCAACTTTGAGAAGATGGTGAGTTCAAGAAAGTGGGCTTCCACCTCCTGTGTGGGTTGGCAGGATGACAATTGCCCGGGAAGGGTCAGGGGTGAGAGTCAGCTGATAGAATCTGAACCCAGGTGTACGTGCAGGTGACCCCAGTACACAGGAGGCTGAGGCAGGAGGATTCTGAGTTTAAGAACAGCCTGGGCTATAGACAGACCTTGTTTTAAAAAAAAAATTAGAACAGAATATTTATTGATAAATCGCTCCTGCCTTATTCCAGTGCACATGNGAGGGTCTGCCTTTTTTGGAACTACTGGGATAACAGTCTTAAACATCNCACTGTCTAATAAGAGCCCCTTCTAACCCTTATTGCTTAGCCTTCCCTAATCTCTATCTTCCAGCTGCTGCCTAGTTCCTATTGAGCATCTGGCATGCTGGGTTGAAGCAGCCTTACTTAACTGTCTTTTATAGATCCCTAGTCCCTGTGAACACNGTGCAAAGGGGGCTTGACTCCCAGCTTCCCATACGCAGTCCAGGCTCTGGGCTCACAGGCCAGGTCTCATGTCTTTGTGTTGCCCACAGCGAATGATGGCCAGAGCTGTGCGGATGCTCCAACACTGCCGGAGTCATGGCACTGGTAAGAGGTGCTCCCCCTGGGTAAGAGTCCCTCGGTGCTCCCAGGGAGGCTTAGCATGGCCATCTCCCTGACTCACCCCGTTCACCCTGCCCAGTNCCTCTGTCACCACTCAGAAGCCGGGTTTCCCACATCCACGAGGACAGTCAGGCGTCAAGGATCTCCACATGTAAGTGATGGGACAGACGGGTACTGGCTGTAGTTGGCATAGCCAGGGACAGACAGGTGCTTATATATGGCACAGGTGCCACTGCTAGCCCAAGTTAAAGAGGAAGTTAGTGATGAAGGTGGAGCTTGTGCGCTGACTCCAGCCTACGTATTTATCTGAGAGGAGTTCTATGTGGGTAAGGANTAATCATAATATAGGGTTTGTATCACGATGCCCATCCTGTGTTCACAGATACGTTCATACTGATAATAAATTGAGCCTTTGGCTCAGTCCAAGTAGGAGAACACAGATGACAACTTGGCTCTCCACTGTCCACTGCCTCTTTCTTCCCACAGCTGTCACTATGATGAATTTCGAGTTACTCACTCTGTCTTTTATTTTTATATTTTGTTTATTGATCGACTGATTGATATTTGAGACAGTCTTACCTCATAGGCCAGGCTGGGATTCCAAGCTTGTGCCATAGCCTGTGTTTTTTGTTTTTTTTTAAATAGCTTTATCTCATACCCACATGCTTTATACATATTACAATAAACTGTTTTCAGGTTTTATTTTTATTTTATTTATGTGTAATGCACATGTACACATGTGGAGGGATGGATGCACACATATATGTATATGTGGACACACATGTGTTGTGGTCAGAGGACAGCCTTGGGTGTTCCTCAGGTACCCACCTTCTCTTTTTTGTGAGATAAGCTCTCTCATGGGCTTGGAACTTACCAAGTAGTCTAGGCTGGCTGACTGGCCCCAGAGATCTGCTCGCTTCTACATCACCAGCATGGGAATCCTAGGCGCTTGCTGGTTCTGGGGTTTGGCCTTAGGTCTTCATGTTTACAAGACAAGCAGTTCACACTCTGAACTATCCTCCCTCTAGCCTTTTCTTTCTTTCTTTCTTTCTTTCTTTCTTTCTTTCTTTCTTTCTTTCTTTCTTTCTTTCTTTCTTTCTTTCTTTTTCTTTTTTGGCTTTTTTGAGCCAAAGTCTTTACTGGCCTAGAACTTGCTATATAGCCCAGGTTGGCTTCAAACTCATAAAGATCACCTTGTCTCTGCTTCCTGGGTTCTGGAGGAAAGGCATGTACCACTATGCTTGGCCATTTTTGTTGTTGTTTTTAAACAGGGCCTGGAACTCTCCATCCTCCTGCCTCAGCTTCTGAAGCTCCGGGATTATAAACACACACCACCATATCCAGCCTGTTTTAGCTCCTTTTGNACTAGAGAAGGGGTACTCTGCTGAGCTCTTGGGGGGGGGGTCTTTCTTCAGACTTTGCAACCACTGTGCTCCCGAATCTGGTGGGGAGAGATACAAGGACAGTAGTGGTGGAGAGGGGCTCGTGTTAAGCGGAGGCAGAGCGGGGAGTGGAGGGCACCAAGAGTGGAGGCTGCTCCCTGGAGAGGGCAAGGGTGGGTTTGGTGAAGTGGCGATGGTACCCTCCTGATGGCTCTCCTTTCCTCCAGGCTCTGAGCAGTCCCTGAGCACCCGGAGTCCAGCTAGCACCTGGGCTTATGTCCAGCAGCTGAAGGTCATCGACAACCAGCGGGAACTGTCCCGCCTCTCCCGGGAGCTGGAGCCGTGAGGAGGGACTGGGCGGAGCAGGCACTTCTCTCAGAGAAAGCCAGAGCCTGTGGGGCCCGAGAGATCCAGAGGCCAGCCACAGCTGGGCAGGGCTCTCCATGGATTGGACTCAAGGCCCTGGAGTGGGCAGTGTAGAGGCAGCTATCCCCTGTGATGACTGTCGGCTAAGGAGATCTTTGATGTGGAGCTGAGCGGGCCACAAGGCCAAGGAAAAGGGAACATTGAGGCCCTGGAGTGGATAGGAGAGCTGGGAGGTGCAGGACTCTGGTTCAATAGAGAGCTCTCCCACCGGGCCTTCTGCGGCCCGCCATCTGTACTTGCAGCTGTGCCGCCCAGGGGTCGCCAGGCCCAGCGCTTGTTTTTCACAGGGGTCAGAGAGCTCACATCTGTCTGATGTGTGTGTACTGGGTGGGGCCTTGCCTGGGAGAGGGTGGGGAGTTCTGCTTTCCTCTCCACACATCTNAGATAAACAGCTGGGTGTAGGCAGGGCTGTTGCCTAGAGTGATGGTCCCTGTGGAGCTGCATTGTTCCCATAAATTAACAAAGATATGTGTGTTCTACAGCCTGGGTGTGTGGCATGGGGAGCCGGTGGAGGAGGTTGTTCCCTGGGTGCAGAAAGCAGCCTCCCCACCTCGGGCTGGGCTCCAGGAAAGCTAACTGTTGCCCAGATGGGCTACAGTGCTGTCTCGGGCACTGTGGGGACCATCAGCTCTCTGCAAAAAAAGACTATGAAAGTTCAGATGCAGCCAGCATCTTCTACCTTCTCCTTCCCGGCCCTGCTCTCTCCATCTGCCCTTGATCCTGTTGGGTTGGTGTGTGTGCTGAGCAGAGGCCTCAAGGGGTGAGGGAAGAGACATGGGCAGAGGTCATGGAGGCATAAGTGATATCCCAGAAATACGAATTTACCCTGAGTAATGAATTGAGTGTCCCCCCACCCCAACCCCACACCCCACAGGTGCACATTCTGTGGCGGTTAAGGACCCCTCTTCCCTGCCTCTTCAGCACCTGCCTGGGCAGCTGTTTCAGGCATCTGGAGGAGGTATGCTCACAGCAGAAGGGCGGGAGGCAGCTAGTGCAGCCCTGCACTTGTCCTGCAGGTGCAGCAGCCGCCTCAGACTTGACATACACCACCTCCCCCTGGTCTCCACACTGCCAGACTCCTCAGCCTGAGGTTACAGAGGCCCTTGTCAGCTGCTCCCAGGAGAGATCTGGGCTGTTGGCAAGGTGACAGTACAGGGACATTACGCCTCAGGTCTAATGAGCCTGAGCACACCAAGGTGCATTCTTTGCCTTCACTTGCCCATCTGTAAGGTGGGTGTGATATATGGTTGTTGGTGACAAACAAGTCAGCAGGTCTTGCCTCCTCCAGAGAGACTGTCATGGTCCTGTGTCTGTGACCTGGAGGACCAGCTGGAATCTGAGACAGCTTTCAGGATGGAATCAACTTGTGGAATGACCAAACCAGTTCTGTTGCCTGTGGGCAGGGAGGGAGGATCTGAGGGAAGCGTCCAGAGCTGAGCAATCATGAGTCCAGGCCCAAGCTTCAGTGAGTCAGGAGTCCTTAAAGCATTCTTGTCTCCTAAGTCCATTGTCAGTGTTCAGTCGAGGCCATGCCAGTCCATCTCAGCCTTTTGCCATCTTCACAGACTCCAGGGTGAAACCAACCNAGTGATGAGACAGACTTTGTCCTTCACGGCTTTAATTTCTTCTCCCTGGTTACACTTACCTTCTGACCAAAATTCTGGTCTCCTTGTGGGTCTTCTAGCTTAGACAAGCTGCCACTTCCCAGGCGCTCTACCTCAGGCTGGACCTCTTTGAGCCTGTTGGGGAAAATTCTGGCAGGAGAACGGGGCCGTGGACACACAGGGGATACAGACTGGGGAGTGGATGTATGAGCCAGGTCACCCCCGTGGGACAGGGGCCTGAGGAAGAGTACAGGCTCCTGATGNNCAGGCAGAGGGGGTGGGGAGGCTGCCCCTGCTCCCTGGCCTCCCAGGCTGTATGTGTGGGTGGTGGAGGCTCCTGAGGCCAAAATAGGAGGCCAGTTGGGAGAGACTGGACAAGGAAGAGGGCCTGAGATCTAGCCTTTAAACAGCTTGTTACCTAAAGTAGAACAGAGAGGGGTGTGTGTCTGTGTGTGTATCTGTCTCTTGTGAAGGAAAGCAGCATGGAAGGGTCATTGCACATGGCTGTGACTCTCTCCCTCCATAAGGGCTACAGTCATGGGCTAGGTCAGGTTTGGACTTCACCAGAGGAGGTTATACCTCTCTATCGGTGCACAGTGCCTGGTGAGAGGGTAGCGAGGTTGGAGCCAGCCCTCCCTGCTCTTTGAGCCTTATCACCATCATAGGAGATCAGCACAAACCTGTGAGCCAGCTCAGCAGCGTTCAGCTGGGTGGGAACAGGCCTGCTTTCACAGGTTTCTTGACTCTGTGTCCCCCAGCAACCCTGAACTGGAGACCACTCTGCCTCNCAAGTAGCAAAAATGAGACATTCTGATGTTGCTGTTATTCGTGAGATTTGTCAGGATAATAATAGTCTGAGATTTGAATAGTGCCTCTGGCCTCTCTTCATCACGCTTTCACATCTATGATCTTATTTTTGTCCTGATGACAGAATAGGAACGACAGGTTATTTTTTACTTTGTTTCATAGTCAGAGGAACTGAGGCACGGAGAGATTTGCCTAAGGTCACCTAACGGCTTAATGACAGGGTGGCTGAGTCAAGTAACTGCCTAAGTATCAGCTATGTCCCTGACCTGTCCGGTGTTACCTCCCTGAATCCCATTTTCTTCTGTAAGAATAGCCCAGGTGTAGAGTACTTTCTCCCTGTCTCTATTGCTCGGACCTCATTTTCAAACATGGAGTGAGGGCTCTGTGTGTGGGATCAGCTGCCCTTCATGGATAGATCCACCAAACCTATCAGAAGAGGAATTTAGAGGGTGATAAAAGCCTTGGGCTGCCAAGTTCAGCTCTCACCCACCAGAAACTTGAGGCCCAGAACTGCTCCCACATTGAAGAACAAGCTCATAGGGCTCCTCTCCCCATCGGCCTGCAGAGCCCTACCTCTTATTGAGGATGCTCTGGGTTCACCACTAGTGTGATCTGCCTGTGTTTGAGACAGGTGTGGCTGCCAGTGGCTGGAGCCAACTCTGATCTCGCTGTTCCTAATCCGCCCCCCCTTCCACAGGTCCACAGACCTGAAAGCACATATATATTTCAAAGCTCTACCCCATAGACAAATAATTGGTCTTTTCATATGTTTGCTGGGGCCATGGGCCTGCTTACCCAGGCCTGTCTATTACCCCCATTGATTCAGGAATCTTTCCCCCCTTTCAGATCCTGGACACCCTTCCCCCACCCCCCTAAGCTGTAGTCCTTCTGTAGCCTAACTTGGTGGCACCTGAAGGTGAAGGGCTTGCAGTCCAGGGCAGGTGGTTGTGTTCCTCTTACTGAAACTGGGCTATGCTGGGAAGCCACACCGGCTCAGCTGCTCAGGAACATTTTCTCTCCCAGGCCTGAGGGGATTTCCTTGCAGGAGCAGAAAACTTGATAGTGCAGAANGGGTGGATGGAACACAGAGGGCAGAGCTTTGGGACCCCTGGAAGCAGGAAGGAAGCTTGGGCTCAGTGTGCTGGGTGCTATGGATTCTGATTGCTGTGCAGGTGGAGGCTGGCCAACGTGGCTCTCAGAGCAGTTGTTAGAAAACCGTATACTTGCACAGAAGGGTGCATAACCCCAGATCAAGCATGAGAGTGAGAGTCCTGCTGAGGTTTTATTCCCACCAAGGGTTCTGTACTTTACTCTGAGATGTCAGAGCTTAGCCTCACATTCTTATATCCTCTGCTGACCTGGAAGTGATGCAGTTGATAAGCAAAGTGTTGTTTGCCTCCTAAGTCTTTAAAGAACCCGCAATCTTGGCTACCTCTTAGGTATTGTCCTTCCCCAAAGCCTGTGTTCGTGGGTGGGTCCCCAAGTCTGCCTGTGTGCATGGGTGGGTAAGTGACTCCTTGCTTTCCTACACTTTGATCCGNGTTGTCTGGAGAAAGCCTTATTATATAGATGTATAGCCTAGGGACATTCTAATGAAGATTTCCAGTGGTCACTTGGGGACAGAGTTGCTCCTAGGCAATAGCATTAGAGGGGTCCTGGGGTGAGACCCAGGGTGTTACTTGGAGAGATGGGGTGCTGCAGCAGCTTGGGGAATCACAGGATGGGAATCGGGCGGCAAGGCAGAGCCGGGCTCACTCGACTCTTCCAGGAAGACCTGAGATGCACCCAGTGCATCAATCTCTCTGCAAGGAGAGCCCGGGAGTGGAAAGGCCCCTCGTGTGCCTCTTCTCTTGTGCCTTGTCTTCACACCAAGCAGCTGCAGGTGACTACAGCTAATGGTGTGCCACAGCAGTGTCAGGTACATTGGCCTTCCAGGGAGCAAGCGAAGGCTGCAGGCTGTACCTTAGAAGTTGGAAATAGGGCTCTAAACAGGTGAGTTAGGTAGTGTGACTCATTGAAGGGCCATTGGACCCCAACACCAAAATACAAGAGTCTTCATTTTTACATTTAAAATTTACATTTATTTTTTAATACATATCATGCTTTATGTCTCTCTTTCTCTCTCTCTCAAAAAGAGGCTTNCCCTAATNGTCCTGTATAAATTGAGTCTCCTCTCACTTGAGACTAGGTCTCAAATATTCTAGACTGGCCTTGAATATGAGGATTCATAGCTGAGGACGATTTCAAATTTCTTTTAAGGACTAATTTGTTTGTGTGTTTCTTATTTGTATATATGTGCACTTGTGTGAGTTTATATGCCCAGAGAAACTCATGGAGGTCAGGAGAGGGCATCAGATCCCCTGGAACTGGGGTGAGTCACAAGCAGTTGTGAGCTACCTACCATGTGGGTACCAGGAACCAAGCCCAGGTCTTTTGCAAGAGCACTAAGCATTCTTTTCTTTTTCTTCATAACATTTTTTAACATACATTAACTATACACAATTGGTTTCATTATGGCACTTTCATTCATATATATATATATAAAATATATTTTTTATTATAATCACCCCCATTACCCTGTCCTNTTCTCCTCTCACTCCTACTATACTCAGAACTTCTGATCCTCCTGCCNCTGCCTCCAGAGTGCTGGGCTNATGGGTACTCACCTGCTGTTCAGNTTATGAAGTGCTTAGGATGGGCTCTAGGATTCATGGCCTACTGAGTTACATTCCCGGCCCCTACATTATTCTTTAAAAATTACTTATCTAGTTTTGTTACGTGCTAGGTACTGCCCTACAGGTTTGAGTATTAAGTCATCTGGTCTTTATGGCAGCCTGGCCAGGGTCTAGCTTCCTTGATTTTGCATCTGTAAGGGAAACTGAGGACTGAAAGGTCAGGAAAGTTGCCTAGGGTTGTTGTACAAGGTGGTGAAAGGCAGAGCTGGGATTGCAGAGGTGACCTAGCTTCAGGATCAGTGTCCTCATATTGTGTCCTGGTGGCCCAAATCAGATTTAAATGCATTTAAATTTAAATTTAAATATCCCAGTGTCTCCCATCTCTCAGATNCCAACTAGCTCACTTTGTATCTGCTGTGCCAACATGTCTGGCACAGTGACACTTCATTCTTACCATCTGCCAGGTGCATGAATGAATGGATGATTACATGAGAAAGGAGAAATTCCTCACACCCTGACTCCCTAGCACAATAATCACGGTCATTTTGAGAGAGTAGGTCTTCATGCGTGGATCAGGAATCACTCCTGCCAGTCCGGTGTACAGTCACCATCTTTAAGAAGCCAGAGCAGTTCTGCTGTGCCAACACACCCGGGGCAAGAAGCTGGTGAGGTACCTCCTGCCAGCNCCTGGCTCCTGCTCAGCCTAGGGCGCGTCTCTTTCTCTCTTTGTCTCACCTTTGCTCGCCTCGCTGTCTCCTGGAGGCTCCTTATCTCTGTCTGCCAGGCCCATCCAGGTCTTTGTGTGCATGCTGAGCCTAGGCGCTTTTTGAAGCGGGTGGAGGACCTGTAATAGTAATTTTACTTCATCATCACTGTTGAGGAGGAGAATACAAACACTGGCTCAGTTGCCTACCATCCTGCAAGTGTTTCAAGTAGGGAAGTCATTACTCAGGAACCCAAAAGAGAGTGTGAAGTGATGTCATAAATTTAGAAGCTGCTAGAATCCTGGGTTCTGACTATCCCTGTGTCGGCCGCTCCTTGAAACTGTAGTGCTAAAACCAATACACTGATGGTGTGTTAGTCAGTTTGATGTTGCTCTAGCAAAGCCCTGGACAATGGATGAGGTTATAAGGAGAAGAAGTGTAAATTTTTGTTGTTTTGGTTGTCTTGAGACCAGGTTTCACTATGAATCATTTAGCAAACATTCATCTTGATACTTACATTTTTTTGCCTCAACCTCTAGAGTGCTGGGATTTTAGGCATGCTATGTCCAGCTTAGGAAAGTGTTTGGAAGCTAGAAGTGCAAGGTGGAGTGGTTCAGTTGTTTCAGTCTTTGGTGAGGACCCAGTGGTGTAGGGCATCATAAGGAAGAGCTTGTAGGGACCAGACATCTGAGCTCTAGACAAGGTAGAGAGGCCAGGCTTGCTTCTTGTATCACAGCCCCCTAGGGAGAACTAACCATCGGGGTCCTCTGGGACCTCCTTTAATCCCTTCTGCTGGCAGGGTCCCAGTGACCTCCCACATGCTCTACCTCTCAAAGGTCCATCACCTCTCCATCAACACACCTGGAACAAACCTCCAAACCGCTAGCCCTCGAGGGACATACTATGACCCAGCCATCTCAAGGGGCTTAAGAGTTTAGGTTCCACCCACAATTTCCATTGGCCACAAATTTATATGCCAGGAGGCTCTCCCCTGGCATATATATATCCCAGTACTTGGGAGATGGAAGATCAGGAATTCAAGGTCATCCTTGGCTTCATAGTGAGTTCAAGGTCCGCCTGGGCTACAGGAGATCCTGTGTCAAAAATAAACAAAAACACATACAAACAAACAAATACGCGCACACAATAGCTACAAATAGTTCTTTCTTATAAAAATGCAACTTCAACATGGATCCCTGGACACCACTTCCACCCAGTTCCTTTCAGTGCAAACTCTGTAGTCTTCACGGCATAGGACAATCCATCTGCTGCCCCCCGTTTTGCTAATGTCTTCCCTCAAGTCCTTAGTGACAAGGGACAAGGTGGAAGGCTGCCCAGTTCCTTCATGCATTGATAAGTTACTTCCTGGACACACATTGACAGTTATNTAATATAAGTGAGATGGCTGTACTAAGCCGTCGAGGAGACTTGGGATCCCTATCTCAAGGAATTTCAGAGATAAGCTGCATGGGTAAAAGATTAAGTGGCAGCACAGAGGTTAACTGGTACCTAGAAGAGGTGACTGTGATGTGTCAAAGGCACATCTGGAGCAGAGTCTATGGCAGGAGGGTTCCTGGAGACTGGAGGATGAGTGGTAGATGGACAGTTAGTGAGCAGAGGGCATTTTAGCAGAGGTCAGCATGGGTGTGGCTAGCTGAACCATATGCACAGGCCAGGACTCTGAGATGAGTGTGCCNGGGCAGTAAGTGTGGCTGAAAGTCAGGCTGCCCCCAAACTTCAAAGGAACAAGTGGAAAGCTGAGTNTGCTGTGTAACATTCAAACTTCTGTAGAAAAGAAACCACATGTGCCCAGCTGTGAGCCATAGTGAGATCAGATGTGGGTGACTGTGCTGGACCTTCCTTCTAGGGCCAGGGCACTCTCGGGCTGCAGCCTAGACAGCTGGCATCTTTAGGTATTGGGGTCCCTTTGGAAGCTGAATCTGGGGTGCCCTTGGAAATGTAATCCAGACCTCCTGGAGTTGGCCCAACTGAAAGTTCTTCCAGNCTCTGCTCCCTGTTGACATTATTTTGTCTTGGTTTCACAGGACCAACATGGTGGAGTAGGCTGGCCTGGGGGGTAGAACCCCTTTTATATTCCTGGGGCCAATCTCTCTCTCTCAACCCTCAGATCCTGCCAAGTCATGGCTCCCAGTGGTAGCCCAGTGAGCCCATTGATGAGTGAACTACTTCTGGGATCATGTGTCTTCTGTACCAGCAGAAGTCAATAGTTTCAAGAAGGCCCGAGCCCATGAACTGGGGAGATGGCTTGCTGTGAAAACATGAGAAATTTAGTTAGGATCCCCAGAATGCATGGAAAGGCCAAACACAGTAGTGCCTGAATTTGCAATCCTGGAATCCCTCTGGGGATAATGGGAGGTGGTACAGACAGGACAATCCTTGGAAGTTCATAGGCTGGTCATCCTGGAAAACACAGTGCTGGAGAGATGGTTCAGCAGGTAAGAGCACTGACAGCTCTTCCAAAGCACCAAGGTTCAATTCCCAGCACCTACCTAGCAGCTCACAACTGTCTGTAACTCCAGTTCCAGGGGACCCAACACCCATGGCAAAACACCAATGCACATAAGGTAAAAATAAATAAATCTAAAACAAAAAAATCACTTGACAGAACACCCACTTCCCACATCTCTGACAGCTGATGGCCCCCTGGCCCTGGCCCTAGCAGACTCAGCCTCTTTCCCCCTCTTCCACACCGCAAAGGCCACACTCCGCCATCTCCTACTTCAGCATCTCTTGGCATTCTTTTCCCATCACCCTTTATCGTGCATCTTCCTGCACTCCTTCCCCACTCGGGTCCCCAGCCTTCTGGAGTTTCCACGGTGGCTCCCTAGCAAGAACTTGTCAAGATGGAAGCCCA